>VWZX01001503.1:0-23472 GCA_013399015.1 Galbula dea | reverse complement strand
AATCTTTGTTCATGAAGCCTAGCCATGATGATGATGATGTTGAAATATTGCACCCTACCCATCTAATTCAGTATAGAGTTTTATATTCTGTTTTGCTTGGTTAATAACAACATGTATGCACTTTAGAAACACAACAGCTGTAAATAATTCTTATATATATTTATCAGAACTGTCCCTTCTGTAGATAAAAAAACCCAAACAGAATGGGTAAAATATTAGCATAGTACAAAGATGTTGACTTGTAGAGGAATGACCAGGGACCATTGGGTGTATGAGTTAGGGTGACTGTGTAGCATAGCTGAAAATACCACGTTGTGTCAATGCTCTCTAGCCTCTGGTTCTCATTTTTTAAAAGCCTATTTAAAGTGACCCAAAGCTTAGTTGATCTGTCTTGAAAGAAAAATTAAAATGCTGCAGAAGTTTTCTAGGTTCATAATAAGCAAGGAGGAAAAAGGAGAATCTGTTGAGTTCTTTGAGAAAGGAGGAGATGAACCTGAATCAGACATGGCCCAGTTACTAAAAACTTTGCCACAGGTACTTGGTTAGGGTAATGATACATCATTATCTAATGGAAATGAGGTTTCATTGATGAAAATAATTACATCATAGGTGAGGCTTATTTTGGCTTCTGGGTGAAAGTTGTCATGTGAGATTTGCCACAAGGCTCACCATGTAGGTAAGGGTAGGTGACTTTGTGAGCTGGTATCTCTGAACTGGAATCAAACTTAGAGTCAGGTGCAAGTCATGCACTCGGGGACCAACAAGAAGAGCTTCTGTCTTAAGCCTGAGTGCAGGAGCCACTCATTGTAGCAGAGTAGGCAGATGAGTCTAGCTGTCTGCAGGATGGCTGCTAAAGTAAAGAGATTTTGGTAAAAACAGGGGAGCACAGATAAGTTAGAATTCTAGGAGTTTTTTCCCATGCTTATGCTTTTGCCTTTCTCTGAAATACTGGGAATATGGGGAGAGAAACTGGGGAACACACATTGATGTCCATGGTGTTCACAAGTGAAACTGAGAATCTCTCCGGGGCCCTGCCCCTGTCATTCTCATATTCAAGTTAAAATGATTACTACGTTCAGACTTGTAAAGAAACTTCCTTCCAGGCTATGATTGCAGGAGTGTTTTGGACTTGATGTGTCTTTCTGTGTGATATGGGACATTAGTCCCTAGGATAGGTGACCTCATCTATGCTTTTAGATATGTGACGGGTGAGTGTCAAGAGGATGGGGTCAGGCATTTCTCAGTGAAGCCCAGTGACAAGACAAGAGGCAGTGGTTGTAAGCTGAAGCATAGGAGGTTCCATGTGAATGCAAGAAAAATTTTTTCTCAGTGAGGGTGCCAGAGCCCTGGAACAGGCTGCCCAGAGAGGTTATGGGGTCTCCTTCTATGGACGTATTCAAAACCCGTCTGGACACGCTTCTGTGTGACCTGGTCTAGCGACTCCTGCTGTGGCAGTTGGGGTTGGACTTTCGAGGTCCCTTCCAACTCCTCACATTGTGATTCTGTTATTCTATGGGTTTGCAGGACTGGACATGATGCTCCTGTGTGCTTCCTACATGATTTCACTATCAGCTTAAAGGGAACTGTAACAGGGCTGTTACTACCACCTTTGTCCCTGCCTGCAGCATCCATGTAGCATAAGGGGGTAATGTAGTTATTTTAACTCTTAATTATGTAAGCACAGAGCTTTGGGAAATAGGAAGGGCAGAGCTGATATTTCTCATGTAAAGCCTAAGGTACCATCTGTGAAACATATGGATATAATTACCTTGTGAATTTCAAGAGCAGAATTAACAGCACTGTACCAACTGATTCTGAAACATGTACGTTTCATAATTGTGCCTGAATATGTAAGCCAGTATTACTGTTATTTATTAAGCTATCCTTTTGAAATCAGAAATGTAGGTCAGTGCTTTCTGCAGGGTTTCCCCATTTTCCAGTGGGCTCTGTGGGGTCCACTACTGGCTTGCTGGGCCAGGGGGTTATGCCCCAGAAACTTTGCTTTTGGGATCTGCCTTGGGTCAGATTATCCCATTGAAGTTTGTACTGTGGTCATATTCCTCTGCCTTTTGCTAAGGCATCCCTGTAGAAGTAGCTTGTCCATCTTTCTATTGATTAACTTTGCTCTCCAATGCAAATTTTTAACTTGTAAGTGTTTTAAGGTCCCACTAAGTTTTAGAATTTGTCTTCTGTAGTGAGAGAGCTTCAATTACATGGTTTCACTTTGTTTGGTTTTCTGTTAAATTCCTTTGTTTGCTTGTTTTGTTCAGTACCCAACAACATAAAACACTTCTTGTAAAACTAAGTATTTAAAAACAAATCTTAATATCTTCTTTAATATTTGAAAACTATGTAGGGGGAATACATGAGCTTCAGGAATAACAAATATCTTTCATGTGAGTTAAGCAAAAGAATATGAGAAACTTCTTGTTCTTTTTTAAAAATAAGGAATGTCTGAGCTGTACCAATAATTTTCAGTTTAAGAATCAGTAATAGTTTTGTGTGCTAACTGAACTCAAACACTGCCAACAACTTACTGTCTACTACATGTCATTGTGAGGCATTCTCGTATGGTTTGGTGTGGTATTTGTGGCATTTTTGGCTGTTGTAAACGATTTTATCATCTAAAGGTAGTGATCTAACTTAAAATTGATTCTGCCAAATGGCATACTTTAACTTAGCTGCAGTTAGTGGGCTCTTTCAGCTGTCTGCTGGGCTGCAGGGGCTCAGCGGCCAACAAATGACTTTGCTGTTATAATACAGCCCATTTCTACCTTTGCCTCATTTACACCTCCTGTTTTTATAATGGTGAAGACATAGTTCTTTAAAGACGTCTTCAGAAATTATAGTAAAGCTGTCTTGAACAGAGGTGCACAGTATTACTTCCACGGACAGTTTCTGAATAGAAAGGGGAAAAAAAACAAAAATAGCTCTTAGTTCTTTCTAAGACCTGAATACTTTGCAGATGTTTGCCTTGATTTCAGTGCTTGTTTTCTGAAAGTGTGTGCTTGACAGGACTTCCTCTATGTTCCTTTGAACCTTTCAGGCTGGGCAGACTGAACTTCCATGACTCCATATTTTTATATTTTTGGATTTGTCATTTAAAATAATGTGATTTTGAAAATGAGTCTGATAGTGTGACTTGAGAGTTTATGTCAATCTAGACACTATTTTAAAAAGCAAACTCCCTTCTGCTGTTATATTTTAGCTACATTTTTCAATTTTGTTAAAATCAGGAAGTGGCACATTGCAAATAAAAGTGCTGATGTGCTGATTCTGTAAGTACATTAGCAGGTGTATTTAAACTGTATTTTCCTGACTGAACCGTGGCTATACAAATGCTTAATATGCAAATCGGTTTACAGCATGAAGAACTAAAGCTGTGTATTTAACAAATGTCCTTCTCTGCCCCCAAGTCTTTGTCCCTTCAGGCCAAATATTTCCACCCTCACATTTAGATAAGTTCTGTAGACTTCAAAACTGCCAACATTATAGAAGATTGCATTATTGTCACAGCATTATCAGGTTACTTCTTAAGAACAGAGTTGTACTGTAAAAAAGCACTCTTCAAAAATGGCTTGCTTGTTTGTTGTTTGGTTTGTATGGTTTTTTAATTTTTTTTCCAGAAGCACATGCTAGTTTTTATCTTGTGTGTAGCTATATGGGGTCTTTTTACTCCTTTATTAAAAAAAACCAAACCAAACCAAACCAAACAAAAAAGAGGCAAGTCTCTTTTGTTATTTTCCAGTACATATAAATTTGTGTGAAGTGCAACAGGATAAGACAAAATACCTTCTGTGCTGCCATTGACCATACTTGTAGGTAGTTAATAAAGGAAAAAATCCTGAAAACCTAACATTAATACAGTTGTTCATAGAAGTGGACTCACAAAGGAAAACTAGGTAGCTAATTAAGTTAAGAAAAAGCACATTGATAGTAAAGTAGTTATGTTGTGTTATATGTGAAAGTTGATTTTAAAGGAATCTTTTTACTATAGAATAGCACCATCTTTCTTGCAGACATTACTCCTACTCTTAAAATAATTAGTTTTAACTTACTTTACTTCACTTACCTTCAGATTTAGAGTAATTGATCAGTCAGTATGTCTGAGTGGTGAGGCTATGGTTGCTCTCTGGCTGGTACCTCTCAAGGATAGTGACTAAACTACAAAAATAGCACTTGCTGTGGAGTTGTATCTTGCATGCTTGGTTGTTAACAGAAGAGAGACCTTGCAGACTAAGAGCCTGTCTTAGGTTTTGTGAAATGTTCTAAAGGCAGAAGAGCTGTGAATGCTGGGGTCAGCAGAGGTGGGATGAATACCTCTCCATCAGTATGGTAGGGGATGGGAAACATGAGGATTAGCTCTTTTCATTTGCTCCCTTTCTATGAAATAATTTGGTTTCAGTTAAAAAGGTTGCTTTTGGTGCCAGTGTCTATCAGACGTAAAAGCTGCTGTTAAAACACTTACAGCGTGTTTGAGTCCTAATGCAAAGCTGAAGTCATGTTGACAAGTCAAATAGATAAATGAGAGTTGTCTATTTGTGAGGTTGCAGCTGTCAGGTTGAGAAGTTTGCACCATAAGAGGCAGAAGAAGTCAATCAACACTCTGTAAAAATGACAATTCATTTTGAGCCAGCATCCACACTTGAGAGCATGTTTTGAATCAGTAAGTTAATTATTTAACTTAGGTTTTGGTCAGCATGTTGAGCTAGCCAGTCTGAGTTCCAGTAAGATCTTCGTAAGGATGAAAGCAGGAAAGCTAACTGGCAGTGAAATCAGATGAGAAGGTGGGAAGATGTGAGGAGAGAGACGCATTACCATCATGAGAGAAGGACTGGCTTTCCGAATCTGCAACTGTCTTAGCCTGGAGGATAGGCAGAAGGGCAGCCAGAGGAAAGGAGCTGGTGATCAAGGTGTGCTGCAGTCTAGACTAACAAAGTTGAATATGGTGTGAAGCTTGTGCAGGAGTATAGAGAAAAATTGGATGGCAAAGTGAGACACGAGGTGGGAATAGGAGAGAAACCCTTCAGATGCATTGAGTTTTGTTAAGTATTTTCTAGGACTAGGAAGAATGAGGCAAGAGAAGGGCTGATGAGTACTTGATTTTGGAGAAGAAACAGTATTTGTATAAGCATACTTTGAAAAGTTTTACATATGTAGGTGGTGCTGCATGCAAACTGGATGTGCTGGATAATTTTTGTGCGTTAATGGTATTACCAGTGGTACTATTACACCTCATGATCCTGAGGTGGATGCAGTTGATTCATCAGAGTGTGATTTGTATACTTTGTATAATTACTTAATTTGTATATTTGTATAATTATGTATATTATAACTACTTATTGTGTTTAAAAGAAGTATGCAGAAAAGAGTGTCACCTTTCCTTTTTCACATCTACCTTAGAAATATGTCTTAGAAAATTAAAATTTTCCATGGTAAATGTTGCAAAGCTGAACTTCTTCACGTACCAGTGACTTGGACTTTAAGTGAATATAGTAATAAAAATGAATGCAAGCAGCCACCATTTATTTATATTTTCCCCTTAACTGTAACAGTTAACCACAGCTTGGTTTCTTGAGATAGTACTTGGTGGCATGGAAGCAGCTTGTTTGGTGTGTAGAGATTACAAAATCATATTGTTGTGTGTAAGAGGTCCACTTTAGCCCCAAGCATATGTGGTCAGCTAACCCGCCCTGGTCTGTGTTTCACCTGTGGTGCTCTGTTAGCCCTCTCTATACTTTTTCCACTCTGTTTCCTGAAAATGTTTTCCAAAACATTTCACTGACCTTTATTTTATTAATTACAAAAATCTGTATTTCTGGTTTGATTTATTTTCCTGCAGGCCGCATCATAAAATCTTAATCAGGTGAAAATGGCCTTTAGCAATCTGACATCAAAAGCTGTACTACTGTATGATGAATGGATTAAAGATGCTGGTGAGTCATTTCTATCTAAAACTTATTAAAATTTTAAATTGCAATGTGTAGCTATTCTAAGTGTACTGTTAATCAATTTCAAGTAGATTTGTCTTCTTGTAAATGTTTCTAAGACTTGCCAGGTTACCTAGTGACAATTTTAACTATAAAGAGCAGACTAGTTTCTGCATTTTAAAAAAGGAAAAAAAAATCTCAGCTAGTTTATGGGTATAACCTCAGACTATAATTAAGCACATACAGCGATTCTTCAGTAAGCATTTCTAGTTTGTATGACTATATAGCATACGTTTTTCCTGTGATACTGAATGTAAAACATTTAACATTGAATGTCAAAAGAATGGTATTTTATCAGGTAATTGAGCTGTGTGCGTGGTGTTGCTGTATTTTACTTTTGCAAAGTGAATGAAGTAAAAGCCCTGATAAATTACATTACCTTGAAAATAATCCTCAGAGTAATTAACTCTGTCACAGTTCTGTTTTGGAAAAGAATGTTAGTCTCTTGTTGCAGCTGGTATGAAGTTATTAAACACATTTTGCTTTAATGTTGTCATTCTGTAGTTCTGCACACTTACAAAAAAAAAAAAAATGACAGAGAAGATCTCAAGTTTGGGGTTAAGACCCATCTGTTGCAGTGCCATTCCTGAGTGTTATTCTCTGTGGTAGGCACATAGTGACTGGGATTAACTGATTCCTTGGGAAAAACATGAACAGGAGTTAAGATTTGATCAATACAATTACTAATGTATCTTTTTCAGTATAGACGAGAATGATTTCTCTTGTTGAGAGAGCATGAAAGTGAGAGGGGTGTTTCATCAGTATGACTCATGGGGTGAAGTGGATTGGGATGGAGCTCGGTGATACAGCGTTTTGGCTGTGGTGTTGACAACTTCTGAATTTGAGGTCCTTGTCTCCCAGCCCCGTAGTGCTTGTATTTGGCGTCTCTTACCATACTGTTCGTGATGGTACGTGGTTTCCTCAGGATCAAGCTGGGATAACCAATAGGAAAGCTTTGGTAGTACCAGTGCAAAGGGTTGATGCATAAAAAGCATTAGTTTTTAAGTGCTGGTGATTGTCTTGCAGTGCAACACATACAGATGGCTAGTGCTGTGGTTCCTTGCTGGTCTGTGGGCAGCAGCACTGAGCACATCACAGGTTGTGAGCAGCATTATAAAGTGTTTTCTTCCTCAATTTGTTTTAAAACTTCCAGTAGCTGTGAACAACATCAGAGAGTCTCAATGGGTAGCAGGTTGCTTGAATGCTGTAGGTTGTAAATCACTGGCTTAAGACATTTGACCGTGAATTAAACAGTTAACAAAAATTGCAGTGATATAATTTCATCCCCAAAATACAACAGCGTACCATGAAAGCTGCAGTTCACTGACTCAGTAGTTAAGTATGGGATTATTCAGAAACATATCTTCCAAAATTCAGTTTAGAAAAATTTTAAAATAGATATATAAAAAAATAGGTGAAGTTGTTATCAATTCTTCTGCTTATGGGGAAATGTGGAAGTCTTTTGTGAGCTGGGGCTCTGTGATGAACCACAGAAGGGTTCAGTGGAATTCTGGTGTAGGTCAGAGGAAGCATTTGGCAGCCTGAGCTGCAGGGAGAGGGAGCAGAATGTGTATATTTCAGAGGACCTTCTGCAATACTTCTGTCTGGGATAACTGGAGAGGAACTTGCAAGACTTCAGTAATTTCAAGGCTCCTAATAGAAAGTGTGTGCTTTATGATCATGTGAAAATTGTGACATGTCTGGACTGAAAATGCACAAGCCCTAGGTATGAAGCTATGAATACTAATTGATGGGACAACTTTAAAATCCCTGTGCCTACTGTGTCTAGCATCATACTGCTTATAAAGCTCAAGGATCTTGAAAAGTGGGGCTACTCGCTGTCTGTGACTTAACTTGTGAAATAAAGTTCATGCTATTCCAGAAGAATAAAATCTCATGTGGAAATGAAGCCTCAGTGATCTGCTTGTGCATTGCTGTCCTATGCCTCTGAACCCAGATAATGTGTGAAAATGCAGACTTTTATGAAGGAGTACTTTAGACAGAAAATTATGTCACTCATAATTCTGTGCACCCTCTTCATTATGTGTAAAAATTCATGCAGAAAGAAGTGGTGAATCCTACAGATGCTGAATCTTGTTATCCAGTTGGTATAGATTTTAGGTGAATGGACTCTAAATCATAAAAAGTTATGGCAAAACCTAAGCCATTAAGAATTAAGTACCTTTCTGTAGCTATTTTAGGATTTAGCAAGTACTGCAATGGTCTGATTTCTTTCTCTTTTTTTTTAATTCCCTTCCCTTCTCCCTCTTCTAGATCCAAGACTGGAAGGCTGGCCACTCATGTCTTCCCCCTTTCCCACAACCTTTATCATTGGAACCTACATTTATTTTGTCACATCCTTGGGACCCAAACTCATGGAAAATAAAAAACCTTTTGAACTCAGGCAGATAATGGCGTTCTATAATTTTAGTGTGGTAGCCCTCTCTTTATATTTGACTTACGAAGTAAGTACTACTTTTAATTGTATTGTATTTCTATATTTTGTGTGTCTAACTACTAACTTTTAATAATTTTAATAATATAATTCCCTCTCTGCAATTCTCAAAAAACTATTTTTCTGTTGGTTATAATTCTATTCCTTTAAGCAGTATGCTAACCTAATTGATCTGATACTTGAAGTTAAAAAAAAAAACAAGGAGTAAGTCAAACCTAGAAAGAAAGGTTGTAAAATGTCATTATATGTAATTTACAAAATGAAAAATTCTCATAAATTATTTCATTTCCCTGGGCTCTAGCAGATAAAGCAGACTACATATTTTTCTTAGTCTGTCATAATTGTTTCTGTCGTGCTACATGATAGTCAACACTGATGTTTAAAACAATATATAGAGCATGTTTACTATGAAATAATCTTCAATTGGATCTACCTTTTAAGGAGTTAACAAAATCTGATTTGGGGATCTTCATCCTTTAAATATAAAAAAACCCCACCAAACAAAACCCAAACAGAAACTAACAAAAAACCAAACTCCCAACCATGCATATTTTTAGCACTGATTTTCCCCTCAGTCCCAAAATAGCAGATACTCTCTCTTTCAAAAAGAATGTTGAGATTTTGCTGTAGTTCACAGCTCAGAGAAATGTTAAGACTTTAAGACTGGAAAGCGTGGTGACTTTTATAGTGTTATGAGTTGAATGACCTAAAAATCCCTAATCATGAATGATACAGACTATGTAGAAGCTTGATTTATAACCTTAAACCTTAAGATAGCTAATGCTTGAGGTTTTTTGTTGTGACTTTTTTCGTTTGCTTGTTTTTGTTGTGGCTCTTCGTTTGTTTGAGTGGTTTGGGGGTTTTTTGTTTGGTTTTGTTTTTGTTTTGGTTCCTTTTGTTAGCTCAATTTGCATAAATTTCATCATGACTTAACAGAGAACTGCTTGACATCACTTTAAACAGCACTCTAGAGGCAATGCAGCAGCAGCTGTTTTGTTTCATGACTGTTGTGTGGAAAGTGGTGGGCAAGATGCATGCATTTGCTATGTAGATTTTGTTTTGAAAAGGCCTTAAACTTCTTTTTGTGATTTAGTGTCAAGTTTGGTTTTGGTCATAACCCTCAGGAGCAACAAAATAAAATGCTAGAACACTGCCAGTGTCTGACACTAACCAGTATTCAATTAATCAACTGTCAAGACTTCCATGTTACAATTTAATGAAAGAATGCATGGATGGAGTGAAAGAGATTGAATTTCTGCTATTGCATGGTGCTCAGCAAAAAGCTGATTCTTTCCCTCTTTGGAACCAAGCCATTTGGTGGGTGATTTAGTAATGTGCTATCTTGGTGGTGTTTCAAATCTCATTTTATTTAAGCAGCTGATTTTTTTAAGGAAGTTAAATGGACTAAACTCCTCTGTTTGTTAAGAGAGCTGAATCTCCTGTTGTGTTTGAGTGGATGACGATCAATGTATGACAAGCACTTTATAAACAGATATAAGATAGAGCAGTCCTACTAGCTGGCAGGGGAACAAGCCAAGTGTAATATTACAATGTTGCTCTTGTCTCAGCTTTAATATAGTCCAAGAAAATGATATTTGTTACATACAGTCCTTTGTGCATGCTCTCAGTTGTAAAACCCTGGCTTCTCATCACTTGTGTTGATGAAAGACTCATTGAATCATACAGTTTAACTAAGCAAAACTTCAGAAACCATAAAACTAAAAATATAGTGCATATTGACTTGTTCCTTGTCTTTAATAGTAAGCCATATTTTTTGTTGTTGTTGTGCTGGTCTTCTTTCAATCTTAAGATGCTGTGCTGGTTTCTTTTCAATATTAAGATGATTGATAGTAATTTTCAAAAAATTTCAAAATATTTGATTTGGTTTTGTGGTCTGATATACAGAGTATGTTGCTTTTTTAACATTGGTCTTGAGATGCAGCTGTTTCTCCTCTTTAGTTACTAATGTTGAAATAATAGCTACCCACACAGAGGTGTATAATTGACAAGGTTGCTGATTCAACAAGTTTTTAATACTGTTTTATCCTCCTGTTTAGTGATTGCAAAAGTAAACTGAATTAATTTTTCAAAAGGCAAAAAGTAAAACTTTTGCCCTTTCCGTTTCTTTTTTTTCTCCAGTTTCTTATGTCAGGTTGGGCTACAGGGTACTCATTCCGTTGTGATATTGTTGACTACTCGAGGTCACCTACAGCTCTAAGAGTAAGTTGCTGAACACAAAGCTGAATTGTTGTGCTATACTAACTTTATTTTTAGAAATGCTTTGTGAACAAAATACACTGTTGTAGAGTGGAATGCACTAAATGGAAATGCCCTTTTGCATAATGTAGAGCACATGAGTTAACTGGAGGGGTTGGTTGTTTGGAAGAAAGAAAAAGGCAGCATATTTGTTGGCTTGTTCTTCATTTCAAAATTCCTTCAGGATTAAAAAAAATGTTTTCTGTTTTTAAAGAAAAAACAAAGAGTATATTTAAATACTTTTGTCAACCTTGTGACAACACTTACTCATTCCAATACTTCATTTTATATAGTAGTTTATTTTTCTGTAGCTTCTTAGTTTTATTTATGACTCTTATGGCTTGACAGTTTGTTTTTTACTCTTGCAGATGGTACGAACATGTTGGCTTTACTTCTTTTCCAAGTTCATTGAATTATTAGACACTGTAAGTATTGGTAGTCTAATAGAAGTAGTGATGTTTCCTTTTCACAATAGGAGAACTGGTGCTCCTCAGGCCTGGGGGCATAAATTGCTTTTTACTTAGCTCTCCAATCTTCAGTCATTGGAATACCTTATTATCTCTTCTTTTGTCCCATTACAATGTCATTCCTTGATTATGGGGGAAAAACGTTAATGAAGCAACACACGTTTAAAATTCAGTAAGCCCTGGTAACTTGTCTGTTTAACAGCTGAATACAGTAACCTGCTGTGCTATGGCAATGCTTGTTTCAACACCACAGATAAAAAACAGTGTTAATCATGCTGGATTTTTTTTCATACCATCTTCAGATTTTATCTTCCACATTCAGAATATTTGCATCAGCATAAATTGCCATACCTACCTGCTCTAAATTCGTGTGCATGCTGTGGGATCATGACTGTAGATGTGTTTGATATCAGGCTGGCACTCTTAACATGTTTCAAAGTCTGAGCAGCAATGTGCTGAAGCAGAGTGCAGATCTCACTCACCACCTGCAGCCATCTTCCTTTTCCTCTTCCCAAGACTGGCACCTAGTAGGGTTGGCTTAGCTATTTTCAAAACAGCTGCTGTGTGTTGAAATCAGCTGCGATTTCATTTGCCCTGTTGTGTGGAGCACAATAATGGTGTTTCAGGGGTTGACTCATTAGCACGTAGGATGTTCTACACTCTTCAAGCAAAGTTAGCCATCTAACTTTCATCTGCAAGTACTGATGATTCAACACTGGAAGATCTTACTGACTGAGACAAATGGAATGGTAATGGAAGGGCCAGGACTGCTAAAACTGGAAAAGCCAGACAAGTTTAATCCTCTAGTTACCTTCACTACCTACTGGTTAGACAGATCCTCTTTAATTAGTTCTGGGCCTGAAAAATGATTTTTTAGAAAATGTGTTTTGTTTGAATCCATGCAGTCAATTGCCTCCTTCTCAGCAGCTTTTAAGTTTTATTACAAAAGCAACTTCTTAGTTGTATTTAATTCAGCTGTTTCCAAATGTTTTCCTTGGCCCACCAGACTTCTATTCTTCTCTGTTCATTTGCTTGCCCTTTGATGCTACCTTTGCATGACCTGACTTCTCCTTACACAGTTTCCTTGCTTTGTGTATTCCCTTAACACTTCTCTCAGTGTCTGTCCTTTAAAATGTGTCCCGTCAATATTGATTAAGAATACTTATCTATAGTATGTCTAGCTTTGCCTTTTTTCCATTGGTAGCTAAGTGAATGTTCATAATAAAATCCTATTTCTCTAACTTAACATTTTCTACTGCCTCTGTCTGTTGCTAGTGCTTTGGTTAATTTTCTCCAACGGTCTTGCATGAGTACTTCAGGGGACTTAAAATCTGATGGTTTCAGATACTTAATCCAAGCAAGCCCAGCTTAATGTTGTTTCTTGCACACAAAGGTGATGGCTCAGCCTTGGACATTTGCTTTCAAAGCTTGCCCTGGCTTTTGATACTCCACAGGTGGATTTTTGCATAACTTTGTTTGTTTTTTTATAAGCTAGTCTGCTTAGCCAGAGCCTGTTTCTCTCCTTTTCCCATGACTGTAACTGTGAAGAAATTTAAAATGTATAGTAGTGAGTAAACAGCACTCATGCATACAGTTTTCTGCAAATATGTTGGGCTTGATTGTCTCCTGTAACATTCTGTTAATTAAAAATCTGTTTCAGATATTTTTTGTGCTGCGTAAGAAAAACAACCAAGTTACATTCCTTCATGTCTTTCATCATTCCATCATGCCATGGACCTGGTGGTTTGGAGTCAAATTTGCCCCAGGTAGTGAAGAGAGAGTTTCAGTTGTATATAACGACTTTACTATTTCTGGTAGTAAAAGTTAACTATGCTAAACAAAAGTAGTTAGAAAACAGAATTAAAAATCTTCAAACATCAGTGTTCTTAAATTTCATTTGCAATGTTTCATGGAACATCTGAGATCACTGTAATTATTTAAATGTGTAAGGAGCACTCTTTTTTCCTATCTGACATAATTTTGTGCAGTGTTGGTCTCTCATGGGTGGGGGAGAAGTTGCAGAGGAGAGGGCTCTATATAAGCAAAAAGCATTATTACATGAAAAAGTGATGTGACTGATGTGACTGCAAAATCAGAAGTGCTAGGGAAGATTAGCTGTCGAAGCTATTCAGACCCTTTTGTCCCCCTGAAATACAATCACTGAGTTGGAAGGGAGCACTGTGTTCTCATTTTTTTGCCTATTTAAGAAAGTATTCAGGCTTTGTTGCAGTTATTTTTACTGGCTTTAGGTGCCATAATTGGGGTTTATTTACATCTAAGACTTTGGCTTTCAGAAAACTATAGGAATATTTTCTGGAACAGGGTGTGGGGTTTTTATTTTTTGAGTTTCTACTGAAAAGTAGGCTTTTTCTTTTGTGCATGTTTCTTCACTCATGTTCTCTGTCTTGCTTTTTTTCTCCCAGAAAATAAGTGACAAATTGATGAAGAAGATAGTTGCTTATTAAATCTGATCTGTTTGTGCCTATTTAATGAATACAAAAATAATATCTGGAAGCAGTCCAGAAAATTTGTGGATGGGAACTTTTGAATGAGTGTGAAGTTTTTCCTAATGTAGAAAAAGATATACTTCTGCTGTATTTGCCTAGTTTCTGTTATTAATGAAATAGTGAATAATTTTCTCAGCAAACGGTTCAGTGTGATTTGCAAAATAAACCCAGCAACAAACAGTGTCTCCTCTGCAACCTTGAAAATTTCCATTTATAGGTGATTAACTTTCTGCCTTTTATCTGGACATCGGATTAGAATACCAGCTACAGGCTTCTGATTTTGCATCAGATTTAAACTTCCCATGTGTTAATTTGACAAGTACTTTCAGCAAAGTGTGCAAGTATTGTTTTGTCCTCTGCTAAGAATAGTCCCTCATATTTGTACAAAGCTGCATTTATTCCCGCAGCTCTATTGCTTATCTTCATACTTAATCTTTCCAAATATTGTTCTGTTTGATAACTTAAATTTTTTCCAAGAATTTCAGTCCTGCTGATAGTTACCTTGTATTAAGTTTCATCACTGCTTGTCCTTCTAAATAGTGGCATTGATCAAGTTTGCAAAAAATCCAAACAAACAACCACCAAACAAACAAAAAAAACCTCAAAAAACCCCCCAAAAGGAAACAAAAAAACCCACAGCCACAAGAAAAGTAACCCAATAGATTTGAAAGAAGATGCTGATTATTCCCTGATCTGATATAAGCAGGGAATTGTAAAATGATGTGTATGTGTGGTGTTGCTTTTTGAAGCATATTTTTGTACTGTTGATTAGGTTGTTTTTTCTTTCTTCTCCACTTTATTTTTTCTTCTGAATATTCACTGTGCAAGCCAAAAAAAGCATCTGCGTTTGAACTGTAAGAGCAGTCACATTATTTTTAAAAAGATGAATAGCTATGTTTCAAAGAGAGTTTGCAATCACAGCAGAGGAGTTACGATCTATCAAGCTGGAAGACTAGTGTGAGCTACTAAAATCACAAATTACATTTTCCTGTTAACTTGAATGAATCTTAATGGAAAACTGGCCTTTTTTTCCCCCCCCATCACTAAGTATATGCTTTCATCAGCTTATTTTCTTCCTTCTCAGTATTTTCATGATCATATTTCTCTTGAAAATACTTTGCTGTCTGCCACTTCTTGGATCATTTTTACCTATAATTCTTGTATTCATTAAAATAAAATTACTTTGAGAAGGATCATGTAACTCCATAGCTGATCCAATGGAAAAGGAAATATTTCCTTACTTCCTTTGTGAAATGCTTGTCTTAGCGGTTTCAGTCATGAGTTTTCACTAAAGGCAGCTACTTGGCCTTGTATTTCCTTTTCATTGTAAGTATGCTTTTGAGATGGATGATGGAATTGTGAGACCCTCACTTAGGTTGTAATTCCAAGAAGTTGTAGTGGCTAAACTGTGATTCTTTCCCTGAGAACTTGGAAATCTGTGATGGGGAGAGAATTACTACTTATCCTCCAGAGCCTGGCAAAGTTCATCATCATGTCTAGAAGAGGTGTGAAACAGGAAGAACACTGTTTCTACTGTGTCTCCATAATGTATATGTTTTAATAAAAAATAGTAAAAAAATTAACCCAAAGAATAAAAAAAAAAAAATCACTGAAACTTTTTACAGATAATTTTATCAGCTAGCTTTTATTGCTGTTTTGTGAATGCTTAGATAAGCCTTTTCTGAGAAAGGAAACTGATGTGATTCCTCAGAATTGGTGTCAATCAAACCCAAGTTAAATACTTTGATGGTTAATCCAAGTCTGTAGGTTTTGTGATACCTGTTTTTTCTACTCCAGCTCAAAACAAATTATTAGGACCTGACATGGCTTTTAAAATACCTGATGCAATAATGCTATAATAATACTACAACTTGTTTTTCTACAGGTGGTTTAGGAACATTTCATGCTTTGCTGAACTGCATTGTCCATGTTATCATGTACACTTATTATGGAATCTGTTCTTTGGGACCAGCCTATTATAAATATTTGTGGTGGAAAAAATACATGACAACTATACAACTTGTGAGTAACTTTCTGTTTGACATAAACACCTCTCAGAAAACTGATTGCAACTAACACAGAAGTAATCAATACTTTTGTACTTCTGTGTTTACATGTGTAGATTACAGTTGGTATAAGCTTTACTCATGTTTTAATTGCGTAAACCAAAATTTGTGAGCTCCCTTGTTGTATACTTAACTATTGACTTCAGCGTTCACTTTAATCACAGATTTAGAAACAAGTTTTTTAGTTGTGCAGTACTTGGTAAATATATTTTCAGAACTCATTATCTGCATAAAAATGATCAGAATGTAAGTTTGCACCAAAAACATAATTAATTTACAGAATACATATGTGACTAATAGTGAGGAAATGGAAAAAGTATTTCTTTAGAATTTCATGTCTGTTCTTTCATAGACAACTTTTATGTTTAGAGAATTTATATCTGCAATGCAGCATTTATAAACATTCTTGCAGTAATTATTTTAAGTATTTTATCAGTATTAGATCACTTTCAAAAGGATACTGGTTTGGGTGCTTTTTCAGGCCCAGCGTTTTTAATAGCCAAATTTTGAAAACTGAGCTTCTGGCTAAACAATTAGTTTGGCCTGAGCAAGGATGCTGATGTAGAAGGGAAAGGAGTAAGGAGAAGCAGCCACCGCTGTATTGCTTGCACCAGGTCTGGTGATAATAGAATAATTCATGTAACCATGTGTAGTTCTGAATGGTTTAGTTTGAATATAATTTATCTGAAGTCTTTGTCTGGGAGGCGTTGCCTGTGAATTAACTTGGAGGTCACATGGAATTTTCTTTCGCTCTTTTTTTTTTAAAAAAAAACCAAACCCATTAAATTGCTTTTTGGGACATGTGGACCTTTGTGTCACATGCCAGTGTATATGAAGGTGGGAATTCATCTTCACCAATCCTATAATGGTTGCTTCTTTTTTTCTGGCTATTTTTTCTAAAGGAGTCCCCCATTTGTCATTTGGAAAACACTGATTCCTTCTTTCTTTTGTGAACTGGCCAGGGCAGTGTTTCTGAATACAGGTTATGCTGAATCTTCTTTGACTTCTGTAATTTAAACAGTATTTCTTCTCTTTACCCTTTTACTCCAGGTCCAGTTTATTATGATTACGGTCCACATAGGACAAATCTACATCATGGATGATTGTCCGTACCAGTATCCAATTTTCATGTTTATTATTTGGCTATATGGCTCTATGTTTTTTGTCTTGTTCCTCCACTTCTGGTACCATGCTTACACGAAGGGACAAAGACTACCAAAGATGAAAAGAAATGGAACCAGCAAAGACCAGTGAAACAAACTTGTCTCTAAAAAAAAACAAAACAAAAAAGGGTATATGTCAAAGTAGAAACTTACACTACTTGACAATCAAGATATTTAGGTGCACACACTACATGGTGTATATTTTGTATGTTTTCTTCCAAAACAGAATTTGTATTTTTACTGTAAGTTATTTGGGATTCAGAGTGTGGAGGGTGGGGGGAGCAATGTGGATCTCTGATTAAAAAAAAAAAAAAAAAAAAAAAAAAAAGGAAAAGAAAAAGAAAAAGAAGCATTTTTCAACACCTTGTTCATGGCTATCCTACAAAAATTGATGCTAGGTGATCTCTAGAAAATGTATGAAGATTAAAATGTGTATGACAAGTACTAAGTACTTTGAACACTAAGGGGATAAAATTTCTTCAACTTATAACATTTAAGTTGCTGAGACTGTTAGCTGCATATTATTAAATGAATGAATGTTCAGTATGTACTGTTGGTAGAATATAAAGCTTGTTATTAATAAAGTTAATACATAAACACGTATGTTTACAAACTTACTTTAAAGAATGTATGTTAATCTGTCAAGGTGTGGTGTTTTATTTGAAGATCATAGGTTTTTGGAAATACTGTCTCCTACTAAGATAATTCATTTCATGTTCTACACACTTGAACATTATCCTAAATGTCAGAAACATACTAATTTGGGGATTATCTGAACTGTCTTGTAGTGTAATGATCAAAATACCATATTGATTTGTTCACCAGAGTAGCCTAATATTATTCAATGTATCTATGAATATATTTTGATATTAGTAGCCTGGGCTGCTTGTGGGGGCGGGAATCTGTAATTCAATAGCCAAAATCTTAATCCTCAAATAAGTTTAAAAAATACATATGTTTTGATTGAAGCCTAAATGTCACCTAGTGTGATTGTACTGTGCTCTATTTTCTTGTTTCCATTATCTGTTGAAATACATGTGTAGAAAGACTTTATTTTGTTTTTTTAAAATTATTATTATTGTTTAACAACTCAAGGTCCAAGTTTCTCTACTAGTAGCACCAGTTATCTTGTCTGGAACTAGGCAAAAACATATATGCCGTTCTCTGAACTACGGGGGCAGACAGTGGTGACTAGGCATGACTTCTCTGTAAAATTAGCCAACTATACTGTTTCGATGATTAGGGTGATGGTTAGGATCACACATGTCTAGAAATCCAAAGTACCTAGCTATTTGTATACGAGTTGCATTGTTTTTACTGTATGATTTTATTAAGGAATTGGTGCATGCAACAGAACTGTAAATAAGGATTTATGGGTGTTTGAATTCGTGTTACCTATAAAACTATTTAGTTTGTGCTTCATCATGTGGGATTTTCAAATATCCAGAATTTTGGGGCAGGTTTTAATTGCCTCCCTGTTGTACAATTCCAAGACAGTAAGTTTTGTTATCTAAATACTTCTATGGGAATACTGACCCTTGAGGTACATTGCTAGTGATAAAAGAAATTAAACTTGGACATGAGTTCCAAATGACTTCTTATGAGATTATATATGTCTTCTGTATAAAACAAATTAAAAATTTAATTTTTCCACTATTTAATCCCTGTAGCTATCAATTGTCATGGCAGATTGAAATTAGATCCCAGGAAGGATTTGGATGGCTTGAGATGTATATTGCAATCCCTGAATTTTAGGTGCTTGATCACAGAATTGTTGGTGCTGAGTTTCAGCTCCCTGGCAGCACATGTGGAGAGTTGCTTTGGCACATAGTCTAAGACAGCCAGCTGATCAGGGGCCACACATGTTTTCAGTGGGAAATACAATCGCTGACTCTTAAGTCTCAAATCGTCCCAGCTTCCAGCCAGTGCGCTACCCTTAGCTTCCGAAGTAGGGAATCGTCTCCTAAGGAACAAAGGCCTATTGCTGTTTTCTTCAGACAGCTGGAAAGAGTTTGTCTCTGGTTTATTTTTAAAGCTTGAATGGTGCCTATTTTTATATAGTAATTTATCAACTAGGTACTGATGAAGAAAGAGGGACAGTTTGGTTCACGTTGGCCTTCTTAAGCCTGTGGGTTCAAATGTCTTTGAGAAACGCAGGCCTTTTGAGGAAGGGCTGTAATGGCTAGTCTGTAGAGTAAGATGGCTGATGCAGCCTTCTACTTCTTCTGGAGGGAAGTAGTCATTCCTTTCTGGTCTTGCAGGCAACTTCTGTTCTGATAAGGGAAGACCTAGTTCTGATTTTGCAATTATCTCCCGCTCTCCTGCCCCATAATATTCATGGAGGACTTCATCCTGCAGCTGCATGTGAGGGGCCAGGTACTCATTTGTTGGTTTGGGACCTAGATCTGCAACTGATTGTTCAAACTCACTTGGGCTTAAGTGTGAGCTGAGAGTATACATGGTCAAAACTAAGCTATGTAAATGGACAGGTGCTGAACAGAAAGGAAGCCAGAAAAAGCTTCCAAGTTCAGTAGCTGCACAGTAGCCAACTGCCTCCAGTCTTGTTTGAGATTAAGAATAAATAAACAGGAGCAGAAACTGGAGATGTTAATAATTCCGTGGGCTGTCAGCGAGTGCCATTTCAGATTCCTACTGCATCATTTCTTGCACACTGGTTTAGTTTTCTGTAAGTTATGAAGCATTTGGAGAAAAAGAATGCATTGTTTCAGCAAGTTTTATGGATGTGTCCTCAGAGGTTGTATGTGGTGAAACTGCTAATGACATCAGTACAAGATGTTATTAAACCTGGTCCTACTCACAATTTTGTGGCCTGTGAGAATTACACAATCTTGATCTGGACAGTTACATTTTATTCCTACCTAAAACTTGTGCATCCTACATGCTGCAGTGTACTTACATTTGAGTTATGCTAGAAAGGCGAGTGCAACAGTCAGCAAAATCGTTAATACTATATTGGATGTTTGACACTGAGGGAAATCGGGTTTTAAAGTTTTAAGAACTGGCTTGAGTTTTTGTAGATTTTGGAGCTGGTTGAAAAGAAACACTAGTACTACTAGCTCCTCCTCTCCTAAGAAGCTGAGTCTTGAAAATTGGAGCAATTTTTTGTTAGGGGTTTTGTTGTGTTTTTTTTTCCCCCGGTAAATTAACAAAAAGGCTGTAGCCTCTTTATCAGAGACAATTTACCAGACGGTACGTGGTGGCAAGTCATCAGTCAGCATTTGCAAAACTAAGCCTAGGACCCTGTCCTGAACCACTCACTCACTGAGGAAGTATAACCAACAACACGAAGTTCATGTTCATTTAAAAAATAAAGTAAAGAACCTTGTGGGAAGCCAAGATGTCCTACTGAAGTAGACGTTCTCGCTCTGCCTGTCCGGCAGGAGAAGAGTCTTCTCTCCTCCTGCACTCTGTCCCACCCAGCAGGTCGCTTCCTGCCGCCCTCCGTCTCGGCCCTTTGTCATACGGCCAGACCTCCGGCCGAGGAAGCCAGTCAGCACAACCCAGCAGCACCCGAACCCAGCGGTGCGACTCTGGTGACAAGCACCGCAACACCCTCCTTGCCTGGCAGGGGGACGGCCCTCCTGGTGCGGGGCGGGCCATCGTGTCACCGTCTGCCAATCGAGGGCGGGGCGGCCTCGTCACGTGCTACCACCGCCACCCAATAGGTGAGGGCGGCACCCCGCAGTGCCGGATTCAAACGGTTGGCGGGTGTGGTGCGTGCAGCTCCTTGTTTCCTGGAGGCGGTGAGGCCTACCTGCGGCCATGGAGCCGGGGCTTGTTGTCCCTGGGCCTTACCGCGCCACCCGGCTGGTGAGTGTCCCCCTCTTCCCCCAAGGCTGGGTGCTCCGGTCGTGCCTTTGTCCTTTGTGTAGCCATACAGTGTCAGCGTGGGGCCTCCGCCCCCGAGGGCGACTGTGTAGAGTCTGCGAGGTACTGGCTGGCTGCCTTGAGGCAATTTGGCCGCCTGGGCCTGCCGCATTGCCCGGGTCTCTCCGGCGCGAGAGCCGAGCGCCGCCACCCTGGGCGGGCTCTGGGCTTGTCACGAGTAGCCGGTCCCAGGTCGGAACCCGGCGGGACGGTTCCCAGCTGCAACCCAAGTCCGCTGAACCTGTGTGGACAGCTGGACTCGTGTGTCCTGCGTGACTGGAGCGGCGTCAGAGCCTGGCAGAGCGGAGCCTTAGTTCAGCCTTCTCTCCAGTTAAAAGCAAAGGTGAGGTTAAAGCTGTATTGGTAGAGGCGTACGCAGTTTGGGACTCTAGATCTTTCAGGGCCCTAAGTGTGTTTCTTATTCTCAGATCTCAGCTGTTTAAATCATAAGTTTTAGTTTTCACTGTGCGTGTAAACGCAGATGATCAAAAAAGTATGTAGTTCTGCATTCAGATCTGGCTGCATTTTGCTCTCTCTTTGTACAACTAAAATATTTCTAGGAGAATAGCACCTCTAACCGTTTGCTTTGTTTTTTGTCGATAGTGGAACGAGATAATAGAAATTTTTCGTGCTGGGATGCCTTTACGAAAGCATCGCTGTCGGTTCAAAAGCTATGAGCGTTGCTTCAAAGCCTCGGAGGCAGTGGACTGCTTACATGAACTTCTTGCCTCCAATCAAAACTTTGGTCCAGAAGTGACTCGCAATCAAACAGTTAAGCTGCTTAAAAAATTCCTGAAAAATCATGTTATTGAAGATATTAAAGGAAGATGGGGCAAAGAGGACTTTCAAGATGATGGCCATTTATACAGGTAAACCTATATAGAGTGAAAAATTTCCAGTCTTGGAAGTAGGGAGTAATAACTCTTATGCATTAGTCTTTCAAATGCTTTTGTAGAATGCCATGGAAAAGGTCTTAATATGTCATCCCCAATTTCTTTTTAAAGTCTTTATTTTCTTTAGTATAGGCAGCTGTCATGACTTAATACTTGGCTTGGATTTTTTTTGTTTTCTTTTTCTGGTTTTAAAATATTTTCGAAGGGGACTTTTACTGGATTATATTCTGTGAATACTAACAAAAGCTTTTCTGCAGCTTTTGCAAGGTAGCAAGTTCTGTTCACTGTTGCTAGGCATTAGGTTTGTTGGTATTGGAAGAGTGCATATGAAGACATCAATGGAGGTGAGGATGCCATTGAGCATCCAACACCAGTTGCTCTCCTTTCTCCCCAGCCCTTCTGTCTATTTTGGGTGCTGTTTCTACTCCTTCAGAGAGAAGAGAAAGGCGCTCTGAATTTAGAAGTCAATCATGACATAACTGTTTCCTACACTTCTTGGGTTTTAGATTGAAATTGTCTTCAAAGACACAAAGTTTTATTCGTTTATCCTCAAGAATGCTTGTTTATGTATCACTATTTAGCTTCTCAAATTGTGGCTTGTTAGCAGAGGGAAAGAATTTTCTTTGTAATCAAAGCTTAGAACTACTGAAGTGAGTTCTTTGACCTGTTGTGACTGGAGTTACTGTTTGGGTGTCCATAAATTGCAGATTCGGAATTTGTACAGTGTTGTAGTGTCCTTTGTAGTGAAAAAGTAGTGTAAAAATGACCATTACCTTAAGTATGGGTTTGTAACTTATATCATGGTGAGTCTTCTTTTGAGGAAATCTGAACTATGGTCATGCAGAGGAATAAGAAAAAGATTTCAGCAGTAATCGTAGAATCATAGAATGGCTGAGGTTGGAAGGGACCTTAAAGATCATCTAGTTCCAACCCCCCTGCCATGGGCAGGGACGCCACATGCACTAGACCAGGTCATCCAGGGCCACATCCAGCCTGTCCTTAAACGCGGCCAGGGATAGGACCTCCACAACCTCTCTGGGCAACCTGTTCCAGTGCCTCACCACCCTTTGGGTAAAGAAGCCCCTTCTAATCTCCAGCCTAAATTTCCCCTCCTTCAGCTTGTAGCCATTCCCTCATGTCCTGTTGCAATCAGACCAGGAGAAAAGTCTCTCTCCTTCTGCCTTATAATCCACTTTCAGGTACTGAAAGGCTGCTATAGGTCCCCTCTAAGCCTTCTCTTCTCCAGGCTGAACAACCCCAATTCCTTCAGCCTGTCCTTGTAGAGGAGGNTGTGGCCCTCCTCTGGACCTGCTCCAATAATGTTGTATTTCTACTTATTATGTCTATTATCATATAATTAAATAAATTTAATGTATTTTTTTAATAAGGATTTCTTAATATGGTCTTTGGGAAAATGTACGTGATACTTAATTTCCACGCTATGTGAATGAAGTAAATTTTTCATTTTATTCCATCATCTTATTTGTAGAGCATTCCTAAGCTTTTTTCCTGTCTAGTCTGTAGATCTATGCTGGAGGTGCAGTTTTTCATTACTCTCCTACTTTTATTTCTTAACTTGGAATATTTTAAAATTAAGAGGTATGTACAATGTCATTGTTTTACTTAGTCGTAAACAAACTTGCCTCAATATACTTATAAAAGTCAGATTGGATCAGGTTTGTGTTTAATTACAGTAACAAATTGGCACCAGTTCAACTTATTCTTTATGATACTGTGTGACATCATCATTGGATGAGATACTGAGGGCTCAAGAGCAGGCTGTACCC
>VWZX01001502.1:58781-429121 GCA_013399015.1 Galbula dea | reverse complement strand
TGGATCTTTTCCTAACCCTTTGCATAAGACCAACTCAAATTAAGTTTAACTCCTAAACTTGTCTCTCTCCTAAGGAAAAAAAGCTACTATATACTCTGATGGCACTGATCTCTGTCTTCTCTATCCTACTAACTACTCTGCACTTAAAGTACCACAGAGTTCTGGAAAGATCCTGCTCCTATTAATTATCTGCTTATACTTGTTGCTAACCCTAAGACCAAGATGTATGTATGGGACTGACAATCAAACTCCATGAATAAATCTGGATAGTTCATGGTAAATAGCTAAGGCAACTTGTCATGAACTAGACATAATGAGGGCAGAGGGGAAGGGAGGGTGAGTTCAGGTTTCTGAGAAGTGGGAGGTAGTCAAAATGTTTTGCACCTGGATGAGGCATAACTGTGCTGTCAAGGATGTGCAAACTGTACATGTGTGATTGGGTATCCTGGTTGTGATGGAAATTACAGATTTAGATGCCAAAAGTGTAAGAGGCATTTGTGGGTGAGATCCTGGTTAAGTGTTAGTAAAGAGAAACTGCACATAGACTTGTAGAACTAAAACATCCCCAAATATCTAAATAATGGTGAATTAGTCCCACTGGCTTGGTGTGAACATTTTATGGGAAGCCAATCAAGCAGCTGTCAGAGCAAATTTAGATCCTGAAGCATGGAAGAATCTTGGAACAATGCAGAGGAGTGAATAAGGAGATAGGAGAGGCCAAAACTGGTCCAAAATCCAAACCAACATGTTTATCCTGACAAATACCATCTCAGCTCATCAAGTAGGATAGTTAAGGGAGTAAAATCAGTAGAAGGTGGCTGAAGTTGCCTATTTCAATGGTGACAATGATTTTTATTACATAAAAAGGAAAGACAGACTTCATGCATCCCATAAAAGTAGTAAGGAAATACCTCAGTAGCTTAAGAAAAATAAGTTGTATAGCTTTTTTATTTTCCAATCTGATTTTATCTCTCAAATTCTCTTCCATGCCAAAGTTTCTTCATGATCAGAGAAACAGAAGACACAGTAAATATTTATCTCCTTCCAACAGTTCAAAACAGATGAGTATGCAGATAGTAAAGGGCACAAGTGTAAGCAGTAAGCAATTTTTGGAAACCTATAGAGGGGAAAAATCTCATTTGTTCATACCAATGACCTGGAAATATATTAGACACAGACAAAATCACCTATTGCTTGGGGCAAGAAATGTTGTGAGGTCATGACCCTGGTGCCTATTCTGTCTGCAACAGAACTTGGCTTGTTAGTCCTACAAGTGCCTTTATAAGAAGTAACACTACAGTCAGTGCTCCCAGAGGGTCTATAGCTGATATCAAGTTTTTAATCTCCATGCTGTATTATGCCCCAGGATACAAATGTTCAAGGCTGTAACCTCATCTAAGTGTGTGAATTTGTTAAACTGTATGTCTGTGTTAGAATCATAGAACCACAGAATCACCAAGTTTGGAAAAGACCTTTAAGAACATTGAGTCCAACCAACCACCCAACACTACCATGCTCACCACTAAACCATGTCCCCAATCACCACATCTACAAGTTTTTTGAACTCTTCCAGGGATGGTGATTCCATCACCTCCATGAGCAGCCTGGGCCAATGCCTGATAACCCTCTTGGTGGAGAAATTTTTCCTAATATCCTGTCTGAACCTCCCCTGGCACAATTTGAAGCCATTTCTTCTTGTCCTATCACTTGTTACCCAGGAGAAGAGACCAAGCCCAAACTTACTACCACCTCCTTTCAGGTAAATGTAGAGAGTGAGAAGGTCTCCCCTGAGCCTCCTCTTCTCCAGACTAAACAATCCCAGTTCCCTCAGCTGCTCCTCATAGCACTTGTGTTCTAGACCATTCACCAGCTTTGTTGCCCTTCTCTGGACACACTCCAGCAGCTCAATGTCCTTCCAGTATCAAAAGACCCAAAAGTGAACCCAGTATTTAAGGTGTGGCCTCACCAGTGCCAAGTTCAGGGCAACAACTACCTTCCTAGTCCTGCTGGCCACACTATTGTTGATCCAAGCCAGGATGATGTTGTCCTTCTTGGCCACCTGGGAACACTGCTGACTCCTGTTCAGCCAGCTGTTGACCAAAACCCCCAGATCCTTTTCTACTGAACAGCTTTCCAACCGCTCTACTCCAAGCCTGTAGCGTTGCATGGGGTTGTTGTGGCCAAAGTGCAGGACTTGGCACTTGGCCTTGTTGAACCTCATCCTGTTGATCAAAGCCATCTTCAGTCTCAACCTAGATCTCTTACATTGAGTAAGTCACTGAGAAGACATAATCAACAAAACCATGTCAAATATCATCAGGTACTCAAATGAGTAAAGGTTGCTCTGACTGCATCAGATGTCACATAGCCTCTCACATCCTTCTCTGCCCACAGCATTGGTTTCACTAGGAAGATCCTACAGTGACTTTTCTGCAGGGAAGCTACAGGATTTTCCTTAGGAAGTCAACACTGGAATTTGGAAGAGTATAGGACCAAACTGCTTGGGTTTTAGGATGTACTACTATGCATATATATGATTTATGTAGATTTGGTAAGGCTTGTCCATGTGTAGATCAAAAAATGGCTAAGTTCTGAATCCTTTTTTTGTCACTGCAATTCTCCAGTTAGACAGCATGCACATGGATTTCTAGAGGACCACAAATGTCTAATCTGTGCAGAGAATTCAGATTGATTTAACCAAGACCTTCTCACCAACCCTGCAGGCCACTGAGGCATAGAAAAGACTAAAGACTTTATTCAGTATGGGAAGCCTAAAATACTGAGTGGTCACACAAATGATCTGCTCTGTGTTCTTCCAAATATGTCTCAGAAAAGAAAATTTTGGATGTGTTGCCAGAAATTCCAAAGCTACTTTAACTGCAGTGCAGCTTCCAGAACAAAAAATAACTTATCAAGCAAATAGATTTTACTATATTTGAGTATTTCTCCAAATTCAGTCTTAGATTACTCCTTACAGTTTGGGGGGTTTTTTTGTTTGGTTGGTTTTGTTTGTCTGTTTTAGTTTGGTTTTTTTTTTTGTGTGTGTGTGTATTTTGGTTTTATTTGTTTGATTTGGTTTGGTTTGGTTTTTCAATTTTGGGATATTTTGGAAATATATACCAGTGACTATGGATGTAAAGGAGGTTATTTTGTCTAAAGGATTCAAACCCAAGTGCCAGTGGCTATAAAGCAGCTGGCAAGCAGGCAGAACAAACAATTTATTTGGTTGGTTTTTTTTTCTCTTTTACTAAGTTCATGTATATTTTTGTGCCTGGCCTCATTTGACAAAGATTGCATACAGTAGATGTGAGACATATATTAATGGAAACTACCCTCAGAACTGCTATTGGTAAATGATAGTGTCTATTTCCAAACATGAGCATGTCTAATTGCAGATAGGCAGCATCACCAAGTAATTTTCCTTAGGTAATCTCTCTTTATTCCAAATTGAATCAGAAACAATAGATAAGATTATGCTATAAGTGTGAGCATGCATTATTATTAGAACAGCAGAGGCCCAAAGAGCTGTTTCTGGGCATTAATTCTTCTCAAAGCATTTTTCTTAATGGCATTGCCATGCAGTTCTTAATTGCAGCAATTTTGGTTTCTCTCCTTTCCACCACCTTGTACTTCCTTCCAAGGTGGTTGCTCAACGTTCAAGGAATGCAGGTGTTGCCATGGTTAGATCAAGCCTTCTCATAATAACATCCCAAATGACAATTGGGGGTGGACAAGCTGACTCTGGCTTTGCTCTGATGATTTCTCTCCTATGTGATGTTCCTCTAGAATGTATGATTTCTTGGAATAAGCTGCAGAAAAGCTGAGCTACAAACTGCAGCTAAAAGGAGAGGTCAAACAGTCAGAGCTTCTATGTAGCACCTAAAACATTCTCTTTTTTCCACACTATATTTTCTAGGTAACTTTGTAATTTCCCACTTGCTACTTGCACTAACAGAGAGCTGTGTCCTGGTGAAATTAATTCACAAACTTTCCTTTATCAGCTTTAGATGTCACTGAGGAGGTTGAAGGTTAATTTGAGTATTTTTCTTGGCTTGTTCCATTGCTCACCTTCCTCCAGTCCCTTTCCTGCCAAAGCTTATTAAGCTCACAACTGGATTTATTCATGTAATCATATCTGCTTTCAGGAAAATAAGGTGGGTTTGAAGCTGGTACTCCAGTTTGTTCAGAGGATAATGTGAGGGGATTTAATTTTTTAAAGAAGACACCCAACATCAAAGAGCAGAGCAAGCAAACCTGCAGCCTCTTACTTTTCATTTCTTCAAGAAAACAGAGGTTTCAGAAGGTATTTAGGTTCTCCCTCTTCTCATATTGAAAGCATCAGTTTTGGTTTTAATTGCTGATTTCTTTGTGGCACCTGTACCATAGCAGATAAAGCTTTGAAGGAAGGAATCTAATGTCATATTTGCAACTCAATTATCCAACTGATCAAAAGCTCTTCAATCTTGTCACTTAAACTGATTAAAGCTCATTTAAAAGATCTGTACAAACCCACACTGCATTCAGCTATCAGGGCAGGTACCTGCATTGAATGGTCAAAAATATGTTGTAATGTCTGTAGGTGGTACAAATTTTACATGGGTGTGTTTGCAGACACTCACTGGATAAAAAGCAGACCTCATCCTGCATTCATGACCTCTTTCTCTTATGCCTTTTGTCTGTATTTGCCAGAGGTCCCAAGCATGGTGAATAGTCTAGAGGGGAAGCCACCTGAGGAATGGCTAATGTCATTTGGCTTGTTCAGTCTGGAGGTTGAGGGGAGACTTCATAGCAGTCTGTAAGTTCCTCATGAGGGGAAGTGGAGAAGCAGGAGGTGATCTCTTCTCTCTGGTGACCAGCAACAGGACCTGAGGGAAGGACATAAAGCTGTGCTGGAGGAAGTTTAGGTTGGATATTAGGAGAAGATTCTTCACCCAGAGGGTGGTCAAGCACTGGAACAGCCTCCCCAGGAAGTAGTCATGGTACCAAGCCTGATAACATGATCTTTTGAGGTCCCTTCCAACTCCTAACATTCTGTGATTCTGTTAGATGCACTCTTAGATACATGTTGTGACTTTTGGGGTTGTCCTGTATATAGACAGGAGTTGGATTCAATGATCCCTGTGATTCCCTTCCAACTCAGGACATCCAATGATTCTATGATACATTAAAGTTTGGGGTTTTTTTGCATTTTAGCACATCCTTAGCTGAAGAACTATTGAACATCAGCTCTGCTTAGTTGTCCTGGTTTGTCTTCAAAAATGGGTAGCTGAATCTTCTGATAAAAACCATACCAAACCAAGCCAAGCCAAGCCAAGCCAAACCAAACCAAACCAAACCCAAAAAACAATTGAAAGCAAACCTTCCAGTTTCAGAGCATGCAAATAAACCCACTAAATTCTTCTTCCATGGGCTTATCTTACTTTTTCAACCTATATTTTAAAATAGAAAGGATAACTTGGCCAAATCCTTGAAGAAAATCTGCCTGAGTATAGACTGCATCTTGTGAACACAAATGCAGAGCAGTATCACTCTGGAGGCCAGAGGACCAGGAGAGGCTTGATGTAGGTGTGGTAGTGTTGGCAGTTGAGGGTGGGAGTCCTGCCCCTGCCCAGCTGTGGCACAGAGACTGGGGAGATGGATCCCATAGAGCAGATGGGCAGAAGAGGAGCAAGTGGCTAAGGTTCAAGCACTGCAGCATCTGACTTCACATTTCAGCTTTGCTCCACAGGTTTACACAGCAGGTTTCATACTTCTGCAGCAGAAGGCAGAGCTGAATACAGGACTATGGAAACCACAGCAGCCTGTGCTCTGAGCTACCCTTCTCTCAGGTACAGCAAGCATATGCCTCTCCTCCTCTCCCTCCCACCCCTGCAGCGTACAAGAAGAGAACGCAGCTCCTTCCCCTCATCTAAGGCTAGGGTGGCTATCAGTGAGGCTGCAAAGATGGAGAACCCCACTGAAACTTGAGGGGTTTTTTTTTTCCTTCCTCAGAGTGCATAGATAATTTTTGCTCTGCTTGCACATTTTTAAAACTGTGATTCTCAGCAGGGGCAAAGTGATGTAACTGTGGAAATCAATTAAGTTATGGGGATTTAAACAACAGAGAATTTCACCCCTCTGGCACTAACATCTTAGACACTAGTATGCCTCTTTTTTTTTTTCTTCAGATGTGGTTATGTGCTTCCTAAGAATCACAGCTTATGGAAAATGTGAAGTGGCAGGAACTTTGCCACATGTTAAAACAGAAGACAAAAAAAAAAACCAAACCAGAAGAGGAAAGAATTTCCCCAGCAACAGTTCCTTAGTGTTTCAGTTTTCCAGCTTAATGATACATAATTTTAGCTTCTTTAAAAGCAAATCATGGTAATGGAGCCTCTGATTTGTGTTTCATTTCTTTTCTCAAATAAAATGTTTAAATATTTATTACAAATAAGGGCATTTATATATCACATTTTGCAGCAGCCCTTCACCAACAGATAGTTCCTTGGATGTCATTTGTTGCTGCAGAGTTGCCACTGTCACCATCCACTGACTGGGAGGTGTCATAAACATCAGACTTCAACATCATTATATTTTCTGCCTCTTGGATGGGATTTGTGTTCTGTTTCCAGATTCTATAACTGGATGAGTTTCCTTGGCTTGAAGGGAAAAGAAGAAAAAAAAGCCAGAAAACTGAAGAAGGGCAGAAAAGAAGAAGTAATATTTTTATTAAACCTTTCCCTTAGCTTTACACAAGCCTTTTCTTTTTGTTTTTTTTTTTTCTTTTGTAGACTCCATGTATTTTTAATGATTTCTCTGTTGCTTGTAGAAAGTTGAGAGAATGAGAGAAGGAAAGAGAGAGCACTCAGATAGAATAATTCAATTTTCTACTTTGTGAAGAGAAAAATCTGTCTCTGGGCTACATCTAAAAAATAATAAAAAATGATGTTTTTCCCTTTGTATCTTCTAATACATTTTATTTAAAGAAAAAAAGCCTTTTTTAATCTCTGCTTCCTTTCTGGAAAATGAAGTCATGTTCTTTGTAAGACCACAGAGGCAGGTGATGCACATACTTGAATTGGTAAGGAAAGAGGAGGATTTTACAATGGAACAGGAGATAACTTACAAGACAAACAAGCCTCTGACAGAGCAATGTCACTTTATGACATTGTGTATACTTGGCCTTCTTTTGTGTCACAGAGGTGAGGAAGAATGGAAAGGGAGAATATTATGTGTCTACCTCAGATTATAATTAGATGGCTTGGCAATCATTTTTTTCTTAATAACAATTACATTGGTAACTTCTTGAGCACTGTTAATTTTTGCATTTATTATTTTTGTGTCTCTGTCACCAGTTATCATTTTAGACCGAAGAGCTGAGGTTTGTATCCTCAGGTTGATGTTTCTTTCAGCACAGGTGCTGCATCCCAAGAGAAGGAAATTTGACATTCTGAGGGTCAGAGCAACCCAGGCAACTTTTACAAGTTTCTTATCCCTTTACTTCTCCTACTTAGAGGACATATATTCATATTTTTACTAACACAGAAACATAGAGTGGAAGAGCAATTTGTAAGCTCCTCCTTTGCATGGCTCAGACTTGGGAAGAAGATCACAGAATCATAGAATCATCAGAGTTGGAAGGGACCTCAAAGATCATCGAGTTCCAACCCCCTTCCTGGCAGGGACACCATCCACTAGATCTGGTTGCCCAGGGCCCCATCAAGCCTTGTCTTAAAAGCTTGCAGGGATGAGGCTTCCACAACCTCTCTGGGCAACCTGTTCCACTGTCTAACTGCTCTCATAGTGAAGAACTTTCTCCTAATATCCAACTTAAATCTCCCCTCCTCTAGCTTACACCCATTTCCCCTGGTTCTATCACTGTCTGACCTCCTAAAAAGTCCCTCCCCAGCTTTCTTGCAGGCCTCCTTCAGAAACTGGAAGGCCACAAGAAGGTCTCCTCAGAGCCTTCTCCTCTGCAGACTGAAGAACCCCAACTCTCTCAGTCTGTCCTCGTAGCAGAGGTGCTCCAGTCCTCTGAGCATTCTCCTGGCCCTTCTCTGGACTCACTCCAGCACCCAAATATCCCTCTTGGAATAGGGGCTCCAGAACTGGATGCAATACTCCAGGTGACAAATTATAAGATTATCTGTACTCCATGTATTCTGTTTTTCACACTCTTTGGGCCAAATTCCATGGAAAACAAACTCAATGCACACACCTGAAAAAAATGGGAGCTGGAATATTATTCCAGCATCTACTTATGTTCAGATCTGACTTTGGCAACAGAAAGTGTAACCATCATGTACTTGTGTCTACAGGACTTTGCACTGATGTCCATCAAACTGGTGGCAGCTTACCCTGTGGAATACTGGTGACTGAGAGAAGAAACAAATGCAGATAGAAGAAAGCTTTATTGAATTATTACCTAAAAAGAGGTCTAGGCTTGAGGAAGCACACCAGCTTACATCTGTGGGTCAGACCTTCCACTGTACTCTGAGATTGCAGTTTGAAATGTGTTCCTTTCTTGCTGTCTGCTGGAAGTAGGAGAAAGGAAATATCACTATTTTCTAAAAAAAAATGTAGTTTTTCTATTTCACAACTGGCTTGATGCAGTTCCACATCATTCTTGTTATTACCTCTGCAAGTCACTCAGTGTGTGAACCATGGCTTGGGAGCAGAGTTGTGGTTGTACTGCATTGAATTGTCTCTGTTAATGTTTGCTCAGGTTGAACACACTTTTTCTTACCACAGATCATGGACTGTGTACTCACAGACATCAGTGGGATTTGTCCTGGCTGTAAAACTGGGTCTGTGCCTAACTTTTGGTATATTTATCCACTACTGTTACAGGGAAAACCCTGCTCCACTCATGTGGTTTAAACTGAATCAGGTTTGAAGTAGTTTAATTAATTTATAGACAAGATATGATTAACTGGAAGACAGTGAGCTATATCTCCAGGATCAATATCAACAATCTCACAGATAAACCACAATATGAGTCACTTCTAAAATGCACTTAAAATTTCTGAACACCCTTCTGCAACCAATCTCCAGAAGTTTTAATCCCACAAAGACACATGAGCATCATAGGATCATCAGAGTTGGAAGGGACCTCAAAGATCATGTAGTTCCAACCCCCCTGCCTGGCAGGGACACCATCCACTAGATCTGGTTGCCCAGAGCCCCATCAAGCCTTGTCTTATCATGTGCAAACTTCATCACTGGTAATTTCTTCTTAGCATTGTCTAACTGTTGCCTAAACTTTACCACACCATCTTTTCCATATCTATGAGGAGTGCTTAGCCAGCTCAAGGAGGCTTCTGGCAATGCCTACATTCTGAAGAGCCCTAACAGAGACCATGTTGAGGACTAGCTCTGCTTTATGACTCTTGCAGAGGAATGAAAACTCCCTATCTCCTAACAACTGTGCTTTAGAGAAGGTGAGTAATGATTATTGACACTTAAAATTGCCAACAATTTACTGCTGAAGACCATTTTGAGACTCCAGTTAGCCCCATGTTAATGCTAATCAAGGGCACAAGTGAGGTGTGTTTTAATAATAATACTCAAGGACTGATGCATTTAAGTGCCACCAGTGTTAATAGGAGTCACTGGCATGAATCCATGCATATCCAGGCATAAACTATGTACTTTGTACATAGGAAATTCAAGCTCTTCTATTTAGAGGAGAGAAGAACAGTCTATTGAGAAAGGTCTTACTTGTTACAGGTTGGCAATTCTGGCTTGGGAGGCTCTTATCCAGCTGCAGACTCCTCACTTTTCAGAGTTTTCAGTGTTTGCTGTTGTCTGCAAAGAGCATTTGAAGATTTTCTTTTTTTTCACTTTCTTCACAATCTTTTTGGGGGCTAAACTGCTCCTGACAAATCTACCTGGTATCTTAAATACAGGAGGAATTCCTACAGCATTAAAGACTTGTGTACTTGCAGGGAATTAGGGTATGTTCCATGAATTTCTAATAAGCCAAAAAATGTTAGAAGTTCTGCAAGCATTTTAAGGGACTAATTTACAGTCATGTTCTTTCAAAGAAGACAATTCTATTGTTTTGTTCACTTTTATTTACCTAAAGCATTAAAGGTTCATTTTAAATTTTCCTTTACATAGCAGATGTAAAACAAATCCTTAGAGTTGTAAAAAATATGTCAAAAAATAATAAAAGAGAATCACTACAGGAATGCAAAACAGGTTTTAGAATGGAAAACTACATAGCTACTGCAGACCTAAGGTCCTCCATTGCTTAATGGAATTAGCAATGGTGTCAAATGAGGGGAACTGAGCTTCAAGTTTATTATCTGAAGTGATGGGGTTTGCCCATTGCTTCTTGTTCAGTTGAGTAGTCTCACTTTACCTAAGGCTAATAATATTCTCCAAAAAGCTCTTCAGTTATTAAGGAGAGAAAAAAAAGTCCCCCAGGAGAACAATTCAGAGTGGTTAAACTGGGCTCTGCCTCTGAAGCACCATCTTGAGAGCATCTCTCTCTTTGCTGACTGCAGATGGAGCATGTGGAGACCTAGTGGCCTCCCTGGGCAAGAGTTAGTACCTACCTCTGTATCTCACTGGCTCCCTAAAGGCCTGCACAACACCATCTGAGGGAATTACTTTTTAACTGCTCTTGCCTAAAGACTTCAGATTTTCTATTTAGATCTAGGACTTGCCATGCTGATTCATGTTGGTTTTGCCATTTCTTGGTATATCCAGTTTGCTCTAAGATAAAGAGTGCTTCTCATCAAAAGCAGAGCTCCTGTGCTCTGCCAGATAATGGGGCTTTTTTGTTTGTTTTAGTGTTTTGGAGAGATGTTAATTCACTGCTTCTCTGCATGTCTTAGTGATTTTGGTTTAGGTGTGTTAGGAAACATTCTTGGGCTTGAACATATGAGAATGTGATACAAATTGTGGCTAGATCTGTTGCCTACAGGACCTTCAGTACAGGATCCTTGGGAAGTGTGTACTAAACAAATATATTAATATTGCAGGACTTGTTTCATTGGATTTGTGTGCTGAAAGACAAGGTGAAAAAGGACATTCAGGAAGGATGAAATAAGTGATTTGAGGAGAGTCCCTGCTGATATAATAGCTCAAGTCCACCAAAATCAATAGCAACCTATAAGGCCTTCAAGAGGGCAAATGTTTCACTGAAAACTTCATAAATTCTCTCTCTTTCTTTGAGAGTTTCCATTCTGAGTACACTTTCACCAATAGCACTAAAACAATTCCTGTTACACAGCAAAGAGTATTCTTTTAATTTTTATGGATTCTGAGCATTTATCTTTATTAATTTCTCTGGATCAGCCTGCCTTTTTAGATACTATTCACCATGAACAGAAAACTTTTTAATTATGATTATGGCAAGGTTTTCTTCTGTTCAACACTGCACATTTTTCTAGGTTCCATTTATTTTTAATTAGGATGCCAGAGCATTTTCCACTCTGCCAGCCAAATGAACAGCATGAATAGCTATTGGTATGGACAAAGGAATGTTTTGCCCTCTGCTGAACAAGGGGAAGAAGACCTAGTGTAACTCTTATCATCTAACAAAGGATTGATCAGGACACTTTCATGATGCTCAAAAGAGCAGTGAGAGAAGGACCTACTGAGCTCACAAACTAGATTTCTTCTGGGTCAGGATGCTTGTAAGATGTTTCATGATAGTTCAACCATGTGTTGGTCTGGGGCATTTCTGACTTGTTCAAAGAAGAAGCCCAAGTGTATCTATCAGAGAGTAAATGCAGAATAATTGACTAGGTCATTTTAGGCTATCTGCTAGGATAATAAATGGTTCAAAGCACTCAGTATTGGCTTTATTTTCTTTCCACTCAAATGAGTAGAAAAGTTTCCTGGTGTTTCACCATTGAAATAAAGGGTAAGCCAAGGGTAAGTCTATTGTGAAAGTCTTATCCTTAGCCCATAATATGCAATTATTCACTTCCTGCCTTCAGTCTGTTTTGCTTGGTTATTCACACCTACCTTTGGAACACAGTATAGCATAGCTACCTGGACCAGCTACAAACCACTTCCTTCAATAAACACTCACCATTAGTGATGATTCTGCTGCTATTTCAAGATACTATTCTTAACAACCCAAGTTCTTCACAATTTGAAGTGAAATTTTGCTAATTTGTAGCCTTCCAAGAACTGAGTTTTGTGAGACACCTTAGTATGCTGGTTGCTCTGCAGGTTAGGTGTCCCTAACATATTCTAGCTATGAATGTGCTCTAAGTTTTGATTATTCTCCAGTTAATATTTGCTTGCCAAACTACTAAAGGCTTGGGGAAGCTATTCAAAAAAACTTCTCAAATTTATCCAAATTCCAAAGCTGCAACTGGATTCAGCACTACAAGCATCTCTGAAACTCATTAGACTTCTGCTTGATAGCAAGTACCACAAACCCAGCATTTCTAACCATCTTCCTTGGCTTCCTGGGTAATAAAATGGTTAAAGTACAATGACACACAAACAGAGAAAACCTCTTCTAACTGTGAAACATTGCCTTTTGTCTGACTTGTGGCCAAAGTTTTAATACTCTGCTCCAAAATATTCCTCTGACCTCAGATAGGTGACACCAATATGCCTATTTTTCTTTCTCATGTCTTTCACATGCTTCAGATGATCAATATTTTTGGTTCTGGTGCTGTAGAGACCTTGTGGAGGCAACTCCCAGTGCTTGCATCCCTGTGGCTTCATTGTAATGCAACAGCATCTAGGAGCCACAGATGTGGTTTAGCACTCCACTGTGTTAGAAGTTGGAAAAAACCAGAAATTTCTTGGTAAACAGAAATATGACTTAAAATTGGTGTTCTCATGATTTTCAGTGAGTAAAACTCTGAACAGCTGGGCCAGATGTGACTTGAATTCAATCCACGACCTGCCCATTTCTGAGAACAATAGTATTTGAGTACTTCAGAGTTTTTCAGCTATCAAAAAGCTATTTTGCTGCATTCTGGAGTATGAGCTAATTAAGCTCAGTTTTAGCACCATTTAATTTTGATAGAAAATGCATAAATTACATATTCAAAAATATTTTATTTAGTAAAATCCAATTATTGTGGGTGAAAGGAATATGGGGCAATGATTCATTGCTAGACAAAAATCTCATCATACAGTTTAATGTAAAAATCACTGCCTGCTGCCTACTAAAAACATGAAAAAGCCAATGCACCATTTAAAGCACATCAGAAGCAAAAAGACAACATAGCTGAGAAACTGTACAAGAGAGGAGAAACTCTTTCTTTCTTTTCTATTGAAGAAGAAATAATTTATATATTTCCAACACATGGAAACTGCAGAGCACATCAAAATCAAATGTTTTACATTCTAAATTAGAAACAGATATAGTTCAGGCTGATTGTTGCCTGCAGGAAATCTTCCAGGCTGTTTTCTGACATTCTAAATATAAAATACACCATGTGAGAACTGTTTGATTCATTCTGAAGCCTGTGATGAATGTTCACCAGGAACCATTGACCATTGCCTCATCTCAAGTGGAATCAAATTCAAGCTTTCCAAGATAAAGTCGAGATAGACCTCTGAAGTTCAGCATTTAATCTAAGTTCCTTGTACAGCTTTAATCTTGCCTGGACAGATAAAGCAAATTTGTCTTCACAGCTTGGTGAAAAATGACAACTGACCACTGTTAGCTGCACAGTGAGCCAGTAAGTGTGGAAATGTAGCTGTTGGTAAACAAGGGAAATAGCTTAACTTTTTATTATTGTTATTATTAATTTCATTCAACCTCTTTTATTTTACTTCTTTCCTTCAAACAATGGGAAAAAAAAGCACATCCCAACCCTTTCTTAATTCAAAAGCCAGGAGAATCCTGTCTCTTGAAAAAGATCTCTGGAGATATGCCTCTTTCCCTGTCTCTTTTTGTGACAGGAATTTCAGACAGAAGTTGAATGCCAGAATAGAACAGATCAGATAAAAGAACAGGTACAAAAGTCTATAAACATGCCTAATTCATAGAATGTGTGGCCAGAAAACACACAAACACAGTCTTGAAGTTGATTGAATATTACATAACACAAAGAGAAGTGGACTGTAATCCCCAATTGAATGAAACTTTCCCAATTATGGAAACATAACCAACCTGTGCTGTGAGATTTATATCACAGTTTCTGTGAAGTCTGAAGAATCACAGACAAAGGCAACATTTAAATGTGTGATTTTTTTTTGCAGAATTGGGACCTGGCATTCATACAAATATTCATTGTTCAAACTTATTAACACTTTCACATACATTTCCTGTTCTTTTAAGAATCTTCTGGGTTAATTACTGGCTACAGTTTATATTTTTTCTTTTTGTCTGGAACCTCTCTTTCTTCCTTCCAGAGAAACTAAACCATGGGAATTTCCATTTAAAAGGTCAAGCCAGTATTTGTTGCCTTTTAACTACAGCTTTCTATAATAAATTGTTGCTGAGAAATTAATTGGGAAAAGCCAAGAGGGTATTCTTCATGACATTATTCCAGGATGTAGTTTTCAAGCTGTTTACTACAGAGACAACAAGGCATTACAAGTTCTGTCCACGTGTAAGATAGCATGCACTGGGGCATAATGATAAGCAGATGGCATTATTTGCAGTGGAAGTAATAGCAACCAGAAGCATTGCTGCCTACGTTGTTTTGCAAATGCTTTTGTATTCTGTTGTGTTAAAGTGTAGAGCTTTATGAGCTTTCCCTATGTAAGGCAGAGGTATTGATAGCAACTGGTGAGAGAGCTGGTGGTGATAAGTAAGCAGAGAGTGGTTATTTGGAAGTAGGTGGTATTTAAAAACAACATGACCACAGCAGTCACTGACACAAGGCAGAGAAAATACTAGTGAAACATTCCAGGAATCTGTGGGAAGATGAAATGGGAGGTTAGTTCTGTCATTAAGATATTGTTTCTGAAAGTCTTTGTATGAATATGCCATTCAGAAGGTCTGAAACTTCTAACTTTTATTACCAATAATACTGCCTAATTTACCACCACCATCTGCCTGGCAATTATTGCTGGAAGTAGTGCATCCGAGGCAGATGATTTCAGAGGATGACATTCTAGGACATGACTGCATTGTGAGATGGAATGTGATAGGGAGATTCCTAGGCTAGCAGAGACAAAAGTTAGATATTTTACATATACAGATGCACACACAAACATATGCATGTGTGTAGAGATACACAAGATGTCTCTATGTGTGGACAGATCCCTACTAGTGTAGAACTGAGACTCATGCCATTTCATTACGATAGAGCTTTGCCAGGTTAGTGCAATGTTCCCCTCTCAAGACAAATAAATCTGTTTCTGAAAGGAATAAAGAAGAAAATAGAATAATATTAAAATGGTTTCCTTTGAAAACACATCTTTGCATGAACCTGGAGTTATACCTCCTCTAGGTCTATGTCCCCATTGCCTTCTGCACTTAGAGCTTGACTGTAACTTTTTTAGAGCCAGTCACCGATACATTGAAAGAGATGGTGCAGAAGAGACTTACATCTGTGGCAAGTCCCAAAGGCATTTAGCCTCCAAAGGCACAAAGGACCATATGCAACAGTGGCAACAGTACCTGCTGGAAGACTGCAGCATCTCCTCCCTCTAGCAGTGGCTTGAAACAGCTGGTGTGGAAAAACGATGGGCAATGAACACAAGTCAGGCTGTTCCCTGCTGTGCTGTAGAGCACGGCAGCTGCTTTTCTTTCTTCTTATCTCTGGAGTGAAGATCAGGATGTTGTGTCCCTGTGGACTGCAATGGGAGGAGAACTTCAGGCACTGCACATTCACTGCAATTGCTACTTGGGATACAGGGCACCAGAGCTGAGAAGCTACTGTGTTTGCTGCCTACTGCTGTACTCCACAGAGGGCACAATGGGAGGAGAACCACCATGCTCTTGAGAATTGAGACTTTCACAGTGAAAGGAAGTCTGTGCATCTAATCAAAGGAAAAATGCAATTACTTTGGAATCAGCTGTGGGAAATGTGTTGCCTTGTAAACTCTTCTGGTAAAAAATTCAACAGTAGTAACAGCAGTAATAATTTAAAAAAGATAATAAAACAAATGTGCTTAATTCTTTATGGGTCTCATGTTTTGGGCATTGTTTCAGGGATTCTGCTACTCTGATGTGATAACCTGAGAAGAAGCATCAAAAAGTGATTCATTATTCTAATTTATTTGTATCTTGGTAACAGCAAGGGATCTGAGAAAGTAGAACAGTCTCTCAAGTAAGGCAGTGCAGGGTGCAGTTCTTGCACTAAAGAGATTACAGTCTAAGCAGGTGATACAGTCCAGAGATGGGAAAAGGAAAACACTTTCACCTTCATTTTGTGGCTGAGAAACAGAGCCTCTGCTTCAAACCTGGCAGTTCCTGCTGTCTGTGGAGTTTGGGTTGCAACCTGGAAAGCCACAGAAGCATGTGCTCAGAGTTATGCAGGAAGCTCTGTAGCACTGTAAGCAGCAGGAACCCCAAGGTGCTAGGATCTATGTTCCCATGAGTTACTCAAAGATGCAGAGGGGCCAAATTAGAAATTAAACTAGGATCTAACAGATGATTTATGGTTCAGCTAAACCCACAGTGACTGTAAAATGGCATACACAAAATGGGAGCTCTACACTAGCTGTGTGGAGTACTCTCACCTGGTTAGCCATGCCAGCATGGACACCAGCTAAGGTTGCATTTCATGCTGCCCCTCTCTGCTCTTCAAAGCTAAATTTTTAGCTGAGCTAGGTAGTGTGAAACTAGCTTGGCTGCCTCTGTGGCACACATCTGTCACAACAACTTCAGCAGACAGACTCTAAGACCTGGAAAGCAACATCACAGTCAGTTAGAAATGTTAGCAACAGTCCTGAGGAAGAGTGCAATCGTTCACACCTCCTCAGCTTACATGAAGGATTGTCTATGTCTATGTGAACTGAGCTATTGCAATCATAAAAAGGCTCTAACTGAATGAAGGGTGAATGATTCTGTTGCATCTAGAAGAAGAAAGAAATCAATGTGAGGGAAAAAAAAAAAAGAAGAGAAAAAGCCAACTGTAAAGTGTAAAAGCTGTACCAATTACTTCTCTAATATATGGCCTTTTGAAGTGCCAAAGAGCATTTTTAAGTGAGACTTTTTTTTTTCTTTTATTTGAATAGATAGACTGCTTAATTGTGCAGAAGCAATAATGTAAAGCAGAAAGACTGTATTTAAAAATAAGTTCCTTTTGAAGTCTAACAGCCATGTGTTCTACATTTGCAGTGCTCTATTTTCTTCAAGGATCCTGTGCATTCCAGCACTGTACATCAACCTAAACATTGCTGATACACTGAGCTTGAAATCAATGAAGGTGCTTCACTGTAAACAACAGAACAATTTGACCCAGTGAGCACAATTAAGTTTATTTTAGTCTGGCATGTGAACTGAAGCCTATGTGAAAATCTTCTCTTCACAAAGCTTGAAACTACAATACAGCTATTTTTCTCACTCAGTTTACAGGGTTCTGAGTGGCAAAGTATTAGGTAACAAACAAAGAAGAATGGCTTTTTTAACATCTGCTATGCTTCCATGCAATAAAGTAGCTAAATAGTGTTTTTAACAAATTGATATCTAGCTATTGATCTGCAGTATGGGATAATGAATGAAATGAAAATAGAAATTATTGATTCTGTTTTGTAACTGTATGTGAATATGTAAGAAATCTACTGCACTGAAGATGTAGCTTTTGTCATACACTTCAGAAAATCTATTAATAATGGCTTTGAATGTAACTGCACATATGATGGTGTGAGAGAGTGAGAAGAACAGAGCAGGAGCAATACACATAGTCCCAAACACCACCATCATTTTGAGTCCTAAAATCTTCTCTCCTTTGACATGAAATGGAAATACACAGAAAATTCCTGGTTACCTGTGTGGGTTTTTTCAGCCATTTCCATGACTTTCAGAGGATCAAGGTTGTATCCATATGTTCTTCTTTTCACTGCAGTGGTTTTTTTGCAGTCATAAGTGGAAAATGAATGGAAATGGTTTTTATAGGAGCATGTGGGTTAAAACTGGCTGAAAGACTATAAACAAAAGATTATGATAGTGACTAGGGGAAAAATATCCAGTAGGGTAATGAAGGGTGTAGTTTCAGGATTGTTCCTATTTAACATCTTCATTAGCAATCTGGAAGAAAGAATAAACAGCATGTTAATGAAATGCACAAATGATACTAAATTAGGAAAGAGTCACAAATATCAGTGAGGACAGAAGCATAATGCAAAGGCCCCAGGGAGAAATGTGGGCAGAAAATAAAACAAGCCACTACTCAGAAAAAGGCATGCTAATATTTTAAAGCTAGAGTAACAGGAGTGAATGTGAGGGAAAATCCACAGAAGTAGGAATGCTGGAAGAGAGTCAGTGAGCACCATATTAGATATGTGTGATATGGTGGCAATATAAGTCAATGTAAGCCTGTGCCAACTATGAAAAGACTTAAAGTCATGGATCAATGAGGCCATAGCTCCTCTAAGTGGCTTTCTGCTTGCTGAAAATGGAATATTTTTTTATGGGAACAGAAGTCTATTAATACTGATGGAGAACTCCAAGCATAACTATACCCAGTTGCAGTGGTAGGTGTTGGTGAAAAGAATTCTGCAAGAAAGAACAGAGGGGGAGTGGAAGATGTTAATGGCAGGAAAAGTAACAGGCTGAAGTCTGAAAGCTTTTTTTAACCTTTATGCAGATCAAACTCATTTTCTTCTTTAATGAAAGACAGCTGATGACAAGATGGCTTATAACTTGCAAAAGGAGAGTGGTGCTCACTTTCCTATTAAAATATTTGTTTTCCCCTATGCACCACCTAAAAATCTAAGGGAAGGAATATATTGTGAAAAATTTGGGATCAATATAGTTCCTCACACTGTCATAAACTTATACCTGGAATCAGCTTGCCTTACATTTTTTTTTTGAATGAGAGAGACTGTAAGGCAAGGAGGCATAGGAAAAGGAAAAGGGGGTTTAAAGTGTATCCTCATTTTTCTGGTTCTTGAGCAGGACCCAATTTAAGTCTGTATATCACATGAATAGACATATTCCCTTGAACAAGAAAACTGTTTCTTTTTGGACAAGATGGAAGGATACAAAGAAAAAAGAAGAAAGAACAACAACAAAAAACCCAACACACCAGTTGTGTCATTGAACTAATCCAGGCTACATTTGTTTTCTTGACACAGCATTCATTCCAAGTCTACTTTAAATCTTTTCTATGTCTCACTCAGAACATACTAAAACTGCAGCTGAGTAAACTCAGTTAAACCACCCAGTAAACAATACAATTACAATAAAACTTTAGCTGAATAATACTCCCTGATCCTAGGAGTGATGATGCTTCTACAAAAGGAGAGACTGAATAAATTAATGTTCTTCAGCTGGCAAAAAAAGAGAAGGCATGATTAACATTTATAATTAGGCACATTAATAAAGAGATGCTCATTAATGTGAACAATATGGAGGAGTTAATATTCATTCCTCATTATTTTTTCTTCTCACAATAAAAGAACTCAAGAGTCAAAACCAAGATCAGCCAACTGGTGTAAAACAGTAAAAAAATGCTATTCCAGGCTGTATATAATTCAACCCCAGAAGTAACTACCAGAGGATGGGTGAAAAAAAGAGATGAGAGATCATGGAAAATGAGGGTACAGGGAGGTACTGAGAAGAAGGTTTGACATGCAACTTGCTCTGACAGTCCCTAAATTTAAGGTCACTAGAAACTAGGACTATATATAAAAGCCACAGAGGTCACTGTGCCCAAACTCACTGTCTTACTCTCTTCCATGTGTGTTTCTAGCCATATACCAGCTATGGGATAGGTCTTGTACCATTAAGCTGACCCACAGAATCACAGAATCATTATGGTTGGAAAGGACCCTCAAGATCATCTAGTCCAACTGATAGCCCTACACTACTCTTACCCCTAAATCACCCCCTGAAGAAACATATCTAGCCTCTTCTTAAAAACCTCCAGGGATGGGGACTCCACCACCTCCCTGGGCAGCCTATTCCAATATCTAACCACTCTTTCAGTAAAGAAATTCTTCCTAATATCTAATCTAAACCTACCCTGGCTCAGCTTAAGCCCATTCCCTCTAGTCCTGTCACCAGTCACAAAGGAGAAGAGGCCAACACCCGCCTCCCTAGAATGGCCTTTCAAGTAGCTGAAGAGAGCAATAAGGTCTCCCCTCAGCCTCCTCTTCTCCAGGCTAAACAACCCTAGCTCCCTAAGCCTCTCCTCATAAGGCCTGTTTTCCAGACCCCTGATTAGCTTAGTTGCCCTTCTCTGCACCCTCTCTAGTAGCAAAATGTCCTTCCTAAACTGTGGTGCCCAAAACTGCACACAGTACTCGAGGTGTGGCTTCACCAGTGCCGAGTACAGTGGCAAGATCACCTCCCTGCTCCTACTGGTCACACTATTCCTGATGCAAGCCAGGATGCCATTGGCCTTCTTAGACACCTGGGCACACTGACCCAGTGAAGTCTTCTTTCTGCTAAAAGTTACAATAAAGCATCACAAATATCCCCCCTGTGAAAGCCTTTTTCTTTAACAAAAGGACAACTGGACAAAATTTTGAGCACACACAGACACATAAAAAAGGAACAAGGATTAGGAAAGCAGCAGAACTAAGAATTGTGGGGGTTTTTTTTGAGTGGGGGGGAGAACAATATTAATTGGATGTCATCTTGCCAGCTGCTGCTTCACCATCAGGACCTGTATTATGGTGAAAACACTAAGGTCTCTGTCTGAACAACTGAGAAACTGCTTGCTGCTTTGGAAAGTAACTTAAAAGGCAAAGCACTTAAAAAAATAAAAGTTAAAAAAAATTAGTCCTCAGGGACTTATCTCCACAGCAGGAATGTATAGAATATAGAGTAACTGTTGATCAAAAATTTGTGGTCAACCAAATGTTTCTGTGAGTTTTAAGTGTGTTGTATATTAACACATTTGTTCAGTACAGACCAGGTCTAATACAGGGTAAAACTAAGCTTTTTTTTTTAAAGAGGTACTGCAGAGCTGGGCTGTACCATGAGTAGAGTGGTAGGAGGGACTTTGCTTGGCAAAAATGAAACCCAGCAGATGTTGTTGGGTTTGCATGATTGCTTCTATAACTTACTGTGGCTTTTGTAGATTTATGCATCTGTCTAGCTTCATTGTGTTAAATGGAGGTGAATGAGCCTCTCACACTCTGCTTCAGTGAAGAAGGATGAGGCATTGGTTGCAGGCATATTAGTGTTAGAATCCTTTGTCCACAATTCTTCTTGTCCTATCTTCCAACAACTCCACAAATGTTAAAACCTTTGTTAAAAATAGGAGATGTTTCTAGTAGGTTCTGTATGTATTCCAGTTAAATATGTATTTCAGTGTTCTTATCAGGTGAGGAGAACTGGGTTAGGTTTAGAGATTTTTATAAGGAAAGAAAGAGTAGACACATAAGAATTACTAAAAGACTTAATTTATCCTCAATCTACAGTGTGTGCTAAGTGTGATCCTAGAGGGAGGATTAAGAAAGACATCACAAATCCTAGAAACTAGATAATTAAAAAAGGTTAGAGATATTACTGGGATATAAGACACAGTTTGTTTAATTATTAAAGCTATTTGGATTGACAATACTTTTAAAAACTAAGTGCATTCATAGAATATTTGGTTTCTTTGAGAGGGTAAACTTCTCTTAGGTGAACTCTGTTAACTTAGTTGAATTACCTTTTCATAATATTTTCTTAATATATTTAGCCAGGGACCTATGTAATTATATTTATTACTCCTATCAAGGATAAAGAATGGTATCTGGGAGAAGCATCTGCAGTCATTTTATTATCAGATTATGCCCCTTCATGTACCTGCATAAGTCATTCCTAAAGGATTTTGGTCATGGATGAAGAGTGTGTGTCAGACTGCAATATAAGACACTGCTTTGTTTATAGAAGGAACAACTAATTTTGGTTCCCACCCCAGAAAAAGAGTCCCATGAGCTCTGGCTGTGGGCTGGCACTTACCACAAACACTTATTAACAGGGAGAAGGGCCAGAGCCAATAAAAGATGTGCTTGTCACTGAAGCCATAGACAGACATGTCTGGGTATGAGATGTCAGTTCATAAATAAGTTCACCCATGAAGGAAATAAAACTAATCTGCATTAAATATCTTTGATTTTGAACAAGGATATTTGCAACAATTTCCTTCTGTTAACTGATCAGCTTTAAAAGTTAATGGAAAGTGTATTAAAAAATATCCCATGTGGACTAGCCCTGCTCTTCACAGTAAGACATTGCAGCTTGTTAATTTTCTACCATTTTGTAGCTGAGAATCTTCACTTTCACCTTCTTTCCAGTTCCTCTGCTCCAAATGGCTGATTTCAATTTCTAGGCTTCTTCAGACTGCAGCAGGGTTCCTCTGGAAGAGGAGGTGAAGAGATGATGGTGTTTGTATTCACAGGGGCAGCACAAGCCTGGCAAACTGGTAGTTAATGGGACTCATGAATGAAACATTCCTTGTCTGCACTGGTATTGGGAATAGAGAGCTATACTAACAGTTCTCTGCTTTCTGAGCCCAAACTAGCATATAATATTGACTCTGTTTATGGCCTGTGGACAATTTTACCACATGGCCCAACTAAAGAGAAACTCTCTAATATTGTAATTTGTTTTTTTCACTCTGGCTTACATTGCTGCAACACACTTGCTTCCTTGGCTTAAGTCAAATTATTAATACAGTGATAAATAATACTGTAGAGTTACTCATTATTTTAATCTTTTTCTGGACTCAAAGCACACTTCTTGGCCAACAAGTCTTGTCACCAGCCAACTGTAGAACATAGAATCATAGAAACATAGCAGATCCTGCTTTCTTAGCTCCCTGATATGTTAAAGTGTGATGACAAAACCAGATGAATGCCTACATACTGCATTCCCAGGTCCTTTTCCACACTTACATACTCCATAGTTATAGCTGGGCTGTGATTATGTAGTACCATGCACCACTTAACTGTATCAGCAGCCATCACTGTTTTAAACATAATAAGAGTCTGGACTAAATCTGTGCTAAACTTAGCATGTAGATTGAAAGAAAAAAATACCCTGGGAATTAAGAGTAGAGGACAGAAGATCACATTCTTGCAACACGAGCTGTATTGTCCTGGTTTGGGTTAGAATAGAAATACAGTTACTTAGAGGAGGTTGGGGTCTTCTTCAGCCGGGGCTCCCTGTCTCCCCTCCCCCGTCCCCAAACTGGTCGCAGGTGTAGCCCTGGGGGCAGCAGTGCCCTTGTTCAGGGCAGGAGTAAGCCTTCTCCAGCGACAGGCTCTACCTGGCCGGGTCCAGGCAGTCGCGGCATTTCGGTGACAGCAGATCCTTCAGCTGCTCAGAGCCCCGGAGCTTCCTCCTCAACCCCCTCCGCACTACCTCTGCCTCTGCACAAACTCCATCAGCAGGTACTACAGCAATTTTTACAGCTGCCAAGAGCCCAAAACGGCTTCTTAACCTCCCCGTGCTGCCTCTGAGACTATACTTTCAGGGATCATTTCTGTAGTTGGTCGTTAGAAGAGAGGGGTCTTCTGTGCTCGGCGTCAGCAGGCACCGGGAGTAGCGTGGTGCTGCCTCCTGAACACGAAGCGAGAGATCGGCGCTGCGGGTGCAGGGGTGCGGGAGGTGCAGCAGTTCGGAACCGTTCCTGATCCTGCCTGTTTGTGGGGCCGGGAGGGAGGCAGTAGGGGCTGAGTGGCTTTTATAAAGCTGTCGAAGAGTCAGGGCTGGACTGAGCACCAACCCAGTGACAGGCGCTCCTTATAATCCCCTCTTCCCCTCCGCCACGGGAAGGGAAAGGGAGTAGAGAGGCTTGTGGATTGGAAAAGAAAACTGAAACTACTTTAATGGTAATAATAATAATGATAAAATGAAATATATACAAATAAGTACCAAAAAATGAACCCAACCCCCCTTGATGACAACTATATCACTGTCACCACTGATGTAGTGGCAGAAAGACTCAGCAGCAGGTAGCTAAGGGGCTCCGGGGCTGGATCCTGGTACTGGATGCAGGAACTTATGGATCAGGATCAAGGACAGAACAGACAGAGTTCTCCTCAGACGCAACCGATTGAAGAAGAACAAAAGAAGAAGGGGGGTTTGGGTTCACGATTGATTTTGTACATATTTGTATATATTTGCATATATTTCATTTTATTATTATTATTATTGTCATTAAAGTAGTTTCAATTTTCTTTTCCAATCCAGATGTCTGCCTCTCTTATTCCCTTTCCCTTCCTGTGGTGGTGGGGAAGAGGGAGTAATAAGGAGCGTCTGACACTGGGTTGGTGGTTGGTCCAGCCTTGACCCTTTGACAGCTTTTGTTGCCCAATGTGGGACATCTAAAGTTTTGATAAATTGTACATGGATTTATAGCTCTGTAAAATTATGTGTAATGATGATTTCTTTTTAAACCATTTTAGCCTGCTGGGGAAATAACAGGTTTGCTTACTTGTAGTGCTTTTTTCACATGGCCACAGTTGTGCAAAGTAGCCACATTGCAAGGGAAAAGCTCATATTTTGTGTCCACTTGCTGAAATTGAATTTGTGGATTCAAGACATCAGTGTTTCTTAAGGCTCAATGCAATAGTTGGGCATTTCTTTAGAACCCATTTGTAAACACATATTCAGTATCCTTTCTTGTCCTTGGGAATTATGCATAGCCATGAATGGGAGGATTGATAAGCACAAGTATTAGAAACACATTACCTTGAAGTTTTGCATATGCTTGGAAATTTATAGTTTACTGCATGTGTGAAATAATGGATTTGCTTTTAGATAGCTTATCATAAAGCTAAAGTACTCTATAGACTCCAAGAATTAGGTTTAATAGTTTCCAAGCTTTTTAGTTTGTCTAAAGTGATATGAGAATATCTCTATTTTTTAAATGCCCCCTGCCAGGAAGCAAATATACTAAAGTGTTCAGATAGCAGCACCCTAGAGCTATGTGTTGTAAGTGTATAAGTAAAGAAACACAAACACACTATTGCTGGAACAGAAAAAAAAAATAAATATAATATTGAGAAATGTTATGTGCATTACTAGTTCATACCAAAATTATTTTATCAATCACCAATTTTCAGACCTGTAAAAAACCCAGATTGCTCTTCTGGATTCTATCTAGGCATGTGCATTGTTTATGGAGGTTCAGTCAAAATGCATTTAAAAAATAATTAATTCAACAAGGTTTCTATTTGAGTAGCTCAGGATTGTTACCTGATATCAACTGAGCTTGAGTCAGCAGAAGGCTATGTTTTGCTGCCCATTTAGAAGGCAGCACCACAGCAGAGATTGCACTGCCTTCAGAGAATGCAAGCACATGCCTTAGAAGAAGCACATTTCAGCATTGTCCAGAGTATCATCTTTTCTCTAAAAAAGAAATGAATTCTTTTAAATCTATTAAGTGTTGTAACAACATTGTAAGTTATTTCCTGCTGTGTACATAGTTTAATGAAATTTAATATGGTGCACACATGCAATTACAGAAACTGCCATTGAATTGATTGTATTACACTGAATAATAAATATTATTGCAAGAAATTTAGTTTGCAGTTCTGCAGATACATGGTCATGTGCATAGTCATATGACACTGTGAAGTATCAAAGGATGTAGAAGTTCATTCTGGTGTGTGTACTTGTGAAATAAGGTTCCCTGTTATATGTACCTAAAGTACATAGAGACAAAATTAGTTCTCCAGAAAACAACTTTGGGAAAACCCCTTTTCTTTCACTTACCCAACTTCAGAGTTTAGTTTACAAATATACCATTTGCCCAGAAGGCAAATTGTATTTCCTCTGTTTCTCATGCTCTGGTATTGCTAGTGACAATCATAATCAGGATATAGAGATAACCTCTGTTTAGTATTTTACATCAGGGAAATATCCTGCTTATCCTTTGTGACCAGTTGATAATATAAAATAGGCACTTAGGAATAATCCTCTGAGTAAAATCACTCCCTACAGTTTATCTGACCAAATCCTCAAAGTTTCTTTCCAAGAAAGACTAAAGGAGAGATAAGAAATCACCACTCACAGGGATGCAGGAAATGGAAAGACACAATTAAGAATGAATAGGAATATCAGGGGTCCTGATGGGGTAGCAATGAGTAGGGCTGGTTGACCCAGTGACTGTACCAGGACCAGATGAACATGAAAAGGTGGATAAAGAAAACACCCATAAATTGCTTTGTTCTTTCCCTAGGAAAAGGCACAGTAAGATAGGAAGGGCTAAGACCCATTTTATTACTGATGTACAACTGAGCAGGGCAGAGAGGAGGTCTTGATGCTAGTGCCACAATATACCTGGCAGCATATGCAAATTCATATTTTGGGGAGGCTACACTGTGCTGAGCCCAGTGACTCTCCAGACTAAAGGGAAGGAAGCTGCAATCTGTTTCTCTGTCTGCTCCAGGACAAGATGAAGACCTTCTACCTTAATGCTGAGCAAAAGGTAATTCTGTGGCTTTAGAGCTTAGGGAAATGTAGGATGAAACCTTGGTGACAAGTCTAGCTTCTTATTGCTTCATGTTGTCTCTAAAAGCAAGTACCTGAGGTTTCTTCAAATACTATGGAAAAACCTCAGTGGAGTGTGTAAGGGAGATGTCCACACACACAAAACCCCCCAGTTCTGTATTTGTGATGGAAACAGCTGTATCTGTGAAATAGAATCCTATCCAATAAATGTGCAACATGGCAATATGGAAAATGTGAAAAAGAAACCCCAAACCCTAAAAACAAGAAGGAGAAAAGGAGAAATCAATAGAAATTCTGGAAAATGTTGTGGGTTTGGTTTTTTTTGTTGTTTGATTGGGGTTTCTCTTGTTTTGTTTTTTTTATATTGATGTTAATACTTGCTGATTCTCAGATCTCACAAACACATCTGTCAGTAAATGTAACATTACTGAGTTCCTTTAAGCTGACTGAGACAGTTTAGCATAGTTACAGTTACTGCTGTGAATATGTGTGAGCTGGATGAGGACCCAATCTGTCTCCAAATCATTAAGACCATTGCTGACAGCCAAACTGCTATAGGCAAAGTGAATTAAAAAAATGCAATAATTAATATCACAAACATAAAGTTGAACAGATTGAATTATCTATAGCAGAACTCTGTACAGCATTAAAACTCCTCAGAGATAAGTTTGAATGGTGGGATCCTTAAAGGATGGATTTCAGTTCACAACACCAAATCCAATTAGTAGAAAATAGCACTACAAGGTATCACATGATAACATCTGATGTATTACAATAGGAAATGAATTAAATGGTGATTAATTAATTACAAGCATAACAGAAGATAGCAATGTCTGTAATCAAAAGTGATTACATTATACCAAAAGCAAATAACATAGTGAAGATATGTATTTGAACAAATAATACTGACATCCACCATTTAATTTATCTGCTGAGTAAGGGAACACAAGAAAATATCTATCTTTTTTAATGGAGAAATAAAAAAATGGGTAAGAATTAAAAAAGCATAGATTGGCTGAACTTCAGTTTTCATCATAACTGTTCTCTTCCTCAGTTACTCTTATGTGATCATGTTATGTGAGGGTATAAATCTCTGCCCTTTCTCAGGCCAAAGGTGTTTTGTTTGGATGGTTTGAAGTTGTAGCTCAAATTGCTTCTGTGCCATTCATACAGAGAAAAATACAATTTTGGGGAGAACACATCTTTTACTTAAATTTGACAAGTACTAAATGCAGGGAGCAATAGCTACAATTTTCACATGGGACAAAACCCCCAAATGAAGAAGTTTGAGTTTTCAGGTTTTGTGAAATATTTAATTGGTATTATGTGGGGATTTGTTGGATTCCTTTCCCCTACCTAAAAATGTAAAATTCCTTCAGTTGGAACTCTTATAAAGCAGTAAAATCTTATAAACTCTTAATCCCTCCTGGTTTAGGTGACTCTCATCACCTTGCAATCATAGATGCTTTCTTGCCTTTAGCAGCTCAGCCTGATTATTGCCTTTGGCATCAGACTTCCTCTAGCACTTTACCCCAAAATGACACTTGTAAGAAACTAGGGATGACTTCCAACCTGTACAAATTTCAGAATGCCAGGCTTGAGTAAGTCCTTAATCCTCCTAATTTTTCTTTTCTTAAGAAGGTCCAGATAATTACACACAAACAGACTTTTGAACCTCTAAAGATTTGGCTCTTTAAACAGCCTCAAATTGAGCATCCCAAGAGGACCACTTAAAATCACTTTTGAAGAATTTAGGTCAGTGTGTAATTAGAGCCCCAAGTTACATGAGAATATCAGGTGTGAGCTGTGTAATATTAGACACATGGCACTGACTCTTTGGCTCTGTTCAGTGGCAGTTTGAACTTTCAAATGCATGTCTGTGAAAATAGCAGGGAAAATAAACCCCTAAAAATCCTAGAAGACTTTATCTCATTTTTTTTCCCACTTTGTGCTTTTACAGCAAAGAGTTTTTACCAAATATATTTACTAGATATTTATAGTAAATTTTGTGATCTTGAGACTTTCATGCCAAAGCACAAACTTGTCATAGTATCCTCCAAGTGTGAAACTGTAAGTGAGAAACTAAAGAGTAAAGTGCTTCTCTACTCATGTTTCTTTTTAGAATGCAAAGCACAAAGTTGAAAAAAAAGGCAAAAAAAAACCCATGAAGAAATTCTCTTTCAATCTCTGGAGATGAATGCACCATTTATTTGACCAGAGAAGGACTGCTGCAGAGTTGTTTTGTCCTAATGCCATCCCTAAGACCTGATGGCTATGGGAATTGTCATGCCTGCAAGACAGAGGTCATTGGGAAATGACTTTGGTCTGCTCACATGGATGTTATCCTTCAAGCTCAGACACCAGAAGAAAGGCTCTTAATGAGTCATCTTACTCCTGTGACCATGCCTCAAGCATATGATCACTGCCTATAGCTAGCATATAGTTAGACAAAGCTGACAGGTTAAAATCATATTTTAATCCTACCTGGAATTTCTGTGAAGACCTAAGGCTCTGCTGCCAACTCAGTATAATAGGCATGTTGCTCATCTGCAGTATGAGAGAGATAATTTCTGTCTCTCTCTTTGCTGCATGATGGGAAAATTCTATGTTTCAGAACTCAGAAATCAAGAATGGAAGAGAGTGAAACTGATTTACTCCTTGGAGCACTGCAACTTTATCAGTGAGGAGTGTAATAGATGAGGTTTTGTGAAGAACAGAGTGGGTTTCTTATGGATATCGGTATGGGAGTGAGGTTTGGTTTTGTCTTACAAAAGAAATGCTAAATGAAGTTTTATCTCACTTGGGTGCAGTTATAACATCTCTCTCAAGCTTAAATCTAATCAAGGTTGAATTCACACTTCATCTTTTCCTTAATATGGGCAACAATAGACTCTCTTCACTATGTTAATAGTCAATATCTACACTACTGCTAGAAGTGAGTTATCTATGACACATTTACCCCTCAGCAAAAAAGTGTGAATCTGGCTAACTGGTTTAAAATTTTCTAGAAGCACACACATAAAGATATGCAGTCAGAGTAGGATCTCAGGAGTCTCACTTCTCTAAGAACCTGGACAAAAAATAGCAAGAAACCACAATCCCTGATATGTAGCCATGACTGAACCTAATATACCTGCAGGATGCACAAGCCAGGTTATCCCATTTTACTGTAAATTTTCTGTTGGCATTCCTTACCTTAACAAAAAGAGCTGCATCAACTACCTCCAGTCTACTTTAAGTGTGTTGTGAAGCAGAAAATTGCTGTTATTTGCAACTTGATGTAGTTTCTTGCCATGGTAGATTTTCCACACTTGGGACTCTAGATGCATGTATTACATGGCTGTGTCAGCCTCACACACTTCAACATCTTTCTTTCTTCATGTCCCTATTCCTTTGGAAAGAAAGCCTTTTGTACTTCAGGCAGAGCCCAAAGAATGACCTCTTAACCTGGAATTTAAGTTCTGGTGATACATCATCTGATATGTTTCTGAAGTGAGGAGGTACAGCAAGCACAGTTTCTTCTCTGATGGAGGTAAAATACAATGAAGGCTACTTTTAGGTCAGATGTACTTGCATTACCCTGGGAAGGGTAAGGAGTAACCTTCTGCATTAGATGAGCTCTCTCTTCAGTAGGTGGTTCCAGCCCTGGTGGATAACAGTGACCTCTGGCTCTCTGCCCAAGCACTCTGCTGATAACATAACTGAAGCAGGTTCAGATTTATTCAAAACTCATCCTTATATGGCCTTTATATGTCCCTGAAACATTCCCCACTGGATAATTTTTTACAGTGAGATTATATCTATGCTCACACACATAGCTAAAAGCCAACCTTATATCAGACAAACGTACATATAGAGTAGCAGAAAGCAGCTGTCTGTGTCTAGCTGATGTCCCCTTCCCCTCAATAGCCTAACTTTTACAGGAACCTCTTCTATGACACTTGTGCCTTCAGACCCCATGCAAAAGTCTGTTGAAGACATATTTGAGGATTGTCCCTTGGCATAAGTCAAAACCTTGACTTCTCAAATCAGCTTTGAGAGGAATTACTGGGTATAAAACTGTCTTTGTCCACTCTGTCAGGCTGTGAATACTCATGAAAACTGCTTTGAGTAGAACAAGAAATTAACTCTAGTGCTAGGAAAAGTGCATTCCTTAATTACAAGAATCCTCTGCTAAACTTCACCATAATGGTCTTAAAAGAGGACATTGAAATATATATGAAGGGCATATTAAAATGTTCATATGTTTCATATGAAAATTACTTAATAAAGTCAATCCAGTTACATGGCTGAGTCATCCAGACCAAAACCAATACAATAAATATATATTTTAAACAATAACATAATTTTGTAGATTTGTAACTTTGATAGCCTGAATGTTTGTTAAAGGTTCTTCCATTCTTAATTTCTTAATTTCTGTTTTATTACTTATTTAGTTTACAGCTGTCTATAAAACTGCTTCAGAAAGATGATCAAAGTAAATTTCTAAGACCACCCCTACTAAATAAGCAAACACTGTTTGTTGCCAAGTCACTGGGAAAAATACAAGTGAATATTGGAATTGGATATTTTTCTTCTAGTTTCCAAAGCATGTTTAATAAACTGTCTTCTGCTAATAATTTCTGCTTTGAATATTTCTTCTGTAACTGGATCTTTGATTCCTTTCACTTTGTCAGTCACTTAGGCTTCAAGTTTAAATATGTGAGCCCAGAGAGCACAAGGAAAGAACACACTAATCTTATTCTGACAAAACCAGGTCCTATTTCTTATCCCCCAAGGCCAATCAAACCAGAGCTGGGCTGAAACATGAAATACAGTAAAAAAAGGATGCACTTATTCTTACCTCTTCCTAAAATACCAATCTGAAATGCAGGAAAAAAGTTCCACATGATTCCAGTGGTCTCCTGGGCTGCACTGGCAAGAGCACTGGGGTGATTCTTCCTCCTTACTCAGTTCTGGGGAGGTCTCCCATGAAGAACTGTGTTCAGTTTAGGGCTCCTCAGTACAAGAGAGACATGTTGCTCCTGGAACAAGTCCAATGGAGAGCTACAAAGATGATCAGGGGCTGGAGCATCTCCTGCATGAGGAAAGAGGCTGAGGGAGCTAGGCTTGTTTATGCTGAAGAAGAGGAGGCAGAGAGGGGACCTTAGCAATGTATAGAAGCATCTGAAGGGAGGATGTCAAGATGATGGAACTAGGCTCTTCTGGTGCCAAGCAATAAGATGTGAGGCAGTGGGCACAAACTGGAACACAGGAAGATCCACCTAAATATGAGGAAGAATTTCTTTGCTGTTAGAGTGCCAGAGCCCTGTCACAGGCTGCCCAGAGAGGTTTTGGAGCCTCCTTTTCTGGAGCTTTTCAAAACCTGCCTGAATGTGTTCTTGTGCAACCTGATCTAGGTGAACTTGCTTTAGCAGGGGGGTTGAACTAGATGACCTCTGGTGGTCTTTTCCAACCTTAAACATTCTGTGCTTTTTTCTTTCTCACAGCTTCAGCTGATTACAAAACCAAGCACATTCCCCATGAGTAAATTCTCCAGGCCATTTCAAAGCAAGCCTTAATGTTGCTGAAGTGGGCAGAGCCACCTGTCATGCTGCTCTACTTGTAGTCTGTGCCTTGCACAGTTTTATAGAAATCTCTGAAAGTGTGGTCACTTCTGAATCTAATCATGTTCTCCTTGGGAAATGAACTCCTTTGATAAACTCAGGTCCTTTGGACTTTCAGCCTGTTAGCTTACTTGCAAGTGCACTCACATAAACTGTTGTGGGTAGAATTTGGAATATCTTTTTAAAGGCAAAGTATTTTCTTGTTAAATACCACACATAATACATCTTTTTAAAGTGCATTGCTTTTCCTTTGATATATTTACTCCAGCTAAGTGTAGCCTTGAACATTGTGGCCTGCTGTACAAATTTTCTAGGAACTATAAATGAAAAACTGGAGTTCTTAAAAACCTATTATCTGCAAAGAGACACAAGGGTAAAGGAGCAACTCATCATTTCAGCTGAAGCTCTGTAATCCTTTTGTTGTTCCTATTGTCCTTTAAGTGTATGAAATTAACACTGTATGCTTTTGTGGGGGATTTTAATGTAATATTATTATATTTTTCAGGACACAGTCCTGTACTTACACACCCAGGAAAAGAATACTTCAATTTTAGTAATATAGGAGCAGCAAAGATGTAGCATAATGGATGAATAGTGACAATAAGATGAAATTGCTGTTTAAAGAGTTCTCTAGAATCAAGAAATACCTTTCTGCAATTAGCAGTCCCATTTGAAAGAAGCTGTTCTGTGCCTTTACCTGTCATGAAGGTGCTTTTGGTGCAGATGTTTCTGCAGGATAAGTAGGACACTTAGCTCCTTATCTGTGCTAAAACAGTAACATCAGGCCTCAAGAAGGAAAGGTTAGCATGTGCCCTGCACAGACAACACATTGTGGAAGAGTAACCTAGCCTTCCAAACTAACACCACAAATATATTCTGGGGGACTTCTATCAGAAACAGAGATAGGCAGGCTTATTTAGAATGATGAGTTTTGCTGCAAATTATATATGTATATGTGTATGCAGCAACACAAACACTCATTTGGGCACACACTTAAATAGGCAAAGCAGCTTGAGGAGTATTTATCATTTATACAATGTGGCTTCTCAGCAGAACGAAGAATGAGTCAGTAGTATTTGCTCTTGCTCTATCTGCATGAATAGGGTCATCTTTCCACCCTTCTTTCCCCTCTTCTTGCCTAAAATATTCAATGCTGTCATTTCAATACCCAGATCATTAAATCTAACCACAAGAAATTACTAAATAAATGTGTGTCTGAGACACAAACAGTGTCTGAGTGATTATAGCACACAGCAACTTGCTCTCTCTTCCTTGTTCTTACTGGGATGGGGAGGAGAATAGAAACACCCCCCCCTCCACCCCCAAACTTGGGGGTTGATATGAAAATGGTTTAGTAACTAAAATTAAATAAAATAATAATAACAACAACAATAATAATGATAATAATGAAAAGGAATTTAACAAAAACCAGAGAGAGAGAAATAAAACCCAAGAAAAGGACAAGTGATGTGCAATACTATTGCTCACCCCTTGCTAACTGATGCCCAAGCAGCAATCCACCTCTCTTAGCCAACTCCCCTCAGTTTCTATACTGGGCATGACATCCTAAGATTTGGAATATCCCTTTGGCTAGCTTGGGTCAGCTATAGTGGTTATGCTCCCTCCCAGCTTCTTCTGGTTCTTCTTACTGGCAGAGCATGGGAAACTGAAAAAATCCTTAACTTAGGAGTAGCACTACGTAGCAACAACTAAAAATCAGTGTGCTATCAACATTGTTCTCACATTAAATTTAAACCACAGCTACTAGAAAGAAAATTAACTCTATCCCAGCCAAAACCAGGCCAGACTGTCCCATCAAATCCCCAAGTACAAGCACACGTCACCAGTATATTGTTACTCCAACAGAACTGAAGGAGTGTAAAGTGTCAATATTCTTTTTTGTTGGTTAAAGAACATAAGGGAAAAGAGTATTCATCAAGCATGACATTGAAATCCTCACAGCTAGAAGAATGCAGACCAAAAGAATGTCTGAATTTATTTAGTTAAAGCTAAAGCTTCTTTTCAATTTTATCACCCAAGAAGTTAAGCAACACATTTAAAAGTATCTGGGATTTTTGGAATTTAATCATATGGGAAAGATTATGCATTTTTCTGACAGAGAAAACAAAACATTGAGATATCAATACATATATTTTATGCCTATATCCAGTTACTAGAAATTGTTCAGAAACAGCAGGAATAATAACAAAAAAAATCAAAGTGACTTCAACAATAAAGAAAATCAAGTTTCACATAACAAGGGTTGCAGTTTTGGCATGCTTACAAGGGACAGAAGGATCAGAAATCTGCTTTTCATTTGAGCACTCAATTATGGCACAGGTTGCTTTGGATACTCAAGGTGATCATATACATCTGTAATAAGAATTGTGGAAATATGGAACAGACTGGCTAATATCTAAAATATTGAAGAAAGACTTCTTTGCTGTGAGGGTGCCAGAGTCCTAACCCAGGCTGCCCAGAGAGGTTGTGGAGTCTCCTTCTCTGGAGAGATTCCAAACCACCTGGAGGTGATCCTGGGCAACCTGCTCTGGATGACCCTTCTTTAGATGGACTAGATGATCTCCTGTGATCCTTTCCAACTCTTAACATGCTGTGGTTCTATGGTATATGAAAGTCAAGTATTCTCAGAACAAGTGGTTTAATAGCCCTGGTTCAAGACCTCAATTAAAATTCATGGACATCACAGAAGGAACAAACCCACAACACAATTAAGAAGTATTACTTTCTTTTGGTCTGGAATTTCCTCTCAAACTGAGGCATGAGCCTTTCTCCTTCAAAGCTCTTTCTGGAAAATACATGAAGGGGACATAAACAATCCTTCAGTTTTTAAGCATAAACACCACAGATTTACAAAGCAAGTGTATTTGTCTGGAGGTAAATGAACACTCTGCTAAATATTGTAAGCTCAAAACAGTATGCTCTGAAATAAGCTGAGAAATGAGAGAGAAAAGTGCTGCAGTCCTTAGATTGTGGTTTGCATCCCATTTGATAGTGGTCCCTGAAGAATTCATAGGTCAGTTGGCAGTCTCTCCTCCTTGCTCCTGGTTCACTGAAGGGAAGAGGTGGCAAGAGAATCAGGTGCCAAAGCAGCACGTAGAGGATGCAGCAAAGAAACAGAACAGATGGGCGTGGGAGACAAAACAAGGAGCAAAAGTGACAGCACAATCATTGCATTCTAGACAACTAAAAATACACAAATACTTTTATATTTGTTCCCCTCACTGCTGTTGCCAGAAAGATGTCACATAATTACAAGGAGAAAGGATGGTAGCACATGCAAATAGAAGTCACAGTGAAGGAGATGCTTTATCCTCTCTCTGTTTTAAATGATGTTCCTGTGTCTGAAGGTCAGGGAGGCTGTGAGTTACAAAATTTGTGACTCCATAAAGTAAAGTAATTTCCTTCAGTTCTTTTGTGGTGTCTGAGAGTGTTAGCAGAGTTGCCTTGGACAAGCTTGGCTGTTATAACAGACAGAAGAAAAAAAAAAAGTGGTTTCTAAGATGTGAGTTATCTTCAAGACAAAATATCATGCTTCAGGAACTGTAAAGAATCAAATTCAAAGTTCTGTTTTGTGAAGAGAAGCATTGCAAATGCCAAAAATTAAGGCTTATGTATAGGTACATGAAAGGTTATCAGAAAACAGGTCAGATGTAATTTTTGTGGCTTGTTCAGTCCTATTAGTTATTTCCTGCTCTACTTGATGCTGTTAGGAGAATTAGATTGTTGCTGTGAGAAGAGTTGGACTCTGTTAGAAGAGTCCCCACTGAGAGGAGAAACAGGAACACAGGAAAAGCATTTTTCTTTTCTTCAATGGTCAAAAAAGTCCTTTGGCAAATGGGGACTCTACCTCTGCTTTCAAGATTGTTTTCAGATATATAGTAAATAGATACTGGATAAAATCTACAAGTATTTCTGGGAGTGAGGAGCAGCATCTAAATCTCCCAATCCTCAGCTAAATCTTGCTATGACTAAATACAGAGACACAGTTTCCTTCCCACCACTTACTGAACTAAGTTCTCTGGCAAGATCCACTGCTTCAGAGGGCCTTGAAGGAAGCAGCTTTTCCTCCTAAATCCTCTGTAGATGGGATGGACTAACCAACAACAATAAAAACTGGATGTACAGCTGGGGATAAATTGGCATTAGGTGACATTAATCACAGAGTACACCCTCAGTTTGCTGAGCATGGGGAGAAACAGGTATATTTAAGTATGCTTCTGTGTTCTGTATTCTCCCTGAACTATGAATGTTATTCAGGTTTGCTGGTGTATTTTTCCAGTTCAGGAGAGATTTTTCCATTGATTTTCTACAGATGCAGTAGAGAAAGATATTAGAGACAAAAATGAGAAAATCAGAAAGATGAAATTAAGGAGGTGTTGTTAGGAATGGACTATGTGCTTAAGTATCCTCTTACACACTCCCCAAATGTGAGGGCAATCATGATTTTTCCATGCAGCCCATTAATGCAGCTAAAGGTAGGCACTTGCAGGTTGTGCTGAAAGCTGGGAAATTTTATCCTGGCAAAATAGCAACTTTGAAATGCATTTGAATGTTCACAGTGGATAATAAGCTAAATGGAAGTTCCCAGAAAAGAGAATTAAAAGTATAAAGAGGAAAATCTTGCATAAAATTAGGGGGCAATATCACCTCAGTGATCTTGGTGGGAGTTGAGATTGGAGAAAGTCTGTAGAAAATCCAGGAGAATGATTAAAAGATTTGGGAACAAGCCCCCTTAAGGGTTTCATCTGCTTATCAAAGAGATAAAAGGGAAAAATCTAAGGGGGGTGGTGTACATGTATGGGTGTGTGGGTGACTGTCTCACATACTGGAAGTATCTCCTGGCAAACAAAACTTTGATCAAGGCTTCTCTAATATAGTAGACAAAAGTGAAACAAAATTCAATGGCTGGAAGCTGAAGCAAGACAAATTTAGAGTGATAGAATAAGGCTCCAGTTTTCAAGAGGGAAGATAATTAACTAGTGAGTACTTTGATGAAATGGTGGTTGGTTTTCCCTGGAAGTTTCATTTGGGACTCAGTATATTTTTCTTAGGAAACTCTTATTTCTGTTGGAATTAATTCTGGGAAATTCTATAAATTTAGTTATTGAAGAGGTCAGATTAGATTATCATAATAATAATTTCTGCCTTTGCCATTTATGTTCAATAATCATTTATGTCAAGTTCTTGTTGACTCATACACACATTTGTTTTTAGCCTTTTCCTCTAAATCCCCCTTCCCTGCATATATCCTCTACTTTCTAAATTCTCTATCCACTAACCTCCACTTCTTCTCTTGGGCTCCCACCCTGTAGACCCCTGTTCCCATGGGAATTGTCATTCTTTGTCTCAAAACCTGAACATGAGCAAGTTAGTGGATTCAAGCTGTAAGAGGTCAATATTATTTTGGCAAAAATATTTCCTCCTCAGGGAGATAATGACTAACTTACATTTGCTAATATAAATATTAGAGGTCTCAGAGTAGGCTGGAAGTGATCAGAAAAATTATTTCAGTGTGCAAAGCTTTTCTAATTATGATTTTATGAATTGCCATATTTTTTTAGAAGGGTTGTATCTCTAGAACCTCTGTCTCCAGTGGTCCTCAGTGAGACAGAAACTTTCAGTTAATTAATTTTTTCATTGAGGGGTCTTAGAATGTCCTGTTTTGAAACAGAGAAGAGACCTTTACTACAGCAGAAATGCTGCTATAAGTTTCCTTATAGCACTAAATGGATCAATGTCCAAATTAAGTCTTCACTGTGTCAGGTGCAATGGTAACAGCCAAACAATAACATCCCATAGCCTTGGGTCTGACAGTCTCTTAAATGGATTTGTATGCACACAAGAATTGTCTTTCTGAAACATGAAGATGCCCGAGAGAGAGATTCTGGAAAGGTTTTGCAGACATTTAATAGTTCAAGACATTATTTGTTCAATAATGAAAGAAAAAGGTTTAGAGAGCAATCAGATTTTCATGGACAAAATCGAGGCTCTTGTCCTGAGGGGAGAAAGGATCATAGGCAGTGATTTTTGTATGTGTCAGGAAAAGATGTAAAAAGAGGGTTTGACAGCTGGAGAAGCAAGGGAAGAGAAAGAACTGCTCATAGATATCTCATCTATTTTGCATGCTTTTATATTCCATTCTCTCTGAGTGTGATTTCTAGCTCTTCTCTCTCTAATAAATTATTTCATTCTTTTTTTTCATTCTTCCTAGCAAAAATAATTGTTTCTTTTGCATGTTCCAGCTCAGTGCTTTTCCTCTCCTATTGTCCTTCACCACCCTCAACATTTAACCACAACATTTCCCTAACTTTTTGCAAGTGCATTCCCATTTTGCTCACATCTCTCTTCAGACGACTGCTGTAATCTCCTCTGACAACTTCTACATGTGTTTTAGTGGCTGTGCAGAAGCTCCTCAGAACTGATCACAGGCACAAATCTCCACCCCTCTGCCCTGGGGGAGTGGGGACTTGTCAACACATCAAAGTAGCTGACTGTTCCCCAAGAAGCATGAATGTTTCTTGAAATGCCCCAAAGGATCTGAAACACATTTGGTTCTCCAAATTGGTTCTCTCTTACTTCCACTTTGTTTCTACTTTTCAAAAGTGCACTAAGAAATCTGCCCCAACACTGACCAGCCCAGTAACTACCTGGTGATGGTGTGGCCAAAGAGCTGATTGGGCATTGGGAGGAATGCCTTGTAGTGAGAACTCCAAGAATTATAACAGTGCCAACACAAGGGGGAAGATACTAAACTCCAAGGCCTCTAACAATGTCACTATTTCTTCCACCTTAAAATTCTCTTGGTTTTGGATAAAAATAAAGGGACAAACTAATGAAACACTGCCAGTTTCAAATGAGGTAACTCAACCTTCTTTATTTATTTCTTTACCTGAGTAGAAAGCAATAGGACAAGAGGGGATGGCTTCAAACTGAAGGAGGGAAGATTTAGATTGGGTTTTAGGAAGAAATTCTTTACATAGAGGGTAGTGAGATGCTGGAACAGGTTGCCCAGAGAAGCTGTGGCTGCTCCATCCCTGGCAGTGTTCAAGGACAGGTTGGATGTGGCCCTGGGCAACCTGGTGTAGTAGGTGGCATCCCTGCCCATCGCAGTGGGTTGGAGATAGCTGACCTTTAAGGTCCCTTCCAACCTGGGCCATTCTATGAATCTATGCAAATTTGTACAGCCCCAACACTGTGAAATATATTTGGGATAAAAAGGTGTCACAAATCTACTGATGTCTGTTATGAGTGTGAAAAAGCTCCCATAACCCCAATCAGAACAGTGATTCTCTTCAGAAAAAGAGCATAGATGTAGCTGTAGTAATGTTGGTTTGGTTAGTTTTGGGTTTTGATTGGGTTTTTTTTTAGTTCAGTTGTGATTCTAATGGCTGACAATCAGCCATGGAAAAAATCTCCCCAGGGAAGGGGCAGATTCTCCAGCACTGGACACTTTGACTTTTCAGCTGGACAGTTGCTGGGCCATCTTGTCTAGACTATGCTTTTGCCAAGATAGGTTGGATCAGATGATCCATGAGGCCCTTTCCAGCCTAGTAGTTTAGGATTCTATGATATGATGGTGTATTCAGAAGTTATGGTGGAACTGTGTCTCAGCTGCTGCCCTGGAGTTGTTGTACACCAGCAAAATCTTTTGAGTATAAACAAATGACTTTGACATGTGGGAAGATGATGATGAGACTGGAAGGTGTCAGGGATCAGGATAATGCTTGAGGCATAGAGTTTTGTTGGCCTGGCAAAAAAATTCTGAGGCTCAGCCTCTTAAATGTCTTGGTGTTTCCATAGGAAAGATGTTTTTATTAGGAAATGTCAAAGCAAATATCTAAGCATGGGATGGCTCAAAGCTGCCTGGCATATAGACAGTATTGATGGATTCTTGGCTGTGTCTTTTGTTAAGTAAATGAGAATACTGGCTTCAGGAATTGTGGTTACATGTCTAAATGCAAGAGCTGCCCACACAAAACCTGTGTTGGAACTTTCTAAGCTGACATGGTCGATAGAAGTGAGAAGTTCTGATTCAAAATAAAGAATGGGGACATCTGTTTCAAGTTTCATGCTTTTGGGGGTATATGATGGAGGGGGAACACATCACTTGAATGTGACAAATACTGATCAATTTATTTCAGACTTGACTTTGATGATATAGATACAAAATGACAACTGAAATAGTTGTCATTTTCCCACAAATGCAACTAATTGATGGATCTTAACCCTTTCTTTCAAACTTTAGGATTCCTCAGTATGATTCAAGCATACAAAGTGGAACTTGGGGATAAGAAGCAACAATTTTTCTGAAAGGTTGTATCAAGAACCTGTTTTCAGCCTGATTGTTGTAGGCCCCTTCCATCTGAACTAGTCTAAGAAGGAGTATTTACATAATAAGGTATGTAATGGACTTGTGGTGATACAAATTAAAATCCAGTTGAGTACCTGCATAAATGCTGATGCAGCTGCTTAACTGTGGATGGTTTCTGAAGACAGAAGTATCTTTGTTAAGCTTGTTTGCCATTTGACCCTTGTTTAGGTGGTATGTGTACTCCCAGTGGTATGTATTTCTGAAGGAATACCTTGAATATCAGCTCTTACACTACAAAGATACAAGGCCAGCTGATCAATATTTTTATCATTGGGCTGCCATTCTNCTCTCCTCTCCTCTCCTCTCCTCTCTTCTCTTCTCCTCTCTTCTCCTCTCCTCTCCTCTCCTCATCCTGTCTTATTCTGTTGTTTGGTTTTTTTTAACTCATTCCTCACTCTCACAGCTGCTGTGAAGTGTTTTAGCCTTTCTTAAACATGTTCTCCAGAGGTGGCACCATCTAGGCTGAGGGGCTCAGCTCTGCCCTGTTGTGGGTCAGTTGGAGCCTGCTGGTCCAGCCTGGGACAGCTACTAGCCTCTTCTCACAGGAGTCACCTCTGCAGCCCCTCTGCTGCCAACACCATGACTCTATAGAGACACAAAAGTCTCAGTAAGCTGTCACCTTTTGTCCCAAAATATATGATTTGACAGTATTAATAAAAATCTTCCTAGAGGGAGGAGATAATCTACAAAGAAGATGCATTGAGAAGCTGCTAGAAACAAAGAAACATCAATTTTTTTGTCAAAAGACAAATCATACTAGAAGACACCAGTGAATTTCAATAATGTTTCTATTTTGGCATACTTAATTAAACCTATGATTTCTTGGAGAAGTCAAACCTTTCCCTCCTCTCTCTGTACTCAGTTTAAACTCTAATTTGATAAATATCAGTCTTAAGTGAAAGCTGTAGGAGAGTGGCATGATGAGTAGTCTCACATTTCCTCTAGCATTTCATTTATCATTCAGGTGAGTTGGATTAAAGGCAGACAACAATTCCAGAAAAAAATAACCTGTATGAATATTTCTAAGTGGGTGTCCTGGTTTGAGCTAGAACAGAACTCATTCTGGGCAGTGATTTCACTTTTCAGCTCAGCCTCTTCTCAGGGAGTCACTTTCTGAAGGTAACAGCATGTTCTCCCAGACAGGGTTTGCTGCTAGCAGGGACAACACTCCATGGGCACAGTTCCTACCAAGAGTTAGGCTACAGAAAGGCTCTGCCTTAGCCTTGATCCTCTGCAGACCAAGGTTAATGCCATGTTAAGAAGTGGCACCTGTGGAGAGGAGGGACCAGGAGAGGTGACCTTAAACTGACCAACAAGAGATTCCATCCCATGGGTGTCATATTCAGGATAAAGCTGAGGGATCACAAGAGTTAAAACTCTTCTTCAAGTGTCTGAAGTAGAACTCTAGTGTTCTCTAGAGCTCAGCCAGTGTCTGAACAGAACTCTATCTGTTCTTCTGTCTTCAATCCCAATCCATGTGTTCCTGAATCCAGTTCCTGAATCAGGCTCCCATCTGTTGGTGAGTCCAGTCTGGGACTTCCCCAGTGTCTGCTGCAGCATCAGTGGTGACAGTGATGTCATTGCCATCAGGGGATTGGGTCTGGTATTGGTTTTGTATCTACTTAATTTTATTTTTATTATTTTTTATTAAAGCTGTTATAGTTTTCCAGCCTGTAATTCTCTCTCTCTTATTCCCTTTCTCTTCCCCTTTGGGAAGGCAGAGAGCTTCAGAGAAAGTGTCATACAGTGGCCAATCCAGCCCTGACCCTTGACAATTGGGAAATGCTTTGAGGCATCATAAGTCTCATTTATTTTTTCCTAATAATTTTCAAGACCTGTTATATATTCTCTGCCCTTTTTAGATTTGTGATTTTATTGGGGATTTTCTTCTGCCCAAAATATGTACTTATGCTAGAGATGGCACTGTCTGGACCATCAAAATCAAACTCAGTTGTAAGGAGACTTCACTGTTTTTAATTGCTGTACACAAAATTCACCAAGTGAGCTGAAAGTGTATTTCTGTGGTTGCAAGGGCTACACTCACTGTGCTGAGCTAGCATATCTATTTCACACCTCAACTGATAATTTGGTAAAGCACAGTGGCTTGATTGCATTTAATTTAGTACCATTAGTATAAAGGTCTTATCAGTTCTGATGGGGCTTTGTATTCTTCACCTTAGGAAACAGACTCCAGCAAACTAATTTCATAAGTGATGAATCATTTCCCTAGTGCCAGGCAGAATAGATAGATAGAGTGGGTTTCCATCCTGTTCTGAATTCCCCTGAGCCACCCTAATTCCTCTAGACTTGTGAATTATGTCTGAAATGAGCTTGACAACCACACACAACTCAGCAGCATGTTACTGCAATGCTATTCTCTTTGGTGGTGGTGTGGTACTTGGCAGTGTGTTGGTGGGGCAGAGCAATGAAAATGAAGGAAGTTCTGATCTTCTCCTCCTCAGAGATTCCTTTGAAAGAATTAAAAGAAGGCATACCTTAATATTAATTTTATGGGCTATTGTTCTCATCAATGTTTCTCTTGCTGAAGGAGCTTTTTTGGGGGGAACAGCCATTAACAGGTCAGGAGATTTCAATTGCCCCCTCAAATCTGCATTGCATCTTTACAAGAGCTTTCCATATTTTGGGATTTCTGGGCTGAAAAATCCTCTAGCAGGTACCTGTCCATTGTGAAGAAACTTTGCAGTAAAGTTGTGCAGCTGTATTTTGTAAATGTACAGTAGGGAAGGAAGCCAAGAATATTTCAAATAGAAGTCTTGAAATAATAAATGTCAAAATTCCATTTCCAATATTAATAGTTTATGTAGAGCCTTGTATTCTAAGAATACATTTACTTAGTTTTGGTTTGTTGCATGACTTTTGTAACTCCCACACTTATGCAAATCTTATCCATGGGATGCAAAATACAGCTGTCATACATGTGTTACCCATTGTTCCCCATCCACTTCTATGTTAAATGCCTTAGCTAAACAATAGGACAAGCTTTAGTGTAATGTCATTAATCAAGTTATAATTTCAAAGTACAAAATCAAATGTGACACTATACAATGGTGTTTGATTTGAAATATGTCCAAATTGCTATTGCATTGTACTTTTTCTAAAGTATTTCTTTTTAAAAAACCTCAATTATAGGCAGAATTTGATATAAGGGAAAAGTCCCTTTTTAAATGCAATGGACAAACTGATAATCACTTTACAGGAATAAGAAGGTATCGTGATTTGACACAAAGGAAAAGGAGCCCTCTGCAAAGGCCATTACTATGATGAGGCATCACTTAATCCACCTTTAAAGTATTGCCCACTATCCTAAAAATTAATCTTTGCATTAATGCTCTGCCATTTTCCCCTACCAAGCCTACATTTGGAGTGTGGCCTAGAGAAAGAAAATCTGTAACATAATCAAATGTAATGTACATGAAATATCCAAATGTATGATGGAATTATAGCAAGCATTATAATTCAGTTTTTGAAGACACTAAGAAATGAGGAAAGTACTGCCACCCAGGAAGCATTCCTTTTTTTAACTTCAAATTAGCATAAAATAAAGTTATTCTACTTATATGGCCAAGCAAGATGTATTAAGGTTTGGGGGTTTTTAATTCAGATCATCCTATCTGAGGTAATAATCCTTTGCCAGAGAAATAACTACCTGTCAATTTGCAAGTCCACTGCTTAGGCTTCTTAGTGTTAGTTTATTTAGGGTCAGTAGGCTTTCTAGAAAGGAGAGGTTTGGTAATGGTTAATTTAGGATTAAAACTGTTGTTTCAAGGTCAATGTTTGTGTATGTCAAACAGGAACTTTTTAAAATGCAATAGAAATCCAATTCCCATCAAGCCTGTGTGCCCATGTACAAGAGCTGTGGAAAAGTCCTTCTTAAACACAACTCTGTGGCTTCTTCCTCCAAAGAGAGACACTGTACATTCATGTGAGGAATAGAACTCAGGAACTGGTTAGAAATTTCCTTTAGAGTTCTAAAGTTTGAGGTATCTGAGCCTGTGAATTCTTTATTTTAGTGGGATCCCAGGAAGGATACCACAGGGCAAGAAAATGGCATTTCTAGGCTGGAAAGGTTCCATGTCTCAGAGAGAAATGAAGATATTTATTCTTCAATGTTCTTTATATCAACCTGGCTCTCACCTCCACTGTTTGTGAGAGGCACAATATAGATATAACAGCTTCACAGATGGGCTTTAAATGACCATTCATAGAGAATGGTCTGAGGTTTGTGGAGAAAAGCATAAATCAAGCTCTACGAGCCATTTTTATTAATTCCAGGGATTTTGAAGTGTTGCACAAAGCTTTCAGTGTGCTCCCTAAGTCAAGTTACTTGATTTCATGACCACCAATAGAATTTGCAGTGCTGGTGCAAAGAGGAAGGGGACTTCCCAGCTAGCAGATGGTCTTCCACAGTTGAAAACTCATGAGCAGGGCACTATAAAAGGAATCTCTCACACAGCTGAATACTCTCATTTAAGGAGTCTTGCTTTTCAACAGAATTAGATATAAAACTTTCTAGTCTCTTGAATGTTCAGCTTTTGAAATTGCTTAAAAGAATAAGGTACTAATATTTCATTGATGTGAATGACCTCTACTGATCTATGTGCCTCAGGCCAAATCTGATTCCTAGTTGTTTCTCCAGGGTAATAAGGACACAGCTAAGAGACCAGATGAGTGATTTTTAAATAGCCAAAGTTCAAGTGAGATGTACTTTAGAAAGGAATGAAAACTGAACAGCCTTTTCTTTGACTAAAGAGTTATCTCACTTTTTGATCAAGTTTTTTTTTCCATGGACAAATACTTTTCTTCTTTGCTAAGTAAGTAGAAAATGATCCTAGCTGGACAAAAAAAGAAATGGCTGGAGTTTTTAATGACAATAATGGAAGTGATTTCATTCTACTTACACAAGCAAATTTACTCATGAAATTTCAGAGGGCACTGAACAAACACAAAAGCTAGCAAGGGGAAATTGGTATGATAAAAGAAATAGTCAAATGAAACAGAAGTCAAATTAGTGTTTCACTCTTGCCCTGGATAGGTATCTGGAAGTCAGACTTGAACAGGAGTAGAATTTGGCTAATGCTACTGTGGTTTTAATATGGTTAGCATGAGCAGGGCTCCATTTTTCATTCTTCAATGTAAGAATATATCTAATTCTGAAATGAGATTAAACCAAGTCCCATCCAAATGAAAAAATATCAAATATACACAGAAAGTATCTGAGGCATTTTTAGAGCTCCTCAGCAGTACATGAGAAAATTCTACCTAGGAATGTTAGAGCAAGAGCCCTTAAATTAATTAGAGTTCATTCATGATAAGGATGTAAATTCCTGGATACTAGTTATTCAATATGAGACACTTCTGTTGTTTTCTCTTGGGGCAGTTCCATTTTAGGTAAATAGTATGTTGGGTTTTTTTCTTGAGCACCCCAATTCATTAGACTATGAAGTTACTCTTTCTTGTTGCCTCTTTTTCTGGTCCAGTGCAGTTCTGATGTGCTATATAACTTCATTTTCAGGTGAAAAGGCATTGTATTAGAAAATTCACAACCAGCTCTAGTTACATACTTAGTCTGAGCTCAGAAGTCTTATCTCTGATGAAGAATTACAAAACACTGTTACTTTACTCAGGGGAATAAATAAGGATTTTGAATTAACAGGAATTATCTTGGGTCTTAATCCTACTTCTGAATCCCTACACAAATTTATACCATCTAAACTTCATAAGGCAAAGAAGCTGAGTATTTCTGAATGACTATTATTTTACAGCCCTAAACACAAATCAGTTTTAGCCTGATTATTTTGAAAATGCACTTTTTAACCTTTCATCTTGCTTTACACAGTGGTGTGTCATGGTGATACATCACAGATCCAATGGGGAATACTTGTATCATTTTGGAAAACTAGGACTCTTCACCAAAACAAATACAGTGCCTTCTAGACCCAGAGTACTGATCTTGGCAGACTGGCCTCTTGGTACTTGAAAAATTAATGATGTTTCTTTAGAAAAGGCACTTTGTTCTATTAGAACATTTGTGATGTTTCTGGTAGCTTCCTTCAGCTATCCCAGGGCTGTGTAGTGCAGCACATACCCCCTATCAATTTATAAATAAATAAAAAGCAGTGGGATGGGAACAAAGACCTAAATTGTTGTACTTTGTCTTAGTTAGTCTGCAGCTTATACATGTACTTTTCTTCTAATGGATCATAGGATTTTTTTTAAGTTCCAGGCATTGTGAAGATTAGTTAACCTATTTTCTTGGATACATATGATATATTCACAAAGATTAAAACATATCACATTAAGAGATCTTGCCAGGCATAACATCTCCCTCTGCTTCTGCAGTATGGTATGTGAACTTGTATCTACTCCACCAGAAAAGTGAAAATCCCAAGAAAATCTCTTTTCTGAAATGTATATGGTTGTAGTTTTCTGATTTAGATGAAGTATTTTTATTAAACCCTTCCATAAGACAAAAAAAAAAAGCTTTTAATTTAGAGTTGTTCTAAGTTTCTTGCCCAAGGGCAAGTAGGATTGTATATGAAGGTTGAGGTTTTGGTTTTTGTTGTTTTTTCCCCTCTAGTTAAAACAGTGATTTATTAGTTTTAATGTTAACTTCCCATGCTATCCCTAGTGAGCTGGAAATGTTCTTGGGCTTATGACATTTTCTATAAGGAGCTTGGAATTGTCCCTGGAGCTCCCTGGTGAATGTCCTGTCTTTTCTAGAAGGTTATAATACTGGACTAATTCCAAGGCAATTGGTAAGAGGAATCTTAAAAAAGGAACTCCTTGGTTTATGTCTTTGCTTTTGAACCATCACCACTTACACAGGCACCTAGCCCCAAAGTGGAAATTTCTGGTTTATGTAAATGCATTGGTGTTTTGGGGAGTTTGTTAATGGAAATTGAGATGTTATCTGTTGCTGGAGTGAGTTGTGCCTGTTTCAGAAAGAGGGTATCCTTCCTTTATTTTTCAGACACCAGCATTCTGAATGATAAAGTTCAGGTTAGTTTCTTTGAAAATATATTCCTCTATACTTTAACAATTGGGTTCAATTTCTCTGTAGTTTGGGTTTTTTTTTAATCAATATTTGGGTGCTCACTGAACAACCTCTACATCATCTGCATGCAGAACTCCATCATTGATAGATATCTCTTCTCCTTCCCTCCAACTCCCTTTATCTCTCTCTCTCAACTACTTACTGTATCACACAAAGCAGTAGCTTTTTAATGACTAAAGTCTTTAAAGTTTAAAGAAAAAACTTAAAAAGAAGACAATCAAGGCAAAAAACAGACCAACAGCAGACCACTGAAGCTTAAAGAACAATGAGTTCTCTCTTTCAGCTCTTATTTGAGATATCACATCTGGTAAACTGATATAGAAACACAGTCCCCTGATTTTTAATGTTTTTTTCTTTGCCTTGTTTTCTTTTGTAGGGACTAAGCTAAATTACTCTGTAATTCTCAATCTGCCAGTACCTACATGCAGCTGCACAGTTTAACAGAAAAAGAAGGATGTATATTGGAGATAATAGGGGAAAAAGAACTTGAACTCCAAACTGTGCAGATAAAACACCAGAAAAACAAAGGAATGCCCCTACCTGCTTTCAGATGAGTGCCATGTAAAATATGCAGTGACTTCTTGAAATTCAGAGCTGGGATTGCTACAGCAGTGCTCCTCAACCTGTCTGTATAGTGCAAAGCACTGTATGGAAGCTGAGACAGTGTCCTTAGAATCTCAAAGTATTTTAGGGTATGTGGTTATTTTGGGTGGTTGGATTTTTTTTTTGTTTGGTTTGTTGTTTTTTTTTTTGTTTGTTTGGGGTTTTTTCCTATTTTTTGGTTGTACTTTTATTAATTGGTTTCTTGGGTTTTTTTTCTTTGTTGTTTGGCTTTCTTTAATATTTGTTTTAAACTATTTAATTGACAAAATTATTTCAGTTCAGTATCTCCTGTCTGTAGAACAGGAAGAATTGCAACCTGTCTGGGGCTTGCTGACTGTGCTCAGCTACAAGCCAGAACAGAATAATGCAGCTGAAAGAGTGCTCATATCATTGTTGTAACAGTATTCAGTATGAAGAGTAATAAAACTAATTTTTACAGTGGCTCATGTTCTTAGAGGTCCTTTCATTTAAGTGTTTTGCTTTAGCAAAAAATCAAACTCAAAATTGGGGCATCTAAAGTTCCTAAATTGAATTGTGAGATGGAGGGAGGGGATTGCCATGAGGTTCAGCAGGCTAAAGAAACAAGGAGTAAAGCCATTTGAGTCTGAAAGGATCCAAGTATTAAAACTCTTTTTCATGAGGTGTGCAGTCTTGTAATCAATATGATGTTTAACACAATGAACAAATACCTCAATACTGAGAAAATATGTTCTGATTAGTTCAAGTAGTAAAATGTGTTATTCCACTCTGAAACTGCTGGACCCTGCCCAATTGCTTTCTCAACAAAGGCTGCAAACACAGCAGTGCATGAGTCTGATCTCCTATCTATGAGTGAGGATGTGCAAACCTTTGCTTACCTGAGCTGCAAACTGGAACAGTAGCTTAAACAGTGTGGAAAATCTTGGTCATTAGAAGAAACTCTGCTAAAGACATTTCTGTGCTGACTGTCATATCTACTAGTTTCATCTGGCTCAGTCAGTAGAATTTCTCTGTGTTTTTCTTAATGTATTCCTAAATTCCAACTTGTAATTCTCATTAAGAGAAAGAACTAGAAACAGAGACACAGCAGCAGGAATTTTCCCATTTGCTTTTTCTGCTGCTCTGTTTGTAAAAACAAAAGTAAGAGAGTGAGGCAAGATCTCTTCAATTTTAGGTGGGAAATATCCAGGCTGAGCATCAAAGTAGGTGAAATAAGTTTGAAGGATAGCTGCATGGATAATGATGTTATTGAGCACTGTAGTGACTCTTGCTATTCCACTGCCTCTCTATCTTCTTGACTGTCAGCTCAGATTATTAGAGAAGAGTGTAAACTATGCTGCTGAAAAAGAATAATACAACTTAGGAATTCACAGCCATTGTTAATCTTAATGCATTTTGCCTTGATAAGAATGTTGAATAGACAGCATGCAGATATGCAATGTGCTATACTATTCTATGTTAAATATGTTTCACAAGGCAGCCACACAACCCCCTTGGAGTAAACATCATTATTACTCCCTGTTATGCTCAATTTTGTGTATTCAAGCAGACCAGGGACCTCATAGTCTAAATTGTGGGGTATGTCAGTGGAAGGGAACTGACAAAAAGACTTATGGTTGTTTTATACATTGGGAATTTTGGCAGGCTGAAAGTATTTGATTTGGCACCAAAGCATAAAATAAATACAGATTACCATGCCATTTCCCCAAATTAAATCCCACTGTTCCTCCTAGTGAAAAAACATCTTTGAATCATATGGCTACTGCTGAATGCACTAGGACAGCTTGGGGATAGGCATGCTGGAAACCAACCCCACAGGGAAGGACCTGGGAGTCTTGGTGGATATGGTTAGCCATGAGCAAGCAGTGTGCTCTTATAGCCAAGAAGGCCAATAGTCTCCAGGACATTCAAGAAACATTTGGACAGTGCTCTTAGACACATAGTGTGACTTTGGGCTTGTCATGTGCATGAATAGGAGTTGGACTTCATGATCCTTGTGGGTCCCTTCCAACTAGGTATATTCTGTGATTCTGTGAAGAAGAGTGTGACAAAGAGGTCAAGAGATGTTCTGCTCTCCCATTACTCTGCCCTAGTAAAGCCATATCTGGGGTATTTTGTCCAATTCAGAGCTCCCCAGTTCAAGAGCTATGAGGAACTACTGGACAGAGCTCAGTAGAGGCTGTGAAGAAAACAAGTGGCCATCATCCCAGAGCCTTCTTGCAGTTTTAAAGTATCTTGATGGACTAATGCTTGAAATACCATAGGAAATCTTGATTTTATAGTATTTTCTAAAAAGAAGCAACAATTTCTAGTTTAGTTTGTTTACAAGTCTCCCACTCAACCCCCCTTTTTTCTTTCCTCTCCCCCTCTTTTATATGAATCCTTAGAGGGGAGATAAGTTCTGTCATCTTGCTCTGCACAGTGCTGTAAGAGGTAGTTATGATTTATTACAATGGAAATCTGTGCATGGAATGGGGACAAAAAAAAGAGCATGGAGACGAAGGGGAAAAAATAGAAGAAAAGAGCATGCTTTTGCTTTGCACTACAACATCTTGTGCTGTGAAATCACATCTTGCAACATGAATTCCAATCAAATTTCTTGAAAGGAGGTGACTCCTTTCAAACACTGAATGGCTCAAGGAGTTTATTTCAGGTGCCAGTGACTGATCTTATTTCCATTTTCAAAAGCCAGAGTTCCAATTGACTGAATTACTAAATTGAAACACCCAGAGCAAACACTTCACTAAGGCTGGAGCCATGTACTCTTTATACTTCCAAGAACACAGGCTGTCTTTTTTTTTAAAGCAGACAGAAATGAAAATATTTGTTACCAGGGAAATATATCATGAGTCAGAAGGGAGATTGAACTCCTGAGCTTGTATGTGTATCAAAACCAAACATTAAAGTGGAAGTTGCTCTCAGTCTCTGGAAGAAGTCAGACATAAACAGAGTCAAAGTGGGTTATCACCAATTTAATGGGATTCCAGATACTGTGAATTTGTTGTTAAAAGCCTAGGTAGATCAATGGTGCTGAAACATTTGTGGAAGAAATGAGCTAGAGAAATGTGCATCCTGGGTGACTTGGGGCTGTTAAATAAACATTGTCATGTTCTTATCAGTAAACCATGCTGTGATTTCTCTTTGAGAAATCTCTGTCAATGGACCAGCATCATCTTGAATTGGATAATGAGCACAGAAAGCTGGCTGACTGCTGCAGAAATGCTCCCCAGCTTGTTTGACAGCTATTCTTTATCAGGTACTAAATATTCAAAATCTCCAGGTGTTTTAAGGGAGCATTTTGGACAGGTGGGTTTGCTGATTAAGTGAGATAAATAGTGTCATTTAGAGCAGCTCAGTGCTAGAGCTGGTGTACATGAATTATTATGTGGTTGAACACACCTGGATGAAGAAACCCAGCACAAATCTTCTGTGCTGTCTAAATTCCAGTCTGAGAGGAAAACCAGATGGATGACCTCTAGGATTAAGCTGTCTCAGTACAGAGCTGACTCCCTTGTACTGTGGAAGGCTTTTTGCTGCTTGGTTAACACTCCCTGACTTGTGTCTGTGCCTGCTAGAACAAGCACTACAAGCAAAAAGATCACAAATAAATTCAATATGCATTCAAATAGCACTCCCCCTCTCAGGATTTCAGCTCTGTTCTGACAGTGACAGCTTGTCCTGGTTTGGGCTGGGATAGAGTTAGTTTTCTTCCTAGTAGCTGGCACGGGGCTATGTTTTGGATCTGTGCTGAAAACACTGGTGATAACACAGGGATGTTTTAGCTATTGCTGAGCAGTGCTTATACTAAGTCAAGGCCTTTTCTGCTCCTTACACCACCACCAAGTGGGCTGGGGGTGCACAAGGAGTTGGGAGGGCAAACAAGTGGGATGGTTGACCCCAACTGACCAAAGGGATGTCCAATAACACATGCTCAGCATATAAAACTGGGACACACACACAATGGCAGAGGGAGCCACTGTTCAGGGGCTGGCTTGGCATCAGATGCCGGTGAGGAATTACTTTCATTTGCATCACTTGTCTTTCCTGGGTTTTATTTTTCTCTCTGTTATTTTTTTCTCTTTTCCTTACTTTTCCTGGTTTGGGTTAGGACAGAACTAATTCTGTTCAGTGATTTTACTTTTCACCTAAAAGTCCTTTAAGTAACTGCACTTTCTGAAACTAACAGCATGTTTTCATAGACACTGCCTGCTTCTAGCAGTGATAAGGCCTAATGTTTACATTTACTATAAGGGATTGCTATGCAAACCAAGGTCACTGATAAATCTTGTGTCTCATGTAGGGGGGTTCAAAGTAAAAGCTGCACCTTTAGGGAGGAGCAGACAGGACAGGTGACCCTAAACTGACCAACTAAGTATTCCATTCCATATATGTCATATTTGATATAAAACTGGGGGGCAGTTCCTTCTCCCTCTTCTTCTCTTGCTCTTCAGTGGCCACTGTTGGAGGAGAATTCATGTCTGTTCTGCCCTCAATCCTGATCCCTAAGTTCCTACATCCAGCTCCAGGATCCAGCCCTGGGCCTGGTTCCCATCTGCTGCTGAGGCCTCCTGCTGCAGTATCAGTGGTGATGGTGACATAGTTACCATCAAGGGGGGTTTGGGTCTGGGATTGATTTTGTACATATTTGTATATACATATTATCTCCCTCTCTTATTCCCTTTCCCTTCCCATGGTGGGGGAAGAGGGAGTAATAGGAAGCATCTGTCACTGTGCTAATGGTCAGCTCAGCCCTGACCCTTGACATTTACTTTTCTTTTTTAAAATTGATATTATGATCTCTATTTAATTATAAAGCTGGTTTCATCTAAAACCATCTTTCTCATTTTTATTCTTTCTTCTGATTCTTCCCCTAGCCCACTGGGGAGAGGGAAGACAGAAAGTGGTTATGTGGTGCTTTGTTGCCAGCCAGAGTGAAACCACAACACTGCTCTGCAGAGGTCTGCTGTATGCCAAGGTAATTGTTACATCTTCAACTAATAACAGTCTGAAGACCTATAGCATGGTCACAAAAGATTTTACTGTAACTGCTATGTACTTCAGTGCATTTAATATGTTAGTGATCTTTCTTTAATTCATTGCTGTGCCAAGGAGTTGCAGGTGTAGTAGAAACACTATAATTATAGCTATTTTTTATAATTTAGAGTCAGTTAAGTAAACAGTGCTCAAGATTGCTAGATGTAATCCTAAATCATGAGAAACTCAAATTTCTTCTGGAAAGAAATCATACCATTGTTGAGAAACTCATCTAGAAAGACAAGACCATAGCTTCTGGTTTGCCAACAGCACATGACAACATGTGAGCTGCAGTGCTTGTTGGGGCTGTGGCACTTGTGCTTTTTGCCAGTTGAACTCTTACATTGCCCTTCAACACCATTCTTTAATCCTGTGTCTCCTGGGTAATTAACTATCATTTACTGTTCCTCCTTACCATATGGTGACTCCTTCCTTCCCCCACTATAGTTTAGAAAGTTACATTTTTGGGCTAGAAATAAGAATCTTTAATAACAGTTCTTGACCTGAATTCCCTCAGCATTAAGGTCAAATGTTTCCAGTTTCAGTCCCTTGAAATCTCCATACAGGTATTTCACAGCTTTTATCTTATTATCAGGCTGTAGGTAACACTTCATGCACACTATGACTTGGCCTGCCTACTAGTGACCACTCAAGTTTATTCATCACTGACTTGGTTTTCCCAAAATCTTTACCTCCTTTAAAAATCCAGCTTAGGTACAGCAGGCTTTCTGAAATAAGTAGACCACCTACTAAGCTAAAAAGACTGAAAAAAAAATAAAGGAAAAGCAAAAAGCACAGAGAACCAAAACACCATAAGGTTTGCCTCTAGATATCACAGTCTTGAAGTTATTTTAGATACAGAAGCCTTAAAACCTAAAAGATCCTTAAGTCTGGGCTAAAAAAAAAAGAATTGTATACATGTGTTTTTGTTTGAACACAAGCTGCTGCTGCATCTTTGATTTATCTTTGAGACAGATGTGTTTGGAGTTGAAGTTAGACTTCAAAGGAGAAAGTAAATGTTCAACAGAAAATAGTTTTTGTATTCAGAGTACAGACTGAAAGTGTAAATTTTGGTCTGAAAAGATGAACTTCTATTCTACTTTTCCATTCAGAAGTTCAGAAATTTAACCCCAAAAAGCACAGAAAATTATGGTTTTGAACCTTAGGCACCTTTCTTCAACTGATCAAGTCCACAGTGTTAAGCAGCTACTGTGATAACTACTTATCTTCATGCTTGAAATGCTTGAACACCCAAACTGCAAAGTTTTTTGAGCAGTTTATTTCCCCTATGCAGAGCTCAGAAACAGTCTCATCCTCCTCCCTTGTTCTTCAACTCAAACACTTAATATCCATGCCCAGCTCCCTGATATTTTTGTCCTTGTGTCTAGCCACCTACCCTTGACACATACCCAGGTGCCTGCACTCATAGTTAGATATCTTGCTGAAACTTTCTCTCTTCACTCAAGCCCTAGGCTAGCTCCTCCAGAATTTTCCTCTTGTCCTCCCCAGCAAGTGTGAGATGTTTCCTCTCCCCTTTCAGCTTTGCCCAACTCCTTGCCTGCAGTTTTGTTAGAGCTCCTTCCAGCTTCCTCCCTCTGTTTGTGCTTTTTCCAAGCCTCTCTCCTGACTGCCCTTCCTTTACGCTTGCCAAGTGGTTCCTCCTATGCTCAACTTCACAGTGAAATCTCCTGTTTTGCTCTGTTCTGCCAAATGACTTCCCACTCATCCACCCAATGGAAGACACACTTCCTCCAGAAGCTGCTTTTACCAATAATCCAGTTCATTCTTTACAAAAAAAGAAAGGAAATTTGCATTTCTCCTGAGTTATGGTTTCCAGTCACACATCCTGTTTCCTATTAATAAGACCAATGTCTTCTCTGAGCACTGAGCAGGGTCAGGGCTATGAACATCAATGCTCTGTTCCATTTTAAGTCTCCAAAGCTGTTAGATCTAAGTGTTATGATCCAGCTAGATGATCATACATCCTGATGGACACAGGGAACACTGGCAATTTTGCTGCATGTGAATAGTCAGCAAGAACAGATTTATAACCATGTCCTTAATAATATCAGCTTTTTAATCCCTTTGGCAAATAGAGAAATGTTATATCTGTGTAATAGTCAGAGAGAGTGATTTTGAATTACTCAAGGTCAGACTGGAGTGAGTATTAGGGAAGTGATCCTATGTCTTGTGTTTAACTTCACATCTTATTTATAGTACATTTTCTTCTTTTGTATGTTCAATGTGAAGAAAACAACACTAGTGATAAAGAAGATAAAGGACCAACAGGCTTAAGGCTCTAGGTTTAACCATTCTGTCATTTAGGGCTGCTCTCAAGGCCTGTGTATAAATGAGCTTTGAAATGAATTTGACCACCTTTCTTTCAGAGTGTATAAAAGAGTGGTTTATACTAAAATGAGAGTGGAAAGATTTTACTTTTATATGCATATAACTGTCTATTACTACTTAAAGTTCTAGTATATCTATAAAAGAAATATAAATCTAAAAAATGCTCTATAAAACTATGCTGTTATTATTTGTTGTATGTATAGCTATGTGTAATTCATCTCCTCCATTCAAACAGTTCAATCACTTTATAATATGTCTATAAATACAGCAATAATATTAGAATGACATTTTATATAAATCATAGAACCATAGAATGGCCCAGGTTGGAAGGGACCTTAAAGATCACCTAATTCCAACCCCCCCTGCCATAGGCAGGGACACCACACACTAGACCAGGTTACCCAGGGCCACATCCAGCCAGGCCTTGAACACAGCCAGGGATGGGGCAACCACAACCTCTCTGGGCAACCTGTTCCAGTGCCTCACCACCCCCTGGGTAAAGAACCTCCTTCTAATTTCTAGTCTAAATTTCTCCTCCTTCAGCTTGTATCCATAACTCTGCATTTTTTGCCTTAAAAATTAATAAACTAACTTGGAGTAAAATAATAGTCTGAAAAGAAAGGAGTTTATTGTAAGCTTTGGGTATCTTTTGAGATTATAACACAGTAGTGTACCAAGGAATCACTGAGTTCTGCTGCTGCCTCCCACATTTGCCTGGTGGACCCTACCTACATTTTAACCAGGAAAAAAGAAACAACAACAACAACAAAAAACAAAATACCAACTGACAACTTCTACAAGCCTCAGGACATTGTTTTGGGGTTTTAGCTTTTGTGGGTTTGGGGTTTTTTTTTGGTTGCTGGTTTCACCACCTATCTTCTTTCTGCTTCCTGTTCCTGAAAAGCTCTTCCATTTCTGGACTTAGATGGGGTAATCTGAATAGCACAACAGATTGCACTTGCCAGAGAAAGACATTCACAGAATTATTTTTTTTATTGCTGTTGTAGTAAGACTTCTGAACATGTTGGATCTTTTTTACTGCTTTCTTTTACTGTTGAGTGTGATAATCTTAGGGGTAAAAAGTGCAATATTCCAAGGTTTTAAAACAGAAGCACTTGGCAGCAGCATTATGGTGAAGTTGAAATCTGATCTTGCCTCCCCTTCTTCCTCATCTTTTACTTTTGTCCCAGCAGCATTAATCTTTAGACCCTGGTGTTGTGGTGGCAGGGAGGAGAAGCCTGTTCCTTAGCTTCCTCTGGGGATCCCTCCCAGGCATGAAGGCTAGTTCTATTTATATATCTGGAAAACACAACTAGAGCTAAGCTGTATGATCAGCTTTTGCCTTGCAACCAGGATCTAATTCAACATCTAGTTTTGTTTGGGCTTATTCCACAAGCTCATCCTGCTTCAGGGGCTGCTTAAAGCAAGAAGATGCCAGTGGAGGTTGGGTCTTGACCACGGAATGTTGTTCTACCTATGTAATACATATTGTTGGAAGGGGCTTGCAGTTTCTGCTCCTAGATTATCACTGGCTAGAAATATACACGGTGGAAAGGGACCTGGTGTTGTTGGTTGACTGCAGCTGAAGATCAGCCAGCAGTGTGCCCTGGTGGCCAAGAAGGCCAACAGCATCCTGGCTTGTATCAGCAATCCTGTGGCTAGCAGGACGAGGGAAATTATTGTCCCCCTGTACTGGACACTGGTGAGGCCACACCTTGAATACTGTGCTCAGTTTTGAGCTCCTGACTACAAGAAAGACATTGAGTTGCTGAAACCTCTTCAAAGAAGGACAAAGAAGTTGGTGAAGGATCTAGAGCACAGGTCTGATGAAGAGTGGCTGAGGAAACTGGGATTGTTCAGCCTGGAGAGAAGGAGGCTCAGGAGAGACCTTCTTGCCTCTCTACAACTATGTGAAAGGAGTTTGGAGCAAGATGGGGGTTGGTATGTTCTCTTAAGTCTATCACTTGTTAGTGATAGAACAAGAGGAATTGGCTTCAAGTTGGTTTAGGGCAGGTTTAGATTGGACATTAGGAAATATTTCTTTCCTGAAAGGGTTACCAAGATCTGGAACAGGCTGCCCAGGGAAGTGGTGAAGTCACCATCCCTGGAGATGTTTAAAAGCTGTGTAGATGTGATGCTGAGGGACATGGTTTAGTGTAGACCTGTCAGTGCTGGGTTAACAAATAGATTCAGTGATCATAAAGGCCTCTTCCAATCAGAACGATTCTATGATTCTTTGTTGGCTTATACAGTGAGAACAGGAGAAAATAGAATCCTGCAATATCAATTTGGGTACATGCTTGGGTTCTGTTCCCTCTTCAATCTGAGGCTGAATTTGAAGTGCTGTCTTTAAAGTTCCTAAGTTGCTTTGGTTAAAGAATCTCATAGTATTATTTTAGCAAGGTGTTTGTTCTGTGAAGGAGTGGAAGGTGGGGTGAAGGAGTTATCCATGCTGCAAGGTACTTACACACAGCCTGTGTGTTTAGTAGTGGGCATTGACTTTCTCCCATCCTATAGCTCAGGTGGTTGGAGCAGCACAAAAGACACTTGGAAAGGATCAAGTCTCCAAACAGAAGAATTTTTAGTCTAAACTAACAGAAGATTAGACACAGAATTTTATTATGAGTCCAGAAGCTAGATCTGACTTCAGGTGTCATCTATATTCTGCTGGAAGTTATTACACCTCTAAAAATATGAATCAAAGGAGTATTTCAATTGAAACTGTCTTGTGCTAGTGTCTCACTGACCCGAAAGATAAAGAAATGTAAATGGTATTCAAACCTCCTAATTGCTGCCAATAGCAATTCTTTTGTTACTCTGCTAGGGAAACAGTAAAGGCATATCTTCTGGAGAACAAAGCCCCAGGTAAAAAAGCAGTAAGTAGCTCATTAGCAGTACTGCTCTACAAGCATGCCACAGAGCCCACAGACTTCAAGCCAAGTGTTAAAATAGGTTGCTTTGAGTAGATGACTAAATCGTTCCAATGACAGCCTCTCTGATGAAAGGTGCCTAGAGCTACCTGTTCTTAGGTTTGCCTGCCATACCCATCTGTCTTTTCACCATTCAATACAGTTCACTTCTCTCTCAATTCAGTATCTTCAAGGGATTTGGAAGTTGGGAATTAGAGGTTATAAAATAATAGCTCTTGCAGTAGCCACTCACAGTTAGGAGACTGTTAAAGTGATTGGGTGTTTATTTTAGTGAGGTCTCAGAGAGCATTGAAACAAATAAAAACCACATTACTTGTGAGTTACTGGAGAAGACATTTTGAACCAGTGAAGCTGGGTGAACCAAGCCTAGGAAATTTAAAATAGTCTTTGTGTGTTAGTAGATAAATATACATATATATATATATATATATTACTTTTTAGATATACTTGAAGCCAGACTGCAGGCATTTCCCTTTCATCTTTTGTATACTTAATAACTTTGTGAAATGCATTGACTACTATGATAGAGAGATGCCATAAAAGAAAACTGCCTGGCCAATTCCTGCTTGCTTTGTTCATGTAATTAAGTAGTGCCTGCATCAGTAAATCAAATAATGCTTCTTTTTGCAGCATGAGATGAACTGATTTTTCTGCCACAAAATGAGAACATTTTCAGGTCTCTTCCTTCTCAGAAATGCTCTAAAGTAAAAAAAAAACAAAACAAAAACCCCAACAATTAAAAAAACCACAACAAAAACAACCCAACAAATCCAACAACTACAGTTGCTGAAAGAATCCACTTTCTTTTTTAACAGATGCAGCAAATGGAACAAATGAGTGGTGGAGGACAGAAAGGTAACTTGTGAGTCCAGCACAGGTTTCACTGAATTCTGGTAGATACCCAGTTATGACAATGAGTTTTAGAATAATTTAAGACCTAAGTTTCAGTTTGTACCAATTAAAAAAAAGGTATAAAAATGATTAATAAATGTACATATTAAAGAGATTATTAAATAAAATCAAATGCAACTCAGTAAAATTAAAAAGCCAGTTTAATAACAAAACAGAAAAATCTGCTATTTCTCCCAGCAGGAAGGAATGGAGTAAAAGTTCATGTTTGATTCTAGTCACATATTGTAGCACTCAGTTACTGGGATGAGGAATGTAGCATAGAAATCTAATTAGAAGAAAGTTTATTTGTCTTGCCAATTCTTTGCTTTCCTGCAGTCTTGCACAAGGAAGAACATTCACTGAAGTCATTCAGAGTAAAGTAAGCAGTATTTAAAGGAAGACACCTATTCCAAATGTGCATATGCTTTGTACAGTCACATAAGCAGGGGAGTTTGCCTATAAGATTTTACTACCCATTCCCCAGGCATATGCTCAGCATGGTCTTTCTGGAAGGGCATTGCAGACTAAATGTGTCACAGTCTACATCTACCCCAGTTCCTTCAGCAGACTTGGGGATTGCTTCTGGGCACAGGGACTCTACCATTAAGTGACAGCACAGTCCTGGCACCAGTCAGAGCTCAGGGCAGCTATAACTCTCTCCCTGGGCCTCTCTTGGTGTTTGCACAGTCCAAGGACCAAAAGAATAAAAGAATTTATGGACATGCACAGGAGCTTTCCACAGCAACAGGACTTATCTGCAGGGATTAGCTCAGTGGCTGGAGTGGGGCCAGAGAAGGCCACAAAAGGGATCCAAGGGCTGGAAGCCATCCGCTGGAAGGACTGGCTGAGAGAGTTGGGGTTGTTCAGCCTGGAGAAAAGAAGGATCTGGACAGGACTAGAGGGAATGGGCTTAAGCTGAGCCAGGGTAGGTTTAGATTAGATATTAGGAAGAATTTCTTTACTGAAAGAGTGGTTAGGTTTTGGAATAGGCTGCCCAGGGGGGTGGTGGAGTCCCCATCCCTGGAGGTTTTTAAGAAGAGGATAGATGTGTTTCTTCAGGGGATGATTTAGGGGTAAGAGTAGTGTAGGGCTATCGGTCGGACTAGATGATCTTGAGGGTCCTTTCCAACCCTAATGATTCTGTGATTCTGTGATTCTGTGACCTTCCTGCAAACTTTCAATACCTAAAGAAAGATGGGGACCATCTTTTTAGCAGGGCCTGTTGTGGCTGTATAAGGAAGGGGTGATGGTTTTAAACTAAAAGAGGGAAATTTAGACACGGTGTGAGGTAGAAATATTTTACATTGAGTGGTGAAACAGGAAAGAAGGCAGCCAAGGTGCTTCAAAAGTCAAAGAGACTGTTGAAGAAGCTCAGAATTTCATTGTAAGTTGGGTAATACCTTGTTAAAGGTAGACCTCTTGGGACAATTTTCTTCAAGTTCTGCAGAGCATAAGGTATTCAGTCATCTGAAAAAAACCTTTGTGTGATTAACTAATGAAACACAGATTCAAAACAAACAGTATTTAATTAACTTGGCTGTAATCATAATATCAATAAATTATTGTCTTGCTGCTGCTTCTAAATTGTTTTCTTTTGTTTTGTTTTGCTTTCCTACATTATAAATGTTTTTTGAAGGTTTTCAAGTACTTTCATTATTTTCAATCAAAATGGACTACCTGATGCCAATCAGCACATTTCCTAAGTAGTGTAGGCATGGAAATATAAGTAGACAACTTATGCAATATAATTAATAAGAGAGATCAATAAATATTTTCTCATTAAAACTTCAAATCTTTTCCTCTTTAACACCACACTAGCATGACATTTTTCAAAGCTTTATCAGAGTCAGAGTCTTAGCTGTACAGAAACACTGCATGTTTCTGAGATAATTCATTTTAAAACAAAACAGACTCATGAATTACACATGACCTGAAATTAGATCTTTAAAATGTGGATTTTCTGTACATCTTTATTTGGTATAATATGACTAGATGATACTTAATACAATGTCATTTGTATGCATACAGCTTTTTTATTTCATATTGGCAACTTCTATTCAGTGCCTGGCCAAGAAATATACTAACTGCTAAATAGATGTTTACAGTACTTTTTATCCTGTGCATGGTAAATTGGTCCTAATTAAGCAGGATTAGAGTGGTATTGATGCTTCCATGTAAAATAAAATAACCTTACCACCAAGGGCCAATTTACATTCTTATTATTCAACACATGTGAAAACAAAATAGCTTTGGCATGAGAGGTGTGAATTCTTTGTTAGCAATCCAGGGTCTACAATACATTTGGAGCTGGTTTCTTTGCTCAAATTGATAACAAATATCTGATCTGAGGAAAATGCTCTCTTTTGGTTTTTCAACATGCTATGCTAGTTCACACTGAATTATGTTGCATTAGATCATGAGCCAAGCAGTGGGGGAAGTGAGAGGGAAGAAGGGGGGGTGTGGAGGCAGGGAGAGGAATGAATGTGTGACATAATCCAAAGAGTGCTTTAAAACTGTTCTAAGTGCAGAAGAAGCAGCAGTATATCAGAAGCCCCTGTTAAGTGCTGTTACATGGGTTCACAAAGGCATAGATCCAGACCTTTGCCTTCTTCATCACTTATTTATAGCTTTCAGAAACACATTATTATGTAGGGAGGCTGTGACAAGATACAGATGATGAAGAACAGCAGCTGTGTGGCTGGCAGACCCTAAACTCTCAGTCACAAAGAAGTACATGAAGCACCATTATAAAACAAAGAAGAAGATACAAAATCCCTGACAGCCTCACCTTCCAGCAACATGCCTTATACTAGACAGTAAGTACTTAATAAAAAATGATAAAAATATACCACTCAGGACTTAATAATTTACCAGTGGTTTATTATGCTGTTACATGGTATGACATTTCTGTAATATATTTTCCTTTAAAGTCATGTAATGAAACACCACATTGTAAATCTAAGCTGTTTTCTTCCTGCAGAAAGGAAGGAAAAGGATGTCATGCTAAGAGTCTGAATAGATGTTTAATGCAGGTGGCAAGAGGGAAGAGTAATAGAAACAGTGTAGAAACTGGTCAAACACCCATCTGCTTGCAGAAATCTACATTTCCTTATTTTTTAATGGATGAAAAAAGGAAATTCTTTCAAATGGTAGTGCAGATGCCTTTTACAGATTCAGAGTATGACAGCCAACAATAAGTGCACAAGGCATAATTGGCATATCCAGGAAGGGGGTCTGATGAGATTGTAACAGCCTCTCTTTGTTGAGACTCTTCTGATTACATCCCATTTGCTTTCCCTTTTTACTGACAAACTTGACTTCCAAATTATGGTAATGTTATCATGCTTGTTCTCTAACTGGTTGTATTTACATTTCCTTATCTCAGGATGACTTTAGAGACATTCAACTGAAAACAAGTTTTCCTTGTTAAGGTTTTTCACCATCCTGTTTCTGAGGCAGTCAATTGTTGGTCACTTGTTATTGTTATTCCCTTATTTTCTAGACTTCTTCCCAAAAGTATTTTAAGAAAAATGAGATAGAATTTTAAAACCTAGACTTTAGGTGTTCTAATGTGTGAGGTAAAAGAGCTGTTGTGTGTGAGGTTTGAAGCTTAAGACCCACAGCTCAATCAAAAGGTGGATAGATGTGGTACTTTGTGACATAGTTTAGTAGACATGGCAGTGATTGGTTGACTTGAAGATCTTAGAAGGTTTCTTCCAACCTTGATGATTCTGTGATTCTGTTATCTAATGGAAGTCTGAGATGAGTTATTTAAAACCCTTAGAAATGCTATGCACCTAGTCTAGGAAGTTTACTGAGGAACAGCAAAAACAGACCCAAGTCTGATTTTCTGTTTCTTTTTCTTAAAGCTCAAGTTTCTGAATGTTATCAAATGAAAAATATCTATACCCCTTGAAAAACACACTGATTTACTATAATATCTTTCTGCAAGATGCAACCCCTCCCCCCCTCCTGCATTGCAAGTGCCTTAAAAGACAAAATCCATTTCCATACCTGCATGAAGTAACAGACAACACTTCACTTCTGGTGAGGTTCTTACAAGACATGCCAGAGAAATAGCTGTGTTGCTTTTGTTGGGACAAGATATTATAGTCTTCTATGTGGGAAGGAAGCTGGTTAATCTGTGTGTAATCTGATTAAGGAGATATTTTCACATTGGCCTAAGTGTCTGAGGGACCTCCACCCTCCTTTTTGAAATGATTTTGGAATTCATGTTCCTTGAGTAAAGATGTTTGGAGGCAGAGAGACCCTTTCATTTTCAAAATGTGAAGGCTAAATCACACAGAATCAGAGACTGGTAGGGATTGGAAGGTACCTCTGGAGACCATCTAGTCCAACCCTCCTGCTGAAGCAGGATCACCCAGAACAGGTTGCCCAGGATCACCTCCAGGTGGGGTTGGAATCTCTCCAGAGGAGGATACTCCACAACATCTCTGGGCAACCTGGGACAATGCTCTGGTACCCTCACAGCAAAGAATCTTTTATTCATGTTCTGATGGAACCTCCTGGAATCCAGTTTGTGCCAATATAAAAGAAGTGAAAAAGATTTTTATTGCTCATCATTGGTAAGATCCTCTCTCAGTCTGCACTTCTCCAGGCTAGACAGCCCCAGGGCTCTCAGCCTTTCCTTGTCAGAGATGCTCCAGAGCCCTCAGCATCTTCACAGCCTGCACTGGGCTCTCTCCAGTAGTTCCTTGTCTCTCTTAAACTGAGGAGCCCAGAATTTGACACAATATTGCAGATGTGGAGGGCGGAGTAGAGAGGGAGGAGAATCTTGACCTGCTGGCCACATTCTTAATGCACCTGAGGAAATCTTTGTCCTCCTTGGCCACAAAGAATGGCTCTAGAGAAGTAAATGATGGAAACCTTAGCTGAGGGGAAATAAGAAAGGCAGCAAACAAAGCTGCATTTATCCAACAGGGAGACAAGGCAGAAGATAATTTTCTTCTAGCTAACATATGTTTTAAGCTGCGGCAGCAGAATACCTCTGGCACCTGGCTCATTCAGAGCTCAAAAAGAAAAGAATGCTGGGGAGAATAAAGTGGGTACAAAAAAAAAAAAAAAGCAACCTGGAAACTTCTATTTTTCATTTTGATTTGGAAAATCCTATTTTTTTTTCTATTTTAATACTGACATTCTTCACAGCATGAATATTCTGCCTTTCAGTCAGCTCTGCCAGTCCTTTAGGAGACTTTCCAGAATACCCTCAAAATGCAAATGATGCCATAAAACCCATTTTGCTTGAGTATGCAAATCTGACATGCATCAAATAATCACATGCCCAAAACATATTTTCCCTGAAATGAGAAAATCTGTCAGCAATATAAGCAAAGCAAAAAACTGATTTAGGTCTAGTTGTATCTAACCATGCAAGACCAAGCTCCACACTGGGAGTGTGGAGTCCTTTGGACTCTTGTTTTTTACTCACATGTTATTTACTTGTTCTACATAATGTTATGCTTTTTGTCTCTTACCCTTCTGCTGTCTCTAGCTTTCTCTTATGCTGTGGATTGCATCAGACACTTTAGACCACATTGGTCTTTATTAAATTTTGCTGAAGCTCCTCCATCTTCTTAACTCATTATTAATTATCTTGTATGTACAAGCTCTGATGGCCTAATTCTTACTTTTTTCCCCTCCTCTATCCTTTTAACTACAGTTATTTCTCCTATTTCTTCTCAAAATAAGTAGTATGCAGCACTGCAACAAGAGACATCTTGTACTGAAGTGCAGCCTGTGAAGCCTGTGATTTTGCATACAACATAAACTCATCTAGAAAACAACATCTGGAGACTAGGATCTCTATACCATTGTTAATTAGTGTGACTGTTATTATCTCCTGACAATAGCATTATCAATTTCATGTCTTAGAACCATCTCAAGAATAGCCACAGTCTTTGTTCCCAGGGTCCATTTTTAACACCAGTTTCCTCTTGATTATATGTGACAAATCCATAGTCAGGTTTTCCTTCTCTAAGACAAAAGTTGCACAGAAATCTTTAAATTATAAACCATTTTGATTGGAGGTCACTTTTTATTCTGTTTCTGTGCAGCACTCAACTCAGCACTGGGGTTCCTAGACCTATGACATTAGTAAATGAAGGAATAACAAATATGTCTATAATCAAGGATTCATGGTTTGAAATTGTGGTGTAGGAAGTTCTCTATCACCATCTTTGGTGATCATTTTAGAAAGATCTATGACTATACTATATGTCTATGACATTTTATATATATATTCACTATTAATATAGTCTATGACTATAATATGGTGACTCTATGACTATATTAATATAGTCCATGACTATATTAATGCTTGGACCAGATGATCTTAAAGGTCTTTTCCAACTCAAATTATTCTATGATAGAAAGGGTTTGGATGATCAAACCTCATACCAGGAAAGCTCAATACAGAGTTCCCTGGAGTTGCTGCAACTACTCAGAGATAAGTTCCAGTTTGATTAGAGTGAAAGAAGGAAAAAGACCTACTATCATATCCCCCTGGACATGAGAAGTAGCCCTCTTACAAAGGTTGGCTTGGGTCCCATAGGCCACTGATTATCCCAACTAAGGCAGGAGCAAACTGATGCAGAAGTGTGGGATACTTCAGGACTGCCAAGGTGGTTGGAGGTCTGTGGTTAAAGAAGATGCCCAGGTGACATCTGAAGGCAAGAGGCCATGAACAGAGCTGGGCAGACTCCAGGAGAGCTGAGCTCAGGGTGGGTAGGGTGAGAAAACATTTTCAGGGGGCTGAGGAGAGTCCTGCTGAAGCCACCCTGAGCTGGTGGATGCCTCCATCACTGGCATCAAATTCTGACAGGAGTTTCATGAATAGTTTAGAGGCTGGGAATGGACAGTAACCCAAACATTATACCCATGTGGAAATTTTAGGAAGTCTTGAAAAAAAAATGGTTTCTCAGGTGTTAAAATTTGCCATGGTGCATCCACAGTGTCCAATTTACAGTGATGAGTCTAAGGTAGGAAGGGAGAAGTCTGTTTTGTGAATAACAGATTGCAGTCAGACTTTCAGTATAGCTTTTGTATTTTCACTTGGTTACACACATCTTCCTGCATGTTAGCCTGAAAAGGAATTCATAGCATTTCATTGTGTCTGCTGCCTTCCCCTATCACCACAGCTCCCTGTGAATAATTCATCCAGGCTAGTGTACTTCCTTTTAATTCTGTAACACCAGGACATTTAATTTACATAGAAAAGAAGAAAGGAGATTCCTTTTATCTGATCAATGAATTAGGTCTGAATGGAAATTCATCCTACTGGACTCTCACTGCCACTAACCCCTTATGAAAAAATAACAAAAGGGTTTTTTTTGTTGTTGATGTTGGAGATGTTGGGTTTGGATAGGAGACTTTTTGGGTTTTCTTTTTTTTTCTGGGCTACTCTGTAATAATTTCTAATGAATAATTCAAACATCATGGGAACCTAAAGCTGTTAGAGACTCACTTTCTCATTATTAATTGTAGATTTCCTCTTGTATTAGTAATACTGCACTGGAAGTTTATACTGACAAAATCTAATGAGTGTGACTTGGAGCATTTTTAATTCTTCACCCTCCACCAAAGGTGCAATGAAATTGCCTTGGGTTATGTGCACAGACTTTCCCAGGAGACATCAAATTAAAAAGTTTTCTTCTGTTTCTCAGGGAGATTTCTTTTTACTTCAGACATGAATAGCAACACCAGAGATTTTTCTTCTTCCTCTGTAAAAACTAACTTAACTTTCTTCATATGATTGCAGGATGACTAACTTCAGCAAGACAAGAACATTAATCCCAGAACATGAATAGTACACTTTGATGTTGCTTGGGGCCAAAATGCACCACCCATTCATTGAAATATCACAGAAAAAACATCTACTTTGGGGAACATTTGAAATTGTTTTCTCTGAATTATTATACCAGGTAAAATAAGACTTTAATGAGCTCTAAAGATTTAATTTATTTTACTTTATGTAAATAACTCCAAGCCTTTTCTTTTGGAAGATGGAAGTTATTTGCATGCCTTCATCTCCACACAATCTCACAAGCACCCATTTTCATTGGGATGCTTTTTTTGGTTTGCTGGAGTATTTTTGTTTTTGTTTATTTGGTTGGGTTTTAATCTCAGACAAGTATTTATATCTGAAAGGAATTCCAGAAAAGTGTCCCAGTCTTCAGACATATGAGAGGGAGCAGGTCCTCACAAGCTCTAAATTGCCATAATTTACTGTAAAATTGCACTGGCTGAGGACTGGGTATAAAATAAATCTGTGATTATCTGACAGCTTGAACTCAACATTTCCATGAGCAATAAGGGAATGAGTAAAATTTTAACAATGATGTTACAACTATAGTGAAATACATGAAGGAATATAGGAATAAGATGAGATGAAATCCCATCCTTCTCTTTGCATTTGAGTGACAGCAGAATAAAAAAGGTGACCATACTCATGGTGGTTATATCCCTGTCAGTCAGACCTCTTAGGGTTTGATGGTTGAGGTACTGGCTGAATCTTTGCTCATGCAGCAGGGGCTTATGAGCTTAGACCCAAACTGTGTGCAGTTTTGGGCACCACAGTTTAGGAAGAACATTGAGCTACCAGAGAGGGTGCAGAGAAGGGCAACTAAGCTAGTCAGGGGTCTGGAAAACAGGCCTTATGAGGAGAGGCTTAGGGAGCTGGGCTTGTTTAGCCTGGAGAAGAGGAGGCTGAGGGGAGACCTTATTGCTCTCTTCAGCTACTTGAAAGGCCATTCTAGGGAGGTGGGTGTTGGCCTCTTCTCCCTTGTGACTGGTGACAGGACTAGAGGGAATGGGCTTAAGCTGAGCCAGGGTAGGTTTAGATTAGATATTAGGAAGAATTTCTTTACTGAAAGAGTGGTTAGATATTGGAATAGGCTGCCCAGGGAGGTGCTGGAGTCCCCATCCCTGGAGGTTTTTAAGAAGAGGATGGATGTGTTTCTTCAGGGGATGATTTAGGGGTAACAGTAGTGTAGGGCTATCGGTTGGACTAGATGATCTTGAGAGTCCTTTCCAACCATAATGATTCTGTGATTTCAAATTTGTAGTTGATGGATGGCTCATCCTGCAACATAACATTATAAGAAGTCAATGTGTGTAGCCAAGGCTCTGTGCACAAGTTATCTCAGAGAATATAACAGAGATAGGTTGTAAGAAAATAAGGCTACAGGAAGTTTTGAATGCCCCACAGCAGGGAGCTGCAGCCATACTCCAGGGTCAACTATTGTGAGCAAAACAATAAGGCTGGGATGGGAAATATTATTAGATTTAAGTTGTAACTAAGGTAGTACTGAAATAAGACATCTCTACCTGTTGTGTACTCTTATACACTAAGCAAGGTATACAAATGTAAAGATGTTCAAAACTGTATTTATTCAGAACTTGTATCAGCTTATATCTTAGCACTGTACACCATGATATTTTGAATATGTTCAAGAAGATGTTCTAATATTATGGGGTTTTCTTAAAGATACCTAACTAAGCACAAATTCACTGTAATTTAAAAAAAAATATATACACATAAATAAATGAAAAATATCCTGTTACTGCATTGTTGGCAGAAGATGAAGTAAACTGAAGTTAAACTCCTCATATATGGTAAAACCAGGGTCAAGAATCCTGCCTCCAGGTCTGCTGCTCTAGTAGATCTGTGAGAGTGTATTAGAACTGATTAATATACAAAAAAACCCTCATCAGGCTCAACTCATTTTCACTGTACTGTCATTATGTGTGCCAGGAAATTACAGCTTACATGAACTAGAAATATTGCCTGTGTTATGTATGAAGGGAGGAATGCTGGAAAAGGATTGTTGAGGTAAGCTGCAGGATGGCACAACTGCAGCCTTTGCTGAAACAAACACTCTTAAACACCTATTTGTTTTCTATCCTAATTAGTTGGTTTGAAATTTGCAGAAATTTTTTGTGGTTACCAAGACAACTGAAACTTTTAGACATTATCTTTTAGACAGAATTGGCACAATAAGCTCCTGGGGAGGTGAATCACTGCTCTACCACAGAGTATTGTGCACAATATCAGTTTAAGTGGCTGGAGTTAAGCATCTGATCCAACACCTAATTCACTGTCCCTAGTGAAGTTTGTGGGCTTCAGTTTGTACTCTGAAATTTACCTATTAGCCATGATGAATCCTCACATCTTCTGCAGCTACTTGCTAGGGCACTCAAAGGCATCCAGAATCTTTCATGTGACTATGTCCTACACTCTGAGTCCTGCCTGGTGGATGTTTAATGTGACATGACAGGATGGGATAGCCTGAAGGTCAACTGCTTTGCATCCACAGCCAAATTTTCCAAAGGACATACGTGCACCTTGAAAGTTAAAAGTTTGGTTTATGAATTTAGCTGCAAGATCCCATTGAGATATGCATAATAAAGAGGCATTAATGGAATGTTGTGGATAGCAAAGTAAAGGTTAACAGGCTGTCCTTCATTCATCTCTCTTTAGAAAATAACACAGTATTTTGGGGGTTAGAAGGACAGCAAACCATAAGTGAACTGGCTGGCTTGTAACCCAGTGATGGGGGATTTAGCTGTGGAGGGTTAGGTTCCAGTCCATTTGAAATTCATACTGTGGAATCAAATGAGGAAAAGTTGTGGGAAAATGACTGCAAGCCTTTTATTGTAATTCTCCTAAGCCCTCTATTTGATCTGAGCCTTAAGTAATGTTTAATATTTTAAGAAACATTTTGACAGAATATATTAGAGCACTGTACTGTTAGCACTGCTAACATCAGCTGGCTCTAGGAAGCAGTATGATCTTAAGCAACATTTGTTGAAGACTTCTGAGATACTCTAAGGTCTATTGAAAACTGATGGGTGTATTCACAATGCACTAGCCAAGAGCTTAGTAAAGGTTAGCTATGTCTAAAAGAATCAAGATTCAGCATTGGCACAGAATCTGTGGCTGGCCTCACAGCCACATAAGATCAATCCTTCTGCAGGTCCAGGTGACAACAACCACAAGAGACAGATTTAGACTGGAAGGGGAAATAATAGTGGATTGACAACATTAGCAATAACACACAAAGGTTAGTACCTCCAAGAAGTTGCTCTCTTCTGAAAGCTTGCTTAAGAATCAAGTCTCCTACCATGTAAAGAGGAATCGATTGTGGGAAGTGTCTAGGAACATGTTAAAAGAAAAAGATATACAGGGTACTGAAACTAATCAGGACTCATTAACACATAGCCCAACACCCTCAAAATAGCAAAGAAAAGATCTGGCACAGTAAGGAATATAGAGATAAAAATGTTATTTTTTTTCCATTAATGGCAACAGAATATCTCACTTCAGCATTGTTAAAAACAATGGAAAATATCACTAAGCACAGAATCATAGAATCATTTTGATTGGAAGAGACCTTTAAGATCATCAAGTCTAACTGTTAACCCAGCACTGCCAGGTCACCACTAAACCATGTCCCTCAGCACCACATCTACACATCTTTTCAATCCCACCAGGGATGGTGACTCCACCACTGCCGTGGGCAGCCTGGGCCAGGGCCTGACAACCCTTTGGGGAAGAAATTTTTTCTAATATCCACCCTAAACCTCCCCTGGTACAACTTGAGGCTGTTTCCTCTTGTCCTACCACTTATTACTTGGGAGAAGAGACCAATTCCCACCTTGCTCCAGCCTTCTTTCAGGTAGTTGTAGAGAGTGAGAAGGTCTCACCTGAGCCTCCTCTTCTTCAGGCTAAGCCACCCTAGTTCCCTCAGCTGCTCCTTATGAGACTTATGCCATCAGATGACTGGAGGAAATCAGCTGTTCAAATTTCAAAGGCTCAAAACAAAATTCATTTTGAAAAATCATTGGGAAACACTCTCCCTACACTAGACCTTTGAAAAGCAGCTTTTATTTTGGTGGATGTAAAATGGTTCATGTGAAGTTTTACAATACATCCCTAGAAATGGGAAGTAATTTGCAAGAGTCTCTCAAATCAGCCTTCAGAAGGTTGTGGGTAGGTAAAATTCTTGCTCTGCTCTGTGCAAAGCTATGAGAACTATGCCGAATGTTCTTCCTTTTGCTACCATACTATGCTGATGATCAACCTCCCATTACATCAATGTATAAATAGATAAGCAAACTCCTTTACCCCTTTCCTAATGAAACATTTTCAAGATTTCTGTTAAAAAGACCTCCCAGAACATCAATATCTTCAAAGGAAAAGTTATATCTCTCAGATCCAAGATGTAGTTAGAAGAAAACACAAGTGCCACAATGAGCTAGCAGTAACCTGTCCATGTTTGGATCTAGTGGAATGTGTCCCTGCCAGGCAGGGGGGTTGGAACTAGATGGTCTTTAAGGTCCCTTCCAACTCTGGCAATTCTATGATTCTATGTTTGGTTGTATGCTCTTCTCCTGCTGGTGGGCACTGCTTTATGGGGCAGATCTTTGTGCCAAAACAGCTTTTAATGTTCAGGTACAGAAGTTAAACCTTCTGCCAAGTTATGGTGTTTCATGTTGTGTTGGAAGAAAAGAAATAGGATATCAAGAAACTAAGAAATCTACTTTTTTTTTCATTTTATATATTCATATGCTGGATATAAACCAGTTTTGTTTATACCTGCTCTGTAGTGTTTCAGCACTTACATACAAATCCATCTAAGAGAATTAGGGCATTCTCCCAGACATGATGTTCAGATATATTTTGAAAGATGACCATGAAGTAGCCATTTCAGCTTATCTGTGTAAAATGTTATGCTGTTGAAACCATCTGCTTAGAAGTAGATCAGTAGGGAAATGTATCTACATGACTTTAAATCTACAGAATGGGGCTCCAAGAATTCAGTATCCATCAATCATTGCTTGCATTGCTACCTAAAGTGTCTGTAGTACACAAAGACTTCCTGAATATTTTTTTTTGGCACTAAGCCTGTCTTCAGCAGAACACATCATCTGTACACAGGCAAATTACTTGGCTTCCAGTGAGTGTCCTATAGAAGGTGCATTCTAATTAAATTTAAAGGCAGACTGGGGGGGTTTAATTAGGATGAGTTATAAAAATGTTAGTGCTTATGGTAGTGTTCTTTATGCTTTACAGTGTAAAAATACATTGTAATTTCTGAAATTACTTCAAACACTGGTAGCACATTTTATTTATGCCACTACACTGCATTAAAACCACAAATGGTTGGTACTGTCACCAGAGTGAGAAAGCTATAAACATTAGTTAAATGAGAATATGGTAGTGTGTGTGTCACACAGGTGTGTGTGACAGAGAGAGAGAGATTAGGCAGAAAGTAGTAACTTTATGTTAAAATGATTTTCTTACATAAATGAGCTATGCCATATTACATTGATTAAAATGTACTTATGGAACATTAACCATGATACTCATTTCTAATAATTAAAATAAATGAAAAATGACCCAGCCTACCAATCAAGAACACTTCTTGCACCTATGGACTGTGGAGTGAATTCTAATCTGTTACATCGGTCAAATTCTATCAAAGCCAGTGAGTCAGTTGGTATTTGAACCTGGGTACTGAAAGTAAGATGTTTAATGTGTCCTTGAAGTACTTTCAATTGGTTCATATATACCTAACCATTGAAGTTCACAGTTCCCCTCTCTGTTTCTGTTTTGTACTGTACATAGGTGCACCCATTTCAAGATATTAAATAACACATGATGTGTTCAAAGCAGATTATCTATTGTTCTCATTCCACCAGTGACCAGAAGAGAAAAAAGGGAAAGGGAGTGGACATTGTGGAAAACCAAACTAAGCCAAACTAAGCCAATCCAGCACCTTTCCACATTCTTCATCAAAATCCATCAATGACAAGGCCTGCTGGGGTCTCCCATGCCAGTAGGATTCTTCAACAGAGCTGGAGGGAAGCTGGTTCTGTAACCATCTCTTTCCTTTCATGAGAAATAGTGTGAATGTATGGTAAGAAGCCACAGTCAGGCAGCTGCAATGGCTACAACACATTTCTTCAGAGGTATGTGGTAGATTTGTCATGAATACTGCAGAGGAATTCCATAGTCTAGTCCAGGAAGGATCTGTGAAGATAGTCCAACTGACTTATAGAATCATAGAATCATCTGGGTTGGAAGGGACCTCAGAGGTGTTACTGTTTATGTGGAAGTAGATTTTAAACTTAACTAACTGCCTTACATATTTAAGATGTGAGCTCATGATGTGCTGTATTACTTTTCCATTCTGCCATTTGTACCCTATCTCTTTTGTTCTCATCTTTTCATCTCAGGCTCAGAAAGCACACACACTGCAAGGTTATCACTGAACAATACTGTACATTTCTTCATTAATAACTTTTCCTGTAGCTTGTTCATCTTCTTCTTTGAGTTCTTTTGTTCCTGCTATATTTTCATCATTGCTTTCAAACTTACCTTAACACCTCTTACAGGACTCTGAAATAAATTCAGGTTCCTAATTCACATCTTCAGTTTTTTCCCTGAGCTGTTCCATGTGTTTTCCTTGAAAATCTATTTGATTTCTGTTCCTTTGACAGAAATGGTGACCAGCAGCTTCTCCTTCCTGATGCAGCAGATCTCTACCCTCTAACAGGAGCCTGTTGTCTGTGGTGGGGCTCCATCTTCTCAGTTGTTGATTCCAAGCACAGAGCTAATTCTTCCAGAAGATGATCTTGTATACCTCACTGTTTTCTAGACCCTGCAAAATACTTTTTTTCTCTGTTCTTGCCCTTTCTCAAATAACAACATACATATTCACATCTGAAAAAATGCTGGAGCAAGACACATCATGGTATGCTGGCATGCAGTTGTCCCCTGGGGTTGGAGAGAAGAATCAACATATGACAGATGTAACATTGTTTATTGGAAGATTCTTAGGCAGAGCAGTGATAAACACTACCTAATCTGTAAAGAAGAGTGGGAGTAATCCTAAAGTTTAACTAATCTCTTTTTTTCATCTTCTCACTAATTACATAAACTTTAACTGATTATTATTTAAAACCCATAATATTCAAAACCAAGCTGAACACCTGAAAAAAAAAAAGTACAAGGATTATGAGTTGTTGTTTTCAGTGAACTTTCAGCTTCTGCTGTGGTAGGCACTCTCTTTGTGATTATTACATTTATATATTTATAATATTTTCAGTTTAATGTGTAATAACAGATGATTAAAAATCAAATCCAACAGGTCAGTAAACTGGGAGAGATTACTCAAAAGTGTGAATGAAATGGATAAAGGAGTGGAGAGAGTACCAGAGGCAATGATTCAGCATTGATAAGATTGCCAAGGTCCCAATTACCAGGGCATAATCACATGACCAGACTTCAGTTTCCAGGGTCTTCCTTCTTACCTTTGGAAACAAGAAAGTCTTGGGGTTCAATGGCTTTTGTTATGATAATTTTACTCCATTTAAAAGCCTTTTATCAAATAAGAAGCCCAAGGGTAGTTGTAGAAACCAAAAGTTCCCAAAAGAGCCTCCTATTCAAAGAGAGAGATCAGGAGGATACTCAGGAGTGAAGAAGTCATCAAAGTGTCAAATAGAGAGGACAAAAACATTGTTGCTTTGCTGTTGTTTGTTGTCCAGCCATGAAATCACAGTGGCTGAGCCAGCAGGAGGGATCTGGCCAGGTGATCCTGTGATGCTGTTGGCATAAGCTCACACAAAGGAGCCTGGATGCAATGGAGTGCTGGCTGGTCATTGCAGAAACAGGTGGACCCAGTGCCACTGAGGAGAGGTTGATCCATCTCCATGGGCTCCATGCTATTGTCTGGTGAATGAATAGCCTTGGTTCCATGCCATGCTTTGATGGATCAATGTCCATGGGCTCTACATTGTCCCTTGGTGGTCTGGCATGCCTGGGCTCACTCCTTACCATCCAGATAAGGATGCCAGGGCACCATGCTGTTCCCTTCTGTACCCACTGCTCTGCACTGCATGACATTGATCACATGAATGCAGGCAATTGCTCTCATGGCATGAGGGCTGATGTTGTTCTCCTCTACTGATTCACCTTCCCTCTGGGAAGCATCTTCCTCTTGGTTGATGTGGAGCTGTCTCTGTGCAATCTTATGTGGAGATGGGCAGCCACCTGCCTTATTGCTGTAGCTAATCTTCCTTCCATGCATGCTTGTTATCTGAGGGCCTGGAAGCTTGGTGAATTGTGGGTAGCTGCAGGGGCTCCTGCTTTTATAGGTCCCAAGCAAAAGGCAGTGATGTGGCAGTGAGGTGATATCAGAAAGCCATTGTGATAACAATTGTGACAGTTGACAATGTGTGTGGCCAAAGATAGTAGGTTTGGGTGTAAGTAGCCTGTGGCCTGAAAGATGATTTCCTAGGAGGTCTTTTTATGTTTACAGAAACTGATAAGAGCTGGTTCAGCCTGACTTATCCTTGGAATACAAAATACAGGATAATATGACACACAAGTAACAAGCTGGCTGCACAACCATACCAGAAGTCCCAGATTTCCAGGTTGACCTCTGTGTAATATGAAAACTGCTGTGTTTGCACCTGGTCACTTACAGTCAGGTTTATGTTGTCTTGCACTAAATGATCTGGATTTCAAAGACCAGACTTCCCATAACTCTGAATATTTCTGTCTTTTCCTCCTTTTGCTCTTTGACACAGGTATTAAGCCCCATTGACTTTTGATTCAAGACTTCTTAAAAGTCATACCTTTGACTTGCATGTAATTTATTTTTGTTGATGCATCTTCTCAGAACCTCAAAAATACTTCTGCTAAAATATCATTGCTAGGTGACCTGAGTCACCATAGGCTGTTCCAAGTCAAGGATCTATTATAATAGGGACACTTGATAGAACAGAGCAAACTAACTCTGCCTTGTCTCATGTTCCTTTTGCTTTTGTGTCTGGGAAATTCTTCTGAGCAGTTTTAAGGTCACCTCTATTGTGACTTGTCTTTATTTGTCACATCTCTTTGTCTCCCAGACAGATTAATATTTGATTATCTAGGACACTTTGCATGTGGAGTGTCCACTTTGTGATGGCTGTCAGGGGGACACTTACTTTTAATGACATTTTGCCTTCTAAAACGTTTTTGTGCAGTAACACAAAATATTTAGGTTCCACACAAAAGTAAATTACTTGAAAGACAAAAGTAAATACTAGCTTCCTGAATGCTTTAAAACTAGAGAATAATAAAAATATTTTCAACTAAAGTCTAGGATATATTTGTTAAACTAAAGCAAATGTAAGAAACTTAAGGGAGGGGTGTTCAGAGGTGATTCTATTGCCAACCACAGAATGAATAAATGTATCTTTGAAAATTCAGCCTCTGATCATTTATGTTCTTTGACTTTTCAGTAAAAACATGAAGTCTTACTTCAGACATTTGTTTTCCATTTTGCACATGTTTATTTTTCTCTTTACATTTATCCCAAGTTGTAAAAATCTTTTCCTGAATGGAAGACTAAACCCTATTTTTTTTCTTTGTTTGTTTTCTCAGTCAACACAACTTTACCTATTACTTTTTGAAATGCCAAGTTAAAATAATGTTCACAGTGGACAAAATCCTGCTCATTATGAAGCATAAAAGGATTTTGCTGAGGTGTGATCTTCCATCACTCTGTCACTTTGAAATTGTTGCAGGTTCACAGCTGGGTTACAACACCCCCAAAGTGCATTACTAAGTGAAAGGGAAAGACAGGTGACAATTACATGAAGAGCCACAAGGAATTTTGTTAGGAGAAAGCTGCCAACAATAAAGCAATATTTATATTAAAACAAATAAACAAACAAAAAGAATAACTAAAAAAAAAAGGTTTAAAAAAAAAGAAAGAAAAAAGAGGCAGCAACTCTCCACTCCCTGCAAACTTACTTTAATTTTCTGCTAAGAAACTACCTCCTAGTATTGGGCAAAATAAAAGATATTCATAGATCAGTTTCTAAACCAAAAAAACCCCCCACCCACTCCAAGGAAGCTGGAATGGTGATTATGAAAGAATTGCCTTAAGTTACACATTTTACTGAGGCTGAATTGTCTGTGTAAATAATTGGTAAGTAAGCATAAGTAATGTCAGCCTGTGCATCTAGTACTTTAAAACCTACATTCAGTAAATATATTGTACAACATAGTCAGAAATGTCCTATTAATTGAGAGTGGTTATTTAGACACACTCAATAATTTATAACCCCCACTACTACAAGCAAAGAGGCATCCTATCTTAATTATAGTGTCAGTTATGCACAGGATTATTGAGGTTGGTTGAGACAATATTCATTTTAAATATTAATGACAGGATTTTTTCAGACTTTGTTACCATATAACATCTCCAGGTTGTATTTTATCTGTGTGAACAGGATATTAATCTGAAATATGTGGCATGTTAATATTCCATTAATTTTTGTGCTTTCTATGGAGAGATTATGTTATATTATTACTGCTGACTCCACCATTAATCCAAGGGAGTTGTGTAACTTTCTAGATGACATGATGATAATGAACAGCAAAAGCAAGCAACACCTATTATTGTTCTATATTCAGTTTTTATGCTGTGTTCCTCATCTTTGCACCCAAGCCCCAAGTCTGGAGGACATGAGTATCAAGGTATGGTTCACCTGTAGATTAGGTGCCAAAACTTGCTGTTCAGAAATCCCCAGACCAACCTTTTCATGCTGCTGAATTTTACATTCCATAAACATTTTGGTTTCCCATTTTAAGGACTCAAGAGTTTTGCATCTCTGTCTCCCTGGACATATCTTATGGTTGACAGGGCTGAAGAAATGGTGCTTAGCTAATGTCTAAAGTCCAATGAAATCCAGATACTGTAAGCCTTTAGAAGTCACCTAGAGGGGGTGGATACTGCATGTGCTTTTGGAGAAAGTTTAACATACAGTGGCTCCCAGAAGACACCCTCTATACAATTCTGCTTGATCTTTCCACACTGTCCATCTGTATGCATTTACCTGACCTTGTGTACAGAAACACAGGAAAAGTAGTATTTTAACATTGTTTTTCCTTTTTCTCTGTCTGATTTTTCTTTTGGCTTCTCTGTTTCTTTCTGTGCCTTCTGAAAACACATATTTCTGAAGAATTTCTGCTTGTTTTTTTCATTATTTCATTGGACTTTAGGCTTTGGCTATTAAAACAATCATAATGGAAAGAAAAAACAGATTCATAACATCTGGATCCATTTCATTCCTTCAAAGGGATAGATTAGATGTGAAGATTCCTCATGTTCTAACCTATTTATGGGTCTTTTTAGGATGAGAATGTAGAGTTGACATGAATAAAGCTAATCCCTCTTCCTTCTTTTTGAATAAAGGAACTATAAGTATACACCATTTATTTATTGAAGTGCCTGAAAAAGGAAAGGCTGATAAGAAACTAACAATGTTTAATTTATTAAATCAGATTTCTAATCCTTCCTACAAATAGTTCTAATCTTAGTCTGACTATATATGCAAACATGTTAGGGTTGGAAATGAAAGGACTGATGACCATATTCCTTTAAATACCACAGACTGATGTGGCTGTTTCCAACAGATAATCTCTTCTGCTGTGTGTGCTTAACAAAGGCCATTGCCTTAGAAAGGCACAATTCAGCACATCAGACTGCCCAGAGAGGTTGTGGAGTCTCCTTCTCTACAGGTATTCAAAACCTGTCTGGAAGCTCTTCTGTGTGACCTGGTCTAGGGAATCCTGCTGTGGCAGGGGGGTTGGACTAGATGATCTTTTGAGGTCCCTTCCAACTCCTAACATTCTGTGATCCCTGCATGTAAAACTGCTCTGGCCCCCAGAGTGGACTTATTTTTCTCCAGCCTTTCCATGCAAAATCACCTTTGTGAAATAAGTTGGGATCTTCTCCATTTTCAGGCCTAACATCCATCAATTTTACAATGAGTTGTGAGTTTTGTAGTTAAATATCAACATACATAACCACATGTAATGGGTGGAAATAACTGTATATTTTGGGTATGTATACAATTTTAGAAACATAGAATCTTTAAGGTTGGAAAAGACCTCTAAGATCATCAAGTCCAACTGTCAACCTATCACTACCCTGCCCTCTAAATCATACCCCAAAGTGGCACATCTGTATGGTTTTTGGACAAATATACATGTATATATACATGCTTGTGCTCCATCTTTGAGAGTTTCCTTTTCCTCAATGGTTATTTAGTTATGAGAGGGGGCAATAATCATTTATCATTATGCTTATGGAGTGCTGAGCATAAGAAGTCTGAATTCTAGTCTTCTAGATGCCATATGGCCTATCAGTAATGAATGCTATTAATGGTATTTTTCTCAACTTCAGAATAAGTAGAATGTTAAATAAAGGCATTCATTTTTCACATCTTAATCTGGAATAACAAAAACCAAAATGGATCCTAATCAACTTCATCAAGTCCAACTGATAGCCCTACACTACTGTTATCCCTAAATCATCCCCTAAGTGCCACATCTACATGTTTTTGAAAAACCTCCAGCGATGGTGACTCCACCACTTCCTTGGGCAGCCTATTCCAACACCTCATCACTCTTTCAATGAAGAAATTTTTCCTAATATCTAATCTAAACCTGTCCTGGCACATTTTCTCTCCCTCTTTCATATCTGACCTTCTCAGAGCTGGACAGGACCCAGAGACCTCTAAAATGCATGGGCTTCATCCCCTCAGCTAACCTGGATTTACTGGCAATGCTTCCTGGAATTCCTTGCTCTGTTCCTGGGTCACTGAGTGCCTGCTGTTCATTTATGCCACATTATTCATTTCTGTTTTCTGTAAGTTGTCAATGTTGGGAAAAGAGAGTTTATTTTAGGAAGTAATCAATTAAAACAGCATCTCACTCACAAAAATTGATGGCTTTTTAAGTGTAGAATAAATATGTCATTACTTGTGCAGTTTGCACCCATTATTTGGCTGTTCTTTCAATATGTAGAAAGCAAGAACTGGATTGACTGCTGAGGGTACCAGACTGCATCCACAGAAGCACTGGGCTCACAGTAACTCACTACAAGTGGGAACAGAATGAGGCTATCATAACCCTGCTGGAGGAGAAGCAGAAGTCATGTTTATAGTCTTGTAAGATTATTCTGTAGATCAGCAGCAATTTCTGAATGTATTTTCTGCACCTTTCTGCCAAATTCCTTTGGCTTCTCCCTTTCTACTGGCATCTAGCATCTGGCTAGCTTTTGGTACTTCTCTGGGGCAGTCAGGTATGGGATGAGGTGATTGCCTCCTAACTTTGTCTTTACAGTTTTTTGGCTTCCAGGGGTGTACCTCATTTACTCTAATCAAGCTCAGACAAATAACTTGGGATAAAAGAATTTGTGGTGTAACTTATGAGTTGAGTGGACTTGAAGTCAGGAAAATGTGTTTTATAGAATAACTGAATTCTGATATTGAATTACTCTGCTCAGTCTATATATGAGTTTTGTTTCTAAATGTGACCCTGTAGTTGTGCAGTTTTCCTATCCACTCTCCTCAATAACCTCTGAGTGTGATGACTAAGTTAACATCAGAAAGAAATATAGATATCTCAAAGATAATAACAGTGCTACAAACTTCAAGCACAATTGTTTGATGGCTGTAAGAGAGGAAGAAGAAATGTGAGTCTCTGGAAGGGAAGGAAGGCAGAACTCAGCTGTGACATGGTCTGTCAGAAGTGTCTCAGTCAGTTGTGACTAGTAATACCATTGTGTCTGCTTCTGAGTTAGGATATAGTAGGGGTTATTCTGGGAGAAAGGAAGAAATAGGATGTTTAGAAAAAGGACCTAACCTATAGGAAATTAAGTTTCATTCTGGACTTTCAGAGAGGCTACATTTTTTTTCCCCTCTTCATCTCTCTGGGCTTTGACTTCTCCAGAACTTTATCAGCCTTCTAAACCGTATCCTGATATTAAGATTACTGTAAATTATGGGAATGTACTGTAAGGAACACATTTGAAATGCATCACAGACAAGTTGCCTGAGGTATACAGAGTGCTTAGTCTAATAATCTTCTCAAAATATTATTGAATTATTAAAATTTTCATAGCATGTCACCAGACCTTCACTAATCCCATCCCTTCTCTAACCTCACTCTTTCCCAAAAACTGTGTAGTCACATAGAGAAAACACAAGTGCAGCATCAGAGGAAAAAGTAATTTTAGGCTGCTTTGCTCTGCTTTCCTTCCTGAATATGTCCTGGAAGTGTCAGTCTGTTTAGTTTATGGCATGCTGAGATAAAGTCATAGTATGCTGAGAGAACAATAGGGCATGACAGCACTGCAGTGATTTCTGACTCATCTGAAAGTTGATGTCATTATTCAGTGTTGACTTGATTATATATAGTACATAAATTAATCACCAAGTGAATCAGTATATGTAGGCTGATCATAAAAGAAATCTGCAGGGATTTTTTTGTTTTAGTGGGATTTTTGTTTGATTGGTTTCTTTGATTTTTTTTTGTGTGTGTCAGTTTGGTTTTGGTGGTGTTTTTACTTTTTTTCCTCTCCAGAAATATTGTGATGTTTAATCTCTAAGAACTGAAGAGTTCCCTAAAATCTAATTTATTAGGTGTGGTTAAATATCATTACCTATAGGGACTCAGAAGTGTTCATCTTTACCTTGAGAACAGACAATTAAGGATCTAAACCAGATGTACAGGCAATATGAAGTAGCTTAATGTAGCCCCAAACATGAATGAATCCTGAAAACTCTCTAGCTGGTTGCTGGTGTGCTGTGATTCCATAGGAACTTCAGTGGTGGCAGTAGAACAGCTTCAGTAACTCTTGTCCACCACTGGTGAACATCCTTCACCCATGTTATTGATTTTTGTGTATGATTTTGCTTGTGCTCATTATGAATAGATATTCACTTTTATCCTGGATTCTAGAAATGTATTTAACAGAGAAGAACATTCATGGAGGGTTCAAAGTTTCTGTGAGCACTTGCAAAAAGATGCATTTCAATTCCAATGAAGTTTTTGTGTCACATATATGCATAAGCACAAGCATAAGCATGTGCTTGAGCTATGGGTGAATTACACTTTGGATGCAATAATTCTATTACAATCCTGTAAGTGTGAATTATGTCAGGAAAATCCACTACAATCTAAACCATGCTCCTAGGTATGGTAGCCAGCTGGAACCACCCTGACTTCAAGTACTTAGAAATTATTAGACAACAAAAAATGTTTAAAAAAGAGTTATTAAAAATGTGTGAGAGGCATTTATTTGCTTTTATACATAATCACAATGCCTAACAATTGCTTTTCAATGAAGGCATCATCATTTCAGTCACCAGGTTTGAAGACAAGCACCATCACAAAACCTAAGACAAAAGCCTTACACTTTACAATATGGCCACTAAAACAGGTATTACAAATGTAATGTTGTATGACAATAAGGCTGAAATTTGCACTTGCTATTGCTCTTCTAAACTCAGGAGCTATACCTTCACAAGTCTGAATTTAATTGTTTCCTGACAGATAGGCCTCAGAAAAGGGCAAAGAAATTTCAAGGTGCAATAATTTATGCTTCTTCAGATGTAAAGAATGTTACAAATTTATTTCTTATCCAGTTTTGTTGCTTGTATACTAAACAAGAGAGGAGAAGGGTGATTAGAGAAAACAAAATATTCCCACAAGATTAAACAGTGTTTTTTTCCACTGTAAAAACCTAGTTCTATCACATTTTGAAACAAGTAAAAGAAAAAAGTCACCAAAACCCTATTTGCTTTCCAAGACTTTGGTAGGTGGAGAGAAGTCAAGGGAGTGATTTTTTGGTCTCTGTTCTCCACAGCAGTCAGGGCAGCAGTGCTGTCCTGATCAGCATGGCAGAGAAAGAGTCTCAAAATGTCCAAATTTGTGACCTTCTCAGTAGAATGCTGTTAAGAAGCTCTTTGTTGCTTCAGGTTATTTCCAGTTCATTTCTCCTTGGATATGAGCTTTTCATGGCATTTAATAGACTCAGTTCTAAACACAGAAGTCAGGTTACAGTTCAGCACCACATGGTCACTCTCTTGAAGGGATAATTGCTGAAGAAGGATGGTGATCCCTGTAGCACCAGATGATGAAATGGAGCTTCACCCTTCCCTAATGTAGTTGTTCCAGTCAGAGCATTCGGTGCCTTGCACTCAGTTTCTGTTCTCCCTGACTGGAGGTCTTTTCATGCTATGAAATCCACATCACTAAAACTATTGTTCATTGATGCAATCATGAAGAAAAAGTCAAGTATAAACACCACAGAACATTGCTTCCAGCTCAGTGACCCAACATTGGTTAACTGAATATGACTTGACAAGTCATGTTTTCGATGCTCAACCCAAATACATGCCAGAAAGCACAGTTCCACACAAAGCACTCAGAAAGTTGTTTTCTCTCTCAGCTATGCAATTGCAGGCTTCAGCAAAATGAGATATGCATATTTCAACCCAAATAACTGCCAGAATATGTCCTGAGGCTTTGAATGTATTCCTGATAGAAAATGCTTTCCAAAATATAATTTTTATACACAATTTTAGAGAAAATCTAAAAATAACAAATATCATCAAGAAATCACACTCTCTTGAAAGAGAAGTTCCTTCATGGGTACTTCTGAGGAGCTGTTCCACTAAATGGCACTGGCTGTAGCAATTGAGTTGCCCTTGTAAATGTAGGTGCAAGATTTCAGTTATGGTTTGCAGAAAAGGTTCAGAGATATTGAGGAGGAATAATGTTCCTGAAGAGTTGGGGAAGCAGAATATTTCTTCAAAAGGCTTAGATGTTATTTCAGTTCAATTCCAAATGCCCTTTTGGGGATTTCATTGAGGTATGGTGTGAGAATCATGTGGAAAGGAATTAAGTAGATTTTGGCAATTTTGTTACTAATTTTTAATATTCATGGATTGCAAAATCAATTGCAATAAATGATTTGGTTAACAAAATACTTTCTCAGGCAACTTTAATGCATTTAGTTATTTGCAGGGAGACTACTGTTATTCATGTAAAACTGATATTCTCCAGGGGTCCAGTATTCATCAGAAGATCCCAAAAAGCAGTGCAACAATCATAGAATCAGGGAATGTTTTGGATTGGAAGGAACCTTTCAAGGTCATCTAGTCTGAGCCCCTGCAGTCAGCAGAGACATCTTCAACTAGATCAGTTTGCTCAGAGCCCCAACCAACCTGACCTGGAATGTTTCCAGGGATGGGACATCTCCCACCTCTCTGGACAACCAGGGCCAGGGCCTCACCAGTGTCTGACTTATCTTTTAATGGTGCAACAATAAACAAATCATTGGAATGTGAAAAGGAATGCTCTTACTGTACAAGATGCTACAATTTCAAATATATCAGTTGTGTTTTCTTGTAATTGTATTAATTAATTCCCCAAGTACTAAAACTACTTTCAAATGGATTGTTGTAGCACATATCAGATAATGAATTACATTCCCATTCCTATTGCCCTTATGCACTCCTTTCCCCTTGATGTTTCTGGGGGAAGAGAGGGGATGTTTAGAGAGGGAACAGAGCAGCAAGCAGTTAATGTGTTACAAAGTAGCTTTTTGAAGTGGCACTGTGAATTCTTCGGAGGTGTGGAATGCTAAATATTGTTCTAACAGTCCTGGACTTTCTTTGAAATAGACACGAGCTGAGGTTTAGAAGAAATGAAGAACATTTCAGAAAAGTGAGAAAATATCCTGTTATTAAACCTTTCACACTTTTTTGTTTGTTCTGTTCTTCTTCATAGCTAGGAATGAACTTTGCAGTAAGAAACCTACCCAGTACTTCTGCAAAATAACAGACAAGATTTCAGTGCTTAGGCAGCTTTTCTGTGAAACATGGCAAAGTAGAAGCTCTCCATACCATGGTTGTAAAAGACTTTCACAAGGAGACCAAAGATAGAGGTGATAAAGTGAAGCTTTAGCTGAAATCTGAAAATCAGTGTTTGGGATCATGTAATGAAGTTATTGAAGCTAATTTTACACACCCTCCCCCCCTCCCCCCCATGGATGTGTCAATGATTTCTCATTGCTTTCTCTTTTGATCACTGCTATAGCAGATAGATTTAGGCCTTCTGTTAAATAGTTCATGCCAGAAAACTTCTCATATCTGGAAGACTTTGTGCCAAACCTTGGCCTGTATTAAAACCAGTAACTGAACAAGTCTCTAAGGAAAAGACTCAGCTTATAAGACCATTTTATTCCAGATATATCTTCATTTAACACATCTTTTATACATATGTTTTCTATGGAAGCATAAGTGGAAAGAAAGAATGAAATTTGAATCATGTAATAACTTTGATTGAGACTCAGTGACAGAGACACATGGAGCTGTAGGGAGTAAAATATTGTTTCTGAGGATCACAAATTGCACAACCTATCCCTCTGCACACTGCCACAGAACAAGTTTCTTATATATTTAAATTAAAAATTTGCATGATAGCTTAAAGCAATTTGGACTACTGGACTGAAAAGAGGCATTTCCTCTTCTGAAATGAGAGTTAACTTTCAATATGCATCAATTATTAATTCACACTAACTTTCTCAACTCCAAACACAGTGATTTACAGACAGGACAGAATAGATTAGTGTGTTCTTCCAAAAGGTCAAGTCTGTCTCCCTGAATAGCATAAAGAAATTAGTTGCCAACCAGTCCTACAGTCTAAAGAGAGACTGTTGGACTTCCAGGTTGCATCCACAATGATAATTGCTGTTAAGCAAACTTCACATGCCTCATTCCAAACCATCATTACATTCTTTGCATCCTCAGTTACTGAAGAGTCACTGGAAATGGGTAACACTGCTTGGAAATGATATCTTCTGTTCAGGTGCTTGAAATTTCCCAGTGCTCCACTGAGAATATAAGGATATCAGTGGTTAGGTTGCTAAATCACCTTAAAACACATACCTTCTCTTGTGGCCTTAAATGTTAATGTAAAGGGCATGCTCACTTTGGTAGCAGGTGTATATTAAGGGGTTTTTACATGCTTTGTGACAGTACCTCAGTTTCAGGACAAAAGGGTTTCACTACCTGTGTGTTCATTTAGTGATTTTGGATGAATGGAGCTAAGGAAATCCTATAATTAGAGTTGATAATCTGACATACAAAGTCAATAAAATTGCTTGTTTTTTCTCTTTTTTTCATTAATTTCACTCTTGATATTATTTTCTTTAAGATTTATACTTTAAAATGCAACCAAACAGATAGCTCCTCTGAGCTAAAGAATGAGCACATTCATGTGAAAATCTATCTTTTCATAAATGAAAACACAAGGTAGAATTCAGCCTCAGAGTAAGAAAATCTGGAGGTGTGTGCTCTTAGAGCTGAAAATTCTATAAAAACTAGATTAAAATTCAGTGTTAACTGAAATTTGAGAGCAATGAAATCATGGCAAAGAAAAGAAACTCACAAAACCAAAGCAGATTATTATTCTAATATCAGTAAACTCCAGTCATGGGGTCTAATATATCTACAAATATAATGAAATCAGGATGAGGTTGAGCCTTGGGGCTGTATAAACACCTCAATAGCCCAGTCCAAACCACCTTGTTCCAGAGGTGTTACTAGGAAAAGAAGAGTAGGAGGTTTGATTTTGCAGTTCTGAAGCAAACAGGAGTTTCACCTTTGAATGACATGGAGAGACTCAGTACTGAATGACTGTCTTGCATGTAAGAGATGTCTCCTAAACGTGATGCTGTTCAGCCATTAAAAATCAATGTATAACTTTGAATCCTTAAGACTGGAAGATTGGGAGAGATGAGGTAGAGGAGCCTTCCAGGGCCAAATACAATGTACAAGGTGAAATTCCTGCACATACACACAGAGCAGTCAGATAGACCAGTCACTTATTTAATTATCTACCATGTTTTAGTCTGAACTCTGTCCTGAAGACCAATAAAGAGGAAAGAAGGCAGACAGTCTGTGCTGGACCACCACTGCTTTCTCAACAACCTGGTCTTAGGAAAGAGAATGAAAAGAGGAGCAGCTGTGAATAAAATGATGGATATTTTAATTCTCTTTGGCAAATCAGGACTTTAACCTTCTCTAAAGGCTGGTCCATCTGTGCAAGACCATTAGTATCATCAGCATCCTGATTTTGCTGAAAACCTTTCAGATTTGGTATGGATTTGGTATTTTGGGATAAGCTATATTAAAAAAATGTCTCTAACATAGTCTAAATATGACTTCCTGGAGGAAGCAAAGGATGCAAAAGGCAAATATTTAACAAATGCCAAAATCTACTTTACTGAGTCAGACTCCATGTGAAATCCTAATGAATTTACTCAAGTGCTTGTGTATAGAAAAGGGACATTTTGGAAGGCAGGGACTTCTAATGTGGTAGATCATTGGAGAAGAGTGAATATTTGTAAGTTTACAGAAAGCATCTCCTGGAGATGAATTGGATATGTTAGTATTTTAAGTAAAATGTAGTTGAACATGCTCACAACAGTAGTTTTGCTGCAGTTCCTTGCTTAGGAAAGGTTAATGGAGTGTTTCCCTTTAAGTGGCTCTAACCCTCAATGTGGGACATAAATTTTCAGTTGCATTCAGCTGTTAGCTCTAACTTTGGTCCCTCAGCCTTGCCATAAGCCTAGTTATTGAGACATGTTGCAAACACTACTGTTTTCTACAGTAATGCTCCAAAGCACTACAGAGCACCTAAAGTACAACGGAGGGCAAAATAGCTGAAGGCAAAAAGTAACTGTATTTTAGATCAATCCTATAGAAGCCTTTCTGCAAAAGGTTGGTTGAAACTGTGAACTGAGAACACACTGACCCTCATGTGAAGCTCTGGATATTTTGCAGAACTAACCATGGAAGATTTTGTTGGATTGATTTACTCTCAAGGCAGTTGTGTGTGGAGCAGTACAGGCAAGTCTTGACTTCTGTTCCAGGCTGAAATAACAATTGTCTTCAGGCAGTTTCATATTAAGAAAATTAGCATTGGAAAATAATATTTTTTTAGTTCTGTCTGACTGAGCAGCTTATTTTGGATCACTGTTGGCCTCAGTTACATGCATGCTCTTTGTAAAATAATTCTGTTAATCTTTAGGTTTAAAAACCCACTGCAATGATTTCTTTGATGGTGAAATCAAGATCTGTTTTGTTTCTTTCCAGTCCCCAAATTCCTTTTCATCTTTGCCTGAGCTTTTGCTGTGTGTCCTCCCCATGGAAATGTTAAGTTAACCATAGCTGTGCCAGTCCAGTTTCAAATATATGCTTGTGAAAGTTTATACCTTTATTTGCAGGTGAACAAGAGTTTGTCATTCACAGGTCTGAATGGTGCTTCCCCCAAGTTGGACATGAGGAATGACACAGGATGAGCTGATCAATAATTTTGATAATTTCAACTAATTCTTTCATGTTTGGTCATCAAAAAAATCTAATTGCAGTTGAATTTGAACAAAAGAAAAGAAAATAAATGGTACCTTCCTTCATTACTACTAATGTAAGATAAAAATATATGTTTATAAATGATTTGTGAATAGAATATTTAGTAATTATTTACTAAGACTACTGTAAATCCAGATTATATTGATTCACATCAACTTTAGTGTGAATGGGGTCTACCCCAAAAAGGAACAGAGTTTATTATCATCACAACTGACATAGTCTGGGTTGAGATATTAACATTTAAGTGTGTGAGTATAATCAGAACCTCAGATTTTATTTTCAAGCCAGCTGACTCTGTAGCTTTATTACATGACCCAAACACAACCACAAATGCTCCCCAGCCAGTGAACAATTCATGAGTCAATAAATGTTAATTCTGTGGAGCATTTTCCTTCTGGTGCTGTTACAGAAATGCAAGGGAAGGTCTGACTTACACCCAATGCTTGGCAAGTACAGAGATGCAGCAATATTAAAGCAAATAACAATATTTCCTCTTTCTAATATTTTATAAACTAAGCCAATCAAGCTCCACACAGTTTAGCAAGCTTTAGGCCTATGCTCAGAAATTACTGGCTACAATAACCAGATGGCACAGGGCAGAAATAAACATATATGCTACATTTTGGTTTTTTGCATAGAATATTTAACATGAAAATTGCAAACCCTCACCCAGATGTTTGAATAAGCAATAAAACTGAAAAATTGTGGAAAATAATCAAACTGTGGCACCTACTGATGGCCAATACTTAAGGGCCTGTCACTTAATTATTGAAGCATATGTATAGTCCATACAAATAGTCTAGTCTGTGAGAAAAAGAGATGCAAAACAGTGGCAGTAACTGACTGCTGTGGCTGCACAAAATGGATTTGCTCATCTTTGAGCTCTGTCTGGAGCTCCAACATGTGTTTTACTAATATGATGTTATGTGTCAGTTAGTGATTTTTCCACTTTAACAAAGTGGAATGATATAACTAAAACAGAATAAATGTAGTAATTCATAAATCTTATGTATTCTGGTTTTGTATGCATTTCTTTCCACAGGTTCAATAATAAAATATTGTAAGCTGCTTTTTTTTCTGAGCTGAATTGCCTAATGACTCTAATCTATGTTAACTAAAATATAAATAAATTGCCTACTAGAGGTTTTTGGTTCCTTGTCTCCCTTATCACCCAGGAGTGTATGTCCAGATTGTCACTGAGTCATGCTAGTTCATATATTCAGATACACTGCTATTATTTCATGAATTTTGGTATTTTTGGCCATTTTTGAAGGAGAATGGTATGCTACAGCAGTTCTTCTACTTGCTTTGGGAGAAAAGAGTGTTTTTATCCTAATTACATTATTTATGTGCATGTGTCATGGTGTTGTGTTTACTCATTCTTAAAAGAACCCCAAAGTAGAGGGTAATGCAGAAGAGAATGATTATACTTTTCCAATTCCATTTCACAGCCTTCATCTCATAACTTCCAAGTCCATGTTCAGCCCCATTTTGGATGCCAGCCCACACCAGTTTTACATCATTTCTCTCTCTTCCCATTTATAACTACAGGAGGGCTGAATCTAGCTGCAGTTCTTTGGTGTCATTCCTGAATAGCATCTGGAAGGGACCTGAGTTCACATCTCTGACTGCTATCTGTATGGTCATGTAAGGAAAGAGTTGGAAAAGAGTTTTGTGAAGATGAATTTGACTGAAAAACAAAAAAACCCAAATCCACAGAAGGTTACTTTGCCTCTCCAAAGGCAGAACAGAAGATTGAGTACCACACCTAAGGCTTAATTCCCACTATAAATAAAGGGGAGTCTATATAAATGGCATTGCCTTGTGCCTAAAAGGAATTCACTCTAAAGAAAATACAGCTGAAGTTTTTACTGCACTGCCAATATCCACTAACTATCCTTACCTGTGTAAGGGCTCTACTAAATCATTGAGAAGACCTATAGCATTTGGGAAGATCCCTACTATCCTACTGCCCTCTGTTCCATGAGTGCAATGTGAGTTGGGCTGGATGATGCACTCCTGGGTTATGGTGGCATCGAGCAGCTCTGAGATCTGATCAGGAAGGGGCTGTGCAAACTTGCCCCCCTCTCTCATCTCAGTCTATCCCTCTCATTTTCACTAATATAAATGTCACTCTAGGATCCTCACTGCTTTAATATTTTCCTTTTGATCTGTGAATTTATCCCCATCTCAGGAAAGGTCACTTTTCTCATGTGCAGCAAATAAAGGCTGCATGTGCACAAGTGTGGAAAAATGCTTAGTGCCACCACCAGTACTCCACAGTGAGTAAGATCTCTCTGCAAAGGAACCCCAAGAGGTGCATTTGTGGCACTAGCTCCTCTTTAGCTTAAATAAAGATCTACCAAATCCAACAGTGTGTACAGATTTAATTTCCTCCCTAGAGGTAAGAGTCCAGTGATTTCAAGTAACTGAACAGAATAGGGAACTGGGAACTTGGAAAGTCTGAACTCCATACTTGCTTTTGGTATCACAATTCTTCTATGATTTTATATGTCCTTTTGGCCTAGCTTTTGCCTCATTTTTTCTCAGCTGCATGGTGGAGGAAGAGAAATGGTGACCTCTCATGTCATCAGCCTTGAGATGAATATAACATGGCTGGGCTGCTCATTGGCCTTTATGCTGAGAAAATCATCCTCTCTTTATGTTTCTGATTTGAGCACTAGGATACTCTCATTTCCTTGCCTTTCTCTGGTTTACACCTACTAGGGCCATCAAAAGGAGTCCAGAAGGTGTTAGCATACCCTATGTGATAAAGAAGATTTGGAAATGACATCTCTCTTGTCTCCAGGTAAGTGGCCTTACATGTGCCAGGCTAATTTATGGCACAAATCTCTCTTATAAACTCTTCAACTATCTTCTTTAATTTTACCTTTTGGAAAAAATAAGTAAACCCATGGATAGGTTATTAGCAATAACAGCAGTAATAACAGTAACTCATATCACAGGAATATTGGGCAGAATTAAATACTTACAAAGCACTTAGAAGATGAAACAAACTAAAGAAGTGCCAAGCATTCTAATTCAAGGAATTTTTGAGGGTGTTTTTTCCACCTCTCTTGGAATAATTTGCAATGCTAAGAAAAAATATTGCTTATTTACCCAAACTTTTAAGTACCTTTATCAATGTTTTATAGATAGGTTTAAAAGTGATTTTGTTTTATGAACTGTGACACCTGTCACAGTATCACTTGCCTTCCTTATATCACTTTGCTTCCCTGTGAGGGTTTCTCACACACCAGGAATGCCAGTGGGACCTACCAGTGTAATAAGACACTGACCTCTTTTATTCAACTGACCTCACACAAAGAAGTCTGCTTAAAAAATGACATAATGGCAGGGACTGTTGTTTTGTCCTTTCTCATTACTAATGCAATTATTTGCCAAATACATAATGATTCATTATGGTTGCTCCATGGAGTTAAACACCAACTCTGTAGCACTCAGATACAGAATCAGAGAGTGAAGTCAGGCTAATTAAATTGGCCTAGTCACTTTAGCAAGGAAATTGGGCCAAGGTAATTGGCACAGAGTGAGATAAGGAAAATCAGACACTATTCTGTGAAATACCATTTTAATTATATCTAAGGATGAACATTGCTCTTAATTTCAAATTTCTTAATTAGGAACATGAATAAGTAGCAATAATAATCTTTGCAGTCTACAAATATAAAAATGTTGGATGAAGTTTGTTTGGACTAAGCCTGGTAACCAGCAAGCAACATTGACTATAATTATTATTAGCTATATTTGTCTTACATGTAGACCTATTGCCCTAAAGCAGAGGTTAATGGGGTGAGCATGCATCAAAAGGAAGATAACTCTGACAAACAGTGTAAGAAAAGCTGGTGGAAGGATTAATTTCCAGTAAGATATTTTAACACCCAAAGGAATTAAGGTACATGCCATGAAATACCTTCTTTCAAGAAATTCTGATTTTAATTGTAGTGCAAGTGAAAACTTTTGGGTTCAATCTGGGTTCCTATTCAAACACTTCAGAAGGATGTTTCAGGTTTGGCTTTGGTTTAAGAAAAAATAATAGTTCAGAGCAGTTTATTTTCACCATACCAATGCAATCAAATCATTTACATCTCCCACTTCAACAGAAATTGTACTAATAAATTTACTCTGTGGTAGGTAGCAAGACATCCTGAGAACTGTACCATTGCTAGCTTACCTGTTCAAGTCATGTCCTGCCCTAAGAGACTGATTTCTGTATTAATAGATGTTAAGGTTTTTCCTGCTGGGGAATTTGTGGTTTATTGAGCTTGTGCCTTTACTGGCAAAACAAACCATTACTGATGTTGTGGACCAGAAACAGGTGAGTGCTGACTAGTCTAGCAGCAAGTGTAAGCAAGAAAAAATATATTCAGTGTAATTCAGGAGCAGTGCACTTTGAAAATTCTCCAATTATTATTCTCCAGCTCTTAAAATGAATACTAAAGAACTGTGCATTGGAAGAGTGTCAAGGATATGGAACTGAACAAGACAAAAGTGTGTTACAACTAACATAAGTGTGAAAATTATCCATATGCTCTCCCTGTCCTAGAAACTTCAAGAAATAAGACCATATTCTACACAGCTCCAATTAAAGGACACCCCACTGGGAAAAAGGCTGAAGGATGATATATATCTTAATTTTTTGTAAACAAAATTATATTCAGTTTGTTGTGAAGCTGTTGGTCTAAATAGATTCAAGTATGGACTGTAGTGGCAAGCTTATGATCCAAAAAGGCACCTAACCAGTCTCAAGAACCAGACTATGTATAACATAAATATATGCAATAAATAACTCAGCAGAAAAAAAAAGAAGAAATGTTGATAAACTAGGAAAAAAACATTGTGTGCCATACTGTAGACCTCAAAGAAATTAATGAAGTGGGTTTTGTATCAGGCCAAGGAATAAATTCAGCCCTGGATTGTGCTTTCCATGCTGCATCTTCAGATAGTTGAATTCTGTCAGGCAAACATGTTTCTACATCTGCTTCACTGGAAAAAAACATTAACCAAGAGAGTGAGGAAGAATGGCTCAACTGCTAGCAAAACTAACACTAAAGTTGCACTCTGCACTCTCTTAAAGATGTTATCTGAATGCAGCTGAAAACTTCTGACTATACCCATGATTCACTCATCTTCTTCATGGCTGGAAAACAGGGACAATGCCAATAGCCAGGGCCATGTCCTTGAGTCTTTAGCATAATGTAAGGCTTTGTAGGGACAATTTCCAGGAGAAAATTTCCATTAATATCATTATCATAGTATCATAGAACAGTTTAGGCTGGAAAGGACCTTTAAATATCATCTAGTCCAACCCTGCAATGAGCAGGTACATCTGCAATTAGATCAGGTTGCTCAAAGCCCTGACCAACCTGACCTGGAATGGTTCCAGGGATGGGACATCTACCACCTCTCTGGGTCACCCAGGCTATGGTCTCACCACCCATTTGTTTTGTGGGCATTCATCATCTCCCAGAAAACAGCTTTTACAGAGTAGATCTTTGGGTTAAAAGGCCTATAGTGGCTGCTGGGTTGGGGTTTTTTGGGAAAAAAAAGGCATTTCTTTATAAGGTTTTGGACTTTGAGACTTGTCAAGAAGATGGAGAGGGGATCTGATAACTTCCATCTCTACGGAGTGGGGGCAAAAGGATGAGACCATGACAGGACATGTATCCCAAAGCTGCTTCTCAGTGGAGCCCAGGGACAGACCAAGGGGCAATGGGCACAAATTGGAAGCCAAGAGGTTCCACCTGACCAGAAAGAAAAACTTCTTTGCTGTGAGGGTGCCAGAGCACTGGGCCAAGCTACCCAGAGAGGCTGTGGAGTCTCCCTCCCTGAAGAGATTCCAAAGGCATCTGGAGGTGATCCTGGACAACCTGCTCTGGGTGACCCTGCTGGAGCAGGAGGTGGCACTAGATCATCTCCAGAGGTCTCTTCCAATCCTGACCACTCTGAGATTCTGGGATTCTGGAATCCTGTGTCTGGGCATGGTTAGCTTTGATGGAAAGGCTTCTGCATCCCCCCACCAAGTTTAGCTTAAATGTAGTTATCACACTCCATCTCTTCCCCCTGTTTTATTCCTCTCCCTGCTCCTTCACAAAGACAGAGCAGACTTTAGTCTCAGAGCTGGTCAAGGCTAGAGATTTACTCCTTTTCTAAGGATACTGCTTTGGTATTGTTAACAGCCCAAAATAAGACAGAGAGGAGAACTGTGTTAAATATTTTGGACTTATATCAACATAAGCATATTATATACATATTTATGTGTGTATTCATATACAGGGGGCTGTATGCATATATATATATAAAGGGAGTTTAAACTTAAGTATATAAATATAAATGTTTATATATTTAAAGGCATTTATACACACACACAAACTTACCACTAAACAGCCTTTCTTTTTGCACCCAGAATAGAAAAAAAAGTGAATACTGTGGATATTTTCAGACTTTGTGAAAGACTATAACTTTGTCTTTTTGCAGCAAATTTCAGTTTGGAGCACATTACAAATCATGGCAATAAAATCCAGAGAAACAAGGTTTATGATGTAAGGCTAATACAACCTTCACTATAATGTTGGGAAAGCAATGTTGTAATATCAGTACTATATACTGGCTGGTAAAAGAGGAATTATTTTTAGGTTATCTCCAAAATCCATTTGAGAACAATACCATGTGTATAAATGCCTGCTGTACTAAAATAAATTAACTTTATTTTAGAGGAATGGTGTTTTGGTGGTACAGGGAAGTCATGAAACCTGACAGCACTGTAACATGGACCTTTGTACAAATGTGTCTTCAATGTACTCTGGAAAGTTGTTGTTATTCTTTTTAAATGCTACTAAAACAAATATTGTAAAACAAAAAGTGGGGAGAAGCTGTAATCATTTTAAATGCTAATGCAATATATTAGTATGTTTAGTTCTGTGCTTAATTTATTAGCACATTTAATAAGTGGTAGTTTTACTTAAGACAGGATTCTGATTCAAAATTATGCTTTCAAGGTACAGTGAATGAGAGCTGATTGCATATTACAGTAGAAACCATTATGGTTTTAATTATGTGTTAGCAAAAAGCCTTGCAATTTAAACTCTCTCAAAGGCAAGGAGGCAGGGGGGATGGGATAACACCAATTGAAGTTGCTTCCAGCTTCCAGTCATTTGTTTGTCTGAAGTGGGATCTGTCCCTTAAGAACCTGTACAAAATAATGGAGAGAAAATAACATTTTTGTACCCAACTTTGCAAATCAATATGGTAATTAAAGAAGTTATCTCTGCCTCTGTTTCCTCAAATTATAGCCCTAAGATTTCTAATTTGAAAAAGGTAATTCCCAGTTATATATAAAACACTCACAGATTTAAATGTAAAGAGTAGGTAACTCTGGGGAGCTTCTAAGACAAGAGGCTCTTTAAAGACCAATAGCAATGTAACACTGCTTTAGAATCATAATGGCTGGAAAAGACCTCTGAGATCATCAAATCCAACCATCCACCCAACACTACCATGCTCATCACTAAACCATGTCCCCAAGCACCATATCTATATTTTTTTGAACACTTATTCCACACCTCTCTGGACAGCCTATGCCAATGCTTGATAAACCCCTCAGTGAAGAAATTCTTGCCCTTATCCAATCTGAACCTCTCCTGGTGTAACTTGAAACCATTTCCTCTTCTCCTATCATTTGTCACCTGGAGGAAAACACAACTGATCAGATATTAATCTAAACTCCAAGTGGTTTGTGCCTGCTGACAATTTTTCTGAACTCAGGAAATAAAAGACAATAAACTGGGTCAGTGTGGCTAAAATATGTACTGTTAATTTTCTGGGGGTTATCTCCCACTCTCATGCTTTCCCTCAGTAATGTGTCTAATTTCCTTGGATAATGTTCTAATGGCACTAACATCCACAGTAGATTTACTTTATTTCCCTGCTTTTTGCTGAGACTTTTATGGTGTAATGAAAGCATTTATATCATTGTCCCCAGAGACCTGCTTTAAATTGACCTGCTAGCCAGAGCTTTATTATAGACAAAGGCTAAATGAGTATAATCTAGAAATCTTTATTCATTACTATTGCTTTAGCTTCATGTTCAGCTGGAGAGCCACATAATTATCATAATTTATATATATCTGGAATAAGGCACAGAACATGTTTTGAAGCATATTCTCTTTCTGCCCACTATAATCTAGACAACAGCCTGGCTCTGGCAAGCTAATAACAGAGCTTATGGAAATAAGATTATTTGGGGCCCTCTCACACCACACTCAAGACTTAGTCTTCTGAGCAGGAGGGTTTAAAGGGCTCTGAATAGGCCTATGGGATGCAAGGTCACAGGGGCATCAAGAAGCAGGTGAGTGCTTGATTCCCCTATGAAATCATAGAATTGTTTAGGTTGGAAAAAAACTTTCAGATCATCAAGTCAGGCTGTTAACCCAGCATTGCAAAATCCACCACTAAACCATGTCCTTCAGCACAACATCTACACATCTTTTCAATCCCTCTAGGGATGGTGACTCCACCACTCTCCTGGGCAGCCTGTGCCAGGACTTGACAACCCTTTTGGGAAAGAAATTGTTCTTAATATCCAACCTAAACCTCCTTTGGCACAACCTGAGGTCATTTTCTCTTGTCCTATAATTTTTTGATCCTTGGGAGAAGAGACTGACCACTCCAATCTCCTTTCAGGTAGGGGTAGAGAGTGAAAAGGTCTCCTCGAGCCTCCTTTTCTCCAGGCTGAACAAGTCCAGTTCCCACAGCTACTCCCCACAAGACTTGTGCTCTAAAGCCTTCACCAGCTTCATTGTCCACCTTCAGACATGCTCCAGTAGCTCAATATCCTTTTTGTAGTGAGGGGCCCAAAACTGAACCCAGGATTCCAGCTGCAGCCTCACCAGTGCCAAGTACAGATGAACAATCACCTCCCTACCCCTGCTGGCCACACCATCGTTGATGCAGTATTAAAGGAGGCATGAGAGAAGGGAAGAAACTTCTTCCTGACATGCCATGGCAGCACATTAATTTCCTCTGTAGGATAATATTTTTGCCTCTGAGCTCCTTTTGGGATATTGTAGCCAGAAAGAAAAACTAGCCAGAACTATGCTCACAGACACAGCTCTTCATGCACAGAGTCCTAGTTGCTGTAGATGAGGGTACATGGGCAGAATTACTTAAAGTTTCTAACCCTTCTCTGCCTGCAGATGTAGTGTGACCCCTATTATACCACTTGCCACCATGGGCTGAAATGGCAAATCTCTGTTCTGTCCCTCCTCCCCAAACTGCAGAATAACTTGTGTTTCCTTTGATGGTTCTAAACCTTTGTTGGAAAAGAACAGTGAAAAGATCAGAATATTTCAGGAGATGATAAGAACACTTGCTAGAGAGATTCACCAGCACTGCAGTGCTTTCATTAAAAAATTAATCAGTATGGGGCAATAAAATATTGACCTCAATATTTCCAGTTAGCTTTCTGTCATCTTTAGTAGCCCCACCATGATATCTTCCATCTATCTCTTTCCCATTAATTTTGCTTCTCCAGTAGTTCCTTTACAGTTTGCCCAGTACTGTCTTACACTGTGTGTCATGGTTTAACTTGCTGTGCCCTGCCCTGCCCTGCTCTGCCATGCCTTGCCCAGGTTGTGCTCAGCAGGACAAGCAAGAGAAAGCTTTGCTCACCACTTTCAGCCTTGTTTTGAAGCCACATTTTAGCTGGCAGAAACAGAGACAGCAGGGGTCAATGTCTGACTGTCACTCCAGATGAACAACATGGTTGGTGTGTGAGTGAGAAGAGCCTCTCAAGCCTCGATTATTACAACACCCACTCCCAGTCCAACTGTGCTGGCAGCTCTGAAACTCTCCAAGCTAACCCTCTGGTGCCCAAACACAGACAGCAGGAAGTCATCAGGAAGATGAAGACCTGCTGCTCAAACACAGAGTCATTAGCCTTTTCCAGTTCAGCTGCTTTTATGTAATATATCCAGGACCTGGTATCTGAGAAACTAGTATTGTTGAGATCCTAAGGACTGGGATCTGCTTCCTAAAGAAAATGCCATGGACTACAAAAAGTGCTCTGGGTATGACCAGTTCTTAAAAAGAAAGGTATTTAAAATTGGATCAGGTTGTTTCTGGTAATATCACTAACACAGATATGAGAATAAGAATACTGGAGTGAGGTTTTCCCACCTTCATGTTTTTGACTCACAATGATGAGGTTTTAGTGGTGCTTGGATGAACCAAACTCCAAAACTCTCCACTACCCCCAAGGAATGCCTCCAGGAGAAAGCTGAGTTTTGAAGACTTAATGCCTAGCTTAGGAAGTCCTTGCCACTTGGGAAATCTTTGAGAAAAGGAAACCAGTTAAGACCAAATGACTTGGAAGGAGAAAAGGACTGCCTTAAAATAAGGCATCATAACATGAGAGTGAGTACAACTCTGACAACTTCTGGGAAAACAATGGACATTACTTGTGCTTTCTATTTCTAAAACATTTCCAATTTAGCATCTTGCTTGTAGAGCAGATCACAGACAGACTTCTGTTTTAACTACAATAAGCTTAGACTGAAACACTTAGAAAAGAGGTAGGAAAGGGTAACGTGTGCTATTGTCCAGTTTACTCCCTGTTACTACCCTCCCACAACATCTATCCCCTGCTTTGCAAAGTCTGTTTGTTTTAACAGTCACAAGATACCTTATCTCTTCCCATAATGCTGGATTACATGTAGTGCATGGGTTTATATTTTACTGAAATCCTGCATTCTCTGCAGCATTTTTATTCTCTGCTTGAGCCTAGTATTCATGAAAATATAAAGCATTTAGTAATAAGAACATTCCTGAAATACCTTTACTTTTATCTCTTGTTGACATTGAACTGGCAAGAAGTCCTAAGAAATATAGGAAAGATTTCTGTGCTGGTGGTGTTTTATGGTTTGAACTTTTCTTCTTGGCTCATAGAATCACTTGGTTGGAAAACACCCCTGAGATCATGGAGTCCAGCTGATAACCAAACACTGTCATGTCCACCACTAAAAAAAGTCCCTAAGCACCACACAATTTGAAATACTTTTCTCTTCAAATGAGTTTATAATGTAAACTGTGAGAGCACCTTAATTCTAGGGCATCTTTATAAAATTTACATTCACTGAAGTCCAGTGTTGTTATTATTTTTTCCCCAAAAAGTCCTTTGTCACAGCAAGATATCCAACTAGGAATTCTCTGTTGGCAGGTAAGAAGCAAATAGTCCTCTTTAGATCCACCTCTGTTTCTTTTCAGAGCAACCACATGTTTGGTTGTTTTTCTCCTCTTTTAGAGCAAGAAGAAAGAAAAGATTAAAACCCCACAAGTGTAATAAACAGAAAATGGTGAGAGACTTATGATTAGAGGAGCTGATTTAGAGTTCAGAAGTATTTGGAAGAGATGTGTGCACCACTCTGCGTTGGTTCAGCTTCACCTCAAGTCCTGTGTGCAGTTTGGGCACTACAATATAGGAAGGATATGAAGCTGTTGGAGGGCATCTAGAGGAGGGCCATGAAGATGGTGAGGGGTCTAGAGGAGAAACTATATGAGGAGTGGCTGAAGTCACTTGGTTTGTTCAGCCTGGGGAAGAGGATACTGAGAGACCTCAACGTGGTCTACAGCTTCCTCACAAGGGGAAGTTGAGGGGCAGGAGCTGATCTCTTCTCTCTGGTGACCAGTGATAGCACTCAAATAACATGAAGCTGTTCCAGGGGAGGTTTAGGTTGGATATTAGGAAAAGATTCTTCACTCAGAGGGTGATAGAGCATTGGAACAGGCTCCTCAGGGAAGTAGTCATGGCACCATACCTGACAGAATTCAAGAAGCATCTGGCCAATGCTCTTAGACAAAGGGGGTGATTTTGGGGTTCTCCTGTGTATAGACAGGAGTTGGACTGGATGATCCTCGTGGGTCCTTTCTACCTCAGGACTTTCTATGATTCTGTGATACAGATTGCTAGAGAGAAGAAGAGTTGTGCTTCTTCACTAGAACTGAATGAGTGACTATGTGTCTGTTTTCTGGGCATACTCATGTAGGATGGTGTTTATCACAAAGAACACCACACCACTAGAGAGGAGTCACTCTTCCTGAAAGAATCACACACATTGTTAGTGTTAGTAGGTGTCCCACATGACTCTTTTTGGGACTGAATGCAGAACTGATTAAGTAACTTTATCTAATGAAGTACCTGTGGGTGGTAAAGGATTGCCACTGGAGGCATGAAAACAAATGGTGGGGCCTGTGCAGGCATAATTCAGATAAAATCCAAGCATCAAAAACATGTTTTACAGAAAGATGTAAATTAATGTGGGGAAAGGCAGGGAATAGAGTTATGAAAGTGATGTTGAAAGGAGACAGACAGTTTCTCAAGTACTGTATTTATTGTAGAAGCATACAAGAGACAGTTGATTAGGAAAATCACAATTTTACTTGTTTTTTTCATGTGTTCAGGAAAACCAGACTTTGCCTACAGCTCTTGTAAATTAATAATATCAGACCAAGAACATTCCAGATTTTTCTCTGAAGGAAACTGAGCCCACTCAGTGATCACTGATTCAGCACTGAAGTGAAAACACTATGCAGCAACACTTTTCTTAGAAAACCTTTAGTTGTCCCAGAAGCATATAGCTTATATCCAGAACCTAAGTTTAAATAATATTTGGATCTAATTATGTCTGAATAAAGTCCTTCTGTCGACTTTACACAAATATAAGGCAATAAATAGATATCTGCTCTTTTCAGACTCTTCTCTTCATCCATGGTATTTAGCAATGTCTACTTTAGAAACAGTGGAAGTAAGAGAATGAAAGCAAAAATAGTTTGGCACTGGTTTTCATGGCAATGTTTCATTGGCAACTATTTCCTCCCATGATAAAGGTTCTTAAAATAAAAGTTGATGCATTTTTGTTTAAATTAGACACTTGCAATTAAATAGTTTCTTTTATTTCTTTTCTATTTCTTTCTTCATTTTTTTTTTTCTGTCTTGAGGTGGGAAATAGTCATCTCACAAAGGTTACATTCTCAAATTATTCTCTAATAAGCTGTAGTTATGAGGAAAAAGAAACATCAAGAAGGAACCAACCCTAGGGCTAGGCTGGACATTTATATCCTGGATAAGACCCAGGAAATGGAAAAGTTAGTCACTCATAATTGCAGAGCTACACAAGAGCTCACTATTTTCTGGACATGTACTTTTGTGCATTTCTGGTTTCTTTCCTTGGTCTTGCTACCTTGAGGGATAGAGGAAAAAAAACCTGTCAGACAGATGAACTGCAAATGGAAGAATTAGGAACAGATTACATATTTCCACAGCTCTTTTGCTGTATGTTCACTTTCCTGTGTTGATTACTGGCTTTCTCTGAACACCAGCCAAATTCTGTTCCTTCTTTCTTACTGCCTGCTTTTCCCTCCTTTTCTCTCATACCTCTTATTTCCTCCTCCCTTTCCTCTCCTCCTTTTGCTAGTCCAATAAATAACAACCACCATAACATAAAAAGAAATTGAAGCTTGTTAAAACAAAATATGGTACTGACATAACGCTTGCCAGCGATGTCTGTTCCTGCAGCTTGCGGGAGTGAGTCTTTTTCAATAGTCTTCTGTCTTGCTTATTTATATCAGATTCTTTCTGGGGCAGGGACAACCTAACTTCTCAGTTAGACTAACTTTTTGAAGTCCTTGGCAGATGGCTCCTTTCTCAGTTGCTTTGGTTTTTTTTGCTATCTGTTTTTCTTTTTCCTCTCAAAGCAGTTTGCTGAGTGATCTTATGTTCTACTCTATGTTCGAGGCAGGACTTCAAGTATGATTTTACTCGATCTGGAGCTTAATTCAGGAAAGCACTGAAACACTGATTTTAAGCATGACTAACCTCCTTCAATACTGTAGGAATAAATATGCAAATAGATTTCTAGGTGTACATTCTTAAATTCCCTACAGTTTCCAGGAAAGCCAACCTAGTCACGAGAACATTTCTAGTGATTTTGCAGCATGACATGAAAACAATGCAAAGTTCTCATCACTGTCTGGAGTGAAAAGGTAACCTGTGGTTGTGTTCATACAAAATTTTAATTTGCAGCTTTAATCATGTCAATCAACAGAATGGTTTCCATAAAATAAATGATTTTTTAATATAATAACAATAAAATAAGTAATTGATTAGAAATAATCTATGCAAAACATTGTTACTTGAATTATATTCTTACCTTTTCCAGACCTGTGTCCTGATAACTAAACTTTACTGAATTCAAGAATTCCCCCATTTTCAACTATTGCTAATTATTGAAAGGGTAAAGTTTGCTTTTTCTAAGGGAAGACCCAGACTGAGACAGTGAAATATACATCTTTGCTCTGTGAATAAAGTATTTTGTTGCCTTTTGACTACTATGGGTTTCTCAGTAATAGTTTGCTATTATATTAAGATTACTTCTTTTCTGAAGAGGTGAAAATTTGCCCACATTTTTCCCTGACTGACTATTTTTAAGGAGCTCACCCTGTATGATTTACTAGAAAGAGTTTGGAAAACAAAGGTGACTTACTGAATTGTTCATTCTTTTTGAGGGATGCTTTAAAAAATATTCTGAAAGTTTTGTAAAGAGAGAGAGAGTAAGGAAAGCCAGGTCAGTAAATCTTTGTGATAGGAAACATAGAGTAAAGAAGAAAATTATTAAATTGAAGATATTTTTGCCTTTACTGGAAGCTAATAGAATGATGGACATGGTTAGAATACCCAAGGGAATAGCTGCACATTAGGAGGAAATGTTGGATGGGTAGAAGGTGAAAAGAACAGACATGCCTTAAAGTGCAACTATTTTTGGGTCAGTTTTCAGTTTGCACTGAATGATTCTTGAATGTCTGAATGTTTGTAAAACTTAACCAAGATAAGATGTTAGTCAGTGAAAGGCTACAAACATCAGTGTCCTACATGAGAAAATCATTAGTTCCTTAAGTACTTCTCTGCTATGTTTACATTACATAGTATCATCAAATAGTGTAGCCTGAAGGGCAGAAAGTTGCATCCTTACACTGCAGAGCTTTCTGAACATCATCTGCATTTCTAAAGAAGTTCATCTGGACAAAGAAATTATTAATTAGGAAACTAATCAATAAATGTTGGTATGGGTATCAGCAAGCTTGGCTTCTTATGCTTCATTATGCATGAACAATTAAGCCCTTTACACAAATCTATATGTAAACTGAAAGCTTTAATTTTAATTTAAGTATAAAGTCACAGATCTGTGAAGAATTCTGATCCCAATTAGTTATCAGTACAAATGTGAATGATAAGTCAGTATTGTTTAAAGATATTTAACTTGAATCTGCTCTAATGAGAAAGAAGTCACAAAGTTTAAGGCAATATTTCTCCGTGTTCAGCCACCAGCCTGGCTCTCTGTGGCATGAGGACAGCAGCAGAGCCCTAACATGTCTCAGTTACAGTCACAGTTCACCCTGAGGTAGGTAAGTAAAGGGGAAAAAACCAGAACTGTGTGGAAGAAAGGCAGGGGAGAGCTGCAGTTCCTCTGTGGCTGAGCCTCCAGCTCAGATGAGAGGGGAGCAAAGCTCTGCTCTGGTTACTTGGGCATTAGAAGAGCTGAAAGAGTGAGTGGAGAAACAAAAGCTAGAACATAAAAAGATTAAATTACAGAAGCTTCTTTCTTTACAGATGAAACCTTTCTTGTATGGGATAAAAAAATGGTGTTTTACAAAATGTGTGCAGAGCAGCAAGAACACTGACAGGGAAAATCTTGGAGAGGGAGGAGAGAGGGAGGGAAGAAAAAGGGAAGAAGGAAGGGAAACAGTCACTGCAGAGGTGAGGAGGTGTCATAGGTGTGTTGAGACACAGGAAACAATTGGAACTGAGAGTCATTATCTATCCAGGTTGCATATTTTATTCTCCTAAAACCAACTGTAAATCTGGTTTGCTGTTTAATGAGAGTCACCTTTTGTTCAGATAAACATGGTGTATAACAAAGGGCTAAATAGGGCCAGTATTATCAAGGAATATAAACTGGAAAATAAGAATAGTAGAAAATTGGTGAACAAAAACACATAAGGCAAAGCTTACAACTTGCCATATGAAAGAGACTTTTTACTACACTAAGAAAAAAAGAAATCCTAATGTTATGAATTTCCTTACTAGATTGAAATACTATATCACAAATAATATTTTTTTCCCTTTTTAATGAATAAATATTTCTGTACTCTAGTTGAAAAAATGAAATAAACACAGTCACTTCACAGAATGCTGATGCAATTCTTTTCACACTGACAATAAATCAAAAGCTGCAGCTCTTACAACTTGCTATATTTAAAGCAACAGATCTGGCCAACCTCCTGTCCCAGAGAATGAAAAATGAAAAGGCTGAGAAGCTTCTTAGTTTCTCAGAGTTTCAGTGTTGATTGCTAATACAACTTAAGAAAAGCCTTTCCAGAGGAATGAAAGACAATGGAAAAAAACAACAACTAATAGGGTGTTTTAATTTAAAAAGTCTGAAAATGTGATTACTCCATTAACTATATAATTCTCACATTGATTCTGTGTAAAGTCATCAGATAGTTTAAGTGGGACTTGATTTATAGAAGCTGATAGAGAAAAACAGTTATCTCTAATTAGCATTAGCTTATGGAAACCAGATATTGCCCAAAATAAAATTATCTCTGATGAGTTTACAAGTTAGACTCTTGGAGGAATCAGTGTTGCTTTATTATTTAGCACTGCTGAAAACACTTCTCCCATACACAATTTAGAAACTAACTTAAAATCTGGAGAGGTTTCAAAGCAGGGTTGTTAACAGTTTTGAAAAGAGACAGCAGTATAATCTGGTACTCTGGGCATCTAGGTCATCCCAGAGATGAGTTAGGACTGACAGTCACAGGGCACAAGAAGAACAGATGATATAAGATAAGCAGAGGGCTCATTGATATAGGAGACAAAATAGCAAAAAAATCAAAGGGCTGGAAATAAAGCAGTAGAATCAAAGCTTTTTTATTTCTTTTTCTTTTTTTCCTGGGTTATAATGAACTTTTGAGTAAATGGTTAAAGGCTGTGGTTATGAATTCAAGAGAAAGAATCAGAAATAGCTTGGGACTTGTATGTATATATGTGTGTGTATGTGTGTGTGGTAACAACAGTCCTAAAATCACTTAGGAAATAGAAAATAAAATAGAAATAGAAAAGGAAAAATAAAAAGGAAAAAAACAAAAGAAAGCTTAACAGACTTTTTCAGTGTAGGAACTGGGCAGGTTGATCAAATGGTTAGTGTTATCATGGGGTGGTAAAAACATACACTAATTTGCTATATGTTGGTCGACTTCTGTGATCCTTCTACTTGCTTCAGTAAATTCAGCATCAAACTACATTCATAACTATCCACCTGCTGTGAGACAGAAACAGTTCATTGACTGGTTATGGTCTGCTTACTTAAGAGTGCACTATTATTATTATTTCCTAGATATCTAAATCAGAAGGGGTTGTGAAATCATTTAGGTTTAACTGTTTTCTCACCTAAATACTGTAGGACATCAGACATTCTTCACCAAGCCTATATTATGCTTTTTTCAAGCACCAACAGTCAAATAAGGAATGGTAAATAATCAACAAACAGATTTTTTCATGTCAATTTCTAGACAAAGATCTAAGCAAATATTTCTGGAAGAGTTGGAGGTTTCAAGTGAATAGAGCAAAAACATAAACCACAGAAGTTCATAGAGCTTTTTTAGTTGAGACAACTGAGTAGTTATTGTATTGTGCAGGTATTTGACTTGTTTATTTGAGAGATTAATGGATTTTAGAAAACAAGAAGTCATTTGGGATTTAAGGTCAAAGTATTCTTAGCCCATAGATGTAGGAGGAAGAATCCCAACAAAAAGGAGAAAAAGGGGATGTAAATACCATAAGGGAAGGTAGAGCCATCAGCAGTAGATTATGGCCAAACCAACTTGTGAGTGGGCCAGAATGATTGAAGAATCATAGAATCTTCTGAGTTGGAAGGGACCTTAAAGATGATCTAGTTCCAAGCTCCCTATAGTGAGCAGGGAAATCCCCAACTAAATCAAGTTGCTTAGAACCTTGTCTAGCCTCACCTTGAATGCTTCCAAGAAGCCACTGACTTTTAGCTCAGATCACAAACAAAAAAGTTATGGGCTCAAAAGCAACTGCAATGAGACTGGATTAGTCAGCTGGATTAGTTCAAAAAATCACTTAATGGCACCATAAAGTATTCCAATGACTCCCTATTGGGTGTAAATCCTTGTTAGGATTAAACACAAGGCCTGTTGTCAGCTTTCAGGAGAGAGGCAGGGACTTACAGGTGCAGAGTGAAGTCCACTGGAAGAGCTCTTCCATGTGCACTCAGCCATCCACACACTCAGACCACTGGAGCAAGGCTTACATTCAGCATTCTGGTAATCATTTGTTTCTAAAATGTATTAGATGTGGTTTTGCACAGTTAGAATAGCCTGACTTGAACATTATAGATCCCATCATGAAATATCATCTTGATATATCTTATCTGGTCCAACAGTTGTTGACCCTGATGGCTTTTCTTTTGACACATATCAATATCTTAATTTCTTATAAACATTGTCTCAAGGATGATACTTTTCATTTTCCAAGAGGCAATACATGAATTTACTGTGGGCTGGAAGGACATCCACTGACTTTTGTACAGGCTTGTGAGCCTCAGAACCAGTGAAATATTAGCTGATCTCTTCTATTTCTTGTCACTTAAAAGAAAACATTTTTGGAGTTAGCTTTAAATTTGATCTGAAAAATATATCTGAGGATAATGGTTGCCTAATAGCCAGAATCTCTTTCAGTTTAGGGTTGCAGCAAATCTACACTGACTAGGCTTTTTGTATAATGAAAAGCAACATTTGAATTTAATTGCATGTTTTTACCAAAACAGCACTTTATTGCATTACCAAAGGTTATAAGTTAACCTTTTACTGTTCAGTGCTTTATCTTCTAAACAGTCTGGCTTGATTGCAGGCTGCTTTGTGCTGTCAGTCTAAGACAAACACTTTGAGCTTGTTTATTCCTATTGACAACAGGTTTAAAGAGGTTGGCATAGCTATACTGTGATCAAAGAAGTAATCATCTGGGGAATGACAATGCAAAGCACATTCACGTTATGCACTCTGCTTTTATGGGTGCTGCAGATTAAACTGAATATCACACTTGGAGGAGATCATTTGGAATTGGAAACCAGGAATTTTAATGTAATTTGCACTATCAGGAAATTGTAGGAATGATAGTGGAAGCTGGCATTGTGACACTGAGGTAAGCCTTAGACAGGACATCTTTTAAGAGTGCTCCTCTGATTGCATACTGAAAAGGAGGGAGCAGTGAAGCTCCTGAAGCAGAAACACCAACAAAAGGAGTACTTTACAAACCAGAGATCATTGAAGAGGATGAATGTCTAATTGTTTGTTTCCAGCTACTGATGGTATGCTTTTTATAACTGTGTGTAAACATTAGGATAGAACAATTCTCCAGAAGGAATAAAATGAAATTCAAATATTTGAAGTGTACACAAAATGGTGTGAATTTACATTGCAGTATAAAAGGGACTAGGAAGAGGGATTCATAATAAGCTAAGGGGAAAACCAACACCTATAGTGGAAAAGAAACCATACCCTGAAACTAAGTGGTGCAAAAGCCATCTGGCTTTACTTTATTCAGGGGTCAATCATTTCTGTTTGCTCCCCTTTTCTAATCTCAAGTTAGCATGTTAGCAGTCAGGAGGCTGCTCAAATGGATTGACCTTAGAGCAACTTGGAAGCAACTTAGCTAAGAATTGTCAGTCTCCCTGCCTGGGTAGTAGGAAGGAAGGGGCTCCTCTGGGGGCATCAGGTCTAATCATTACTTCTGAAGGTATCTAACTATGCTGTACGTGTAGGAAGTTAACTGCCTAAGGTTGGAAATCCTTTCCTCAGGGTGCTCAGACAGATGTGTTGTAATTTGAAAGGACTTGCAGCTTTACTTCTATGTGTGCCTCAGTGCATCCACTCTTTCAGAAGAGAGGTCTGGAGCTGACCTTCTTTCTGATTGATGTCCCTGAAGTGTCTGGGAGAGATGAAGTGGTGCTAAGGCTAGCTTTCCAAAGATGGAGAGAGTAGAAGCGTGAAAGACAATCATTTTGTGAAGCACTGGAGTGAAAAGGACCAGTCCACATGAAAGACCTCTTTTCATGATGCCAAAGAGTTCAGTAGTTCCTGAGCTTTCCAGAGAAATAACCTAAAGAAAGAGCTAGGTCATTTGGACAGAAATGTCCTCTTCCAATCCAGTACCCCAAAGGGCATGAAACATGTTCACCTTGGGGTTCCGCAGCCAATATGCTCTAAATTTCCTCTCATGGTAGCAAGTTGCATTTGAGCAACCCCATCAGTGTAATTCAAAGAGAGAAAGTGTCACCTGGGATTAGACCAATCATCAATCTCAACTGGTATCCTAGAGTGGCCCAGAACAGATGTTTCAAAGAGAGAAACCTCTGATGTAAGAAATTCTATAATCCTATGCAAGGGTTTCTTTCCATCCAGGTTATCAAATCTTGAAATATGCTGCAAATTCCTTATAAAAAGCATACTTAAATGAACATTTTGTCTAGTCTGCAGTAGGAGTGAGCTACAGTCTGAGAAGCATTGCAACTTCATTCCCTTTTGTCATTCAGAAGGAGATTTTAGAAGCAATGCCACTGTAAAATAAAAATTGGCTCCATATTCTTACCAACCTGGGACTTCTGTGTGCTGAGTTAGGTCAGACTGGTGGGCAGCTTGAAACAAGCTATCTCAAAAGGTCACAGAAAAAGATGTGAAGGTGAAACAATATGGTATTTGTCTGGGTACTGCTAAGTGTGACTCTTCTGTTCTTCAAACGAGTGCAAGAAAGAAATGTAAGTCATAACCAGTATTCCTATTTGTCCTTTTGTCATGCATAAGATCTGTCTGACAGCAGTTTACATTAGGAAATGATTCTTATTTAAACAAAGTTATTACCTCTTTGTTAAAAAAGGCTTCATCTGTAATTATGAGAAACAGGTAAGCAATATTTTAGAATCAAAACATGGGTTTGATTGGAAAGGACCTTTAAAGGTCATCTAGTCCAACCCCTGCAATGAGCAGGGACACCTGCAATTAGATCAGGTTGCTCAGAGCCCTGACCAACCTGACCTGGAATGGTTCCAGGGATGGGACATCTACCACCTCTCTGGGTCACCCAGGCTATGGTCTCACCACCCATTTGTTTTGTGGGCATCTATCATCTCCCAGAAAACAGCTTTTACAGAGTAGATCTTTGGGTTAAGAGGTCTATAGTGACTGCTGGGTTGGGTTTTTTTGGGAAAAAAAAAGGCATTTCTTTATAAGGTATAGGGCTTTGAGACTTGTCAAGAAGATGGAGAGGGGATCTGATAACTTCCATCTCTACGGAGTAGGGGCAAGAACATGAGACCATGATAGGACATGTATCCCAAAGCTGCCTCTCAGTGGAGCCCAGGGACAGAGCCAAGGGGCAATGGGCACAAATTGGAAGCCAGGAGGTTCCACCTGACCAGAAAGAAAAACTTCTTTGCTGTGAGAGTGCCAGAGCACTGGCCCAAGCTACCCAGAGAGGCTGTGGAGTCTCCCTCCCTGAAGAGATTCCAAAGGCATCTGGAGATGATTCTGGACAACCTGCTCTGGGTGACCCTGCTGGAGCAGGAGGTGGGACTAGATGATCTCCAGAGGTCTCTTCCAATCCCTGGGTCAGTGTTTCATCATCTTCATGGTAAAAAATGTCTTCTTTCTATCTAGTCTAATTCTTCCCTCTTTTAGTCTAAAACCATAACCCCTTGTCCTATCACATTAGGCCCTGCTAATCTTCATCACAGTTTCATGTAATGAAAATGTTAAGCTTTCATGTGATGAAGCTTAACTCTTCAGTTTAACATGAAATACAGAAAATTTTGGCCATTTTTTACACACTTTAAAATTGCTACTTCACAGTGGAATTTACACTACCTTGCTGCAGTAACTAAAGCTGAGCCAAACCTATGAGCTCAGCATACCTGGGATGTATCCAAACTTGTAATGGTTAGAGGGCATTTTACCTATCTGAAGAGGCTTTAAAAAGGGTCTTAAAGCACTTAAAATACATTTCTCCTTGAAATATGTGATTTAAATGCATGTAAGCCCTGGTTTTGTTTTCAGTCCTTGTTAACCTTCCATTGAACTGATCAAGCAGGTTATTATGGCACCAACTTACTTTTTGTCTTAACTTTACTTGCAATAAGTGTGCAAACACTTGGATATTAAAGCAATCTGAATCAGCTCCAAATTTATCAGGAGGTTTTGCTGCTGTTGCCAAAATGGGGGGAAAAAAATGTGAGAGGTCAGATGATCAATGTATTTGCTATGACACCCTTCCCTGAACTGAATTTGGCTTCCTTGACCAGCACTATTTACATATGGCATTAAAGAGAGCTCAGATACAGAAGGAGATGTGGGGGATTTTTTTGTAGACTTACTGCAAGACTTCTCTATTTTATGCTTTAATGTCACATGTGAATCAGCAATATTCTTTGTATGCTTTGCTCTTTGAACTGAAACTTCATTTCAAAAGTATTGGGAAGAGGGAGGCCCACAGTGACCTCTAATTATTCACCATTTTGTATAGCCCTTTGGCATCACTGGCCTTTTTTAATAGAACAGAACCTTCAGGAGATGCTCAGTTGTGCACAATCTGTAAAGAGAATGGCTGCAGCCATGACTTGAAAATGTTTGCAAATCCATTGGCCTTCTAATTTCCACAAACTCCCTTCTGATTTGCAGCTTAAGACAAAGTTTGTATTACAGACTGGTTTCTAATTGTACTTCTTGAATTACATTTAATGTGCAGGGACATCAAATAAGTGCAGATTAAGCTACTTGGTTTTCTTCTACTCTGTCTTAATTACCCTGCTGACTTATACATTTCCCAGTTGCTAAATAAGCTTGTGGCAGATATTAGTGTTTTGTTATGCAGATATTTTATGTTGTGGCATCAGACTTCTTTGCTATAAAGAGGAGGGAAATAAAATTGTTTATATAAACATTAAGAAAGGGAAAAGTTTAGCTGAGGAGCACACCTCCTAATAATTATAGTTTAGAAGCCTTAAGCAAAGAAAGCAAGCCCTGAGAAGGTCCACTGATCTCTGATTTGGGTCTGAATATCTACATAGTGAAGATGTTATTTGGAAAAGATCTGAAACTTCCAGAAACTAGTGTGCTACCTATTGCATATTCCCAGTAGCCTATCATGACTGACACTTTTTTAAATGGACAAGCTATGTGTGAGGTAGCAAACTCCCCTACTTCTCCCCCATTCCCTTGCAGGCACAGGTGTAGACTGGCACAGCCCAAGAACTAAGCTAGCTGAGGTGCAAGGAGAAGAGAATATTTTAAATATAACAATAAAGGCACTGGGGAGGCCACACCTTGAATACTGGGTTCACTTTTGAGGCCCTCACTGTAAGAACTTTGAGGTACTGCAATGTGTCCAAAAGAGGGCAACAAAGCTGGTGAAGAGTCTAGAGCACAAGTCTTGTGAGGAATAGCTGAAGGAACTGGGGTTGTTTAGTCTGGAGGAGAGGAGGCTCAGGGGAGACCTCCTCACTCTCTGCAACTAGCTAAGGGAGATTGGAGTGAGGTGGTGGTTGGTCTCTTCTCCTAAGTAACCAGTGATAAGACAAGAGAAAACTGCCTCAATTTGGAGCAGAGGAGGCTTAGATTGCATGTTAGGAAAAATTTCTTCACTAAAAGAATGATTAAGCATTGACACAAGGTGTCCAGGGTAATGGTGGGGTCACCATCCCTGGAGGTGTTCAAAAGACATATAGATGTGATGCTGAGGGACACGATTTGGTGGTAGCNTAGGAAAAATTTCTTCACTAAAAGAATGATTAAGCATTAACACAAGGTGTCCAGGGTAATACTGCCAGATCTTGAGAACGTATCCATTGTATATCAAGAGATCTTCCCTAAAGGGNAGATGTGATGCTGAGGGACACGATTTGGTGGTAGCCTTGGTTAATGGTTGGACTTGATGATCTTGGAGGTCTTTTCCAATCTAAATAAGTTTATGATTCTACAACTAAAAAAAAATAATCTGCAAATAGTGGGTGTAGGTCTGAACAGTTTCTGCTCTGAAGGAGTATCTCTAGTTATTACCTTTATAAACTGAACTGTGACCTGCCGTCTGTGTATCTCCCTCAAACCCCTGCCACTTTGAATACATGCTATGTAACTCTATTTTAGCAGAACTCAGGACTCCAGTCACCTATTAAATCAAACAATATTATGTACTGTGGAGACCTCAGGTAGTTTAATTGCAGCCCTGGGATGTATTTGGAAATGGATGAAATACTGCCAGATCTTGAGAAGGTATCCATTGTATATCAAGAGATTTTCCCTAAAGGATGAGATGCCATCTCTGAACAAAGAAAAGTCAGCAACAAGTTCATATGCATGCATTTATATACACAGAGATAAATGTTAATTAAAAACCTTATGTATTAACAAGAAATAGATAAGTTTGTGTGATGAATCCCAAAATATCTAATTGTAATTAGTTTTCTCATGACTTATCCACAGTACTTAAAAAATGAAACTCTTCTTTATTTCAAAGTATAATTTCAGTGTTCTCTGTATTAAATGTTTTCTTTCTCAAGGAGAGTTTCATACAGAAGATTTTGCTGCCTGAGAGAACAGTTATTTCAAACATTTGATTCACCAGATCTACTAAAAAGTGGACATCCCCAACATATATGGATCTTTTAGTATACACACATGCAACACTCAATATTATTGCTTTTATATACTTTTATATGCTCAATATAATTAGCTGAATTACTTTGTTTTACTGGTCTAAATATGCCTGAGGAGGTTACAAAAGTAATTTGATATAATTTCTGCTTATTTGCAAGTGTGTATACATATACATAGATGGGTAAATAGGTATAAAGTCCATTTTTCCTCAATGTCCTTTTATGATGTTCTCTTTGTTTTCATCTTCCCTATCAAGAACATAACCTTTAGTTTTGTTGGAATTCCTATTTTGTTGTTACCAAGAATTGCCTTGAGTCTAGTGTGGACATGGGTGAAATAGATGGAAAAAGTGTCACTCTGCCCTGGAAATTACAATATCTGCTGGCAACTTCTTCTTGTCTTTCAAGAGGGCTGACACAGCTCTTCAGGAGCTGGGAAATATTTTCTGCCATGATGTAGGGGTCAAGGTAGGGCAGACAACAACATTATTTTTATTCTGAGGAAAAATTCTTATGAGCAGAGGCAGAGCAAAGTGTGACTGCTGACAGAGTTCACTGTGTGAGCTAGAAGTTTTCCTTATCTTTCTTTTTTTTTCCAGACTATTACAGACAATTTCAAAGGCACAGAACCTGCACCCAAGCCTGGTCTGAGGAACTGAACAAAAGCTTTGATGCCACCCAGGAATTTAACAACAGGTGGCAAAATCTGGTGACAGACCATCCCTCTCTGTAGTCTTAGTGGAAAATATCTATGCTCACAATTGATTCTTATGGCATATATATTCCTTTCTCCATGCAGAACAGGAGGCTTGAGTGAAAGAATGAATTCCACCTATACCTGCAACAAACAACTGAGGTTACATGAGCTATCTTTTGTTGCTTTTATGAACAAAAGATCCCTTCTTTCTTTTTTCTTCATAGATTCATAGAATGGCCCAGGTTGGAAGGGACCATAAAGATCATCTAGCTCCAACTTCCCTGCCATGGCCCAGGTTGCCCAGGGCCACATCCAACCTGGCCTTGAACACTGCTAGGCATGGAGCATTTCACAACCTCTCTGGGTAACCTGTTCCAGTGGCTAACCACCCTCTGGGTAAAAAATTTCTTCCTAAGAAGATCTAAATCTTCCCTCCTTCAGTTGGAAACTGCTCCCCCTCATCTTACTGCTTTCTACTCCCCCTTTTATAGGCCCCCTTAAAAAAAGGTTTGTATTTAGTCAAATGTACATATACACTGCATGTATGCCCTGATGATTTAATTCATATTTATATATGAATATATATGCACAAATACACATCTATACATATATATACCAAATGCCATCTAGAAATTTGTAGTCTTAGTTTAGGAACACAATAAATGTGAAATCATGAAGGAAAACAGACCTCATTTCTGTAGAGTGTGGGGTATTTTTTGTCTGTGAAAATGAAAATGATATTTGGTCAGACAATCCATCTGTTGTGATGCAGTTTCTTTATGTGGCAATGCTGGCTGTTATCAGCACTTTTGGCACATTTGGAACTGGGGATTTGAGTCCCTACTGTGTTGCAGTCTTTTTCAGTAGTCTGCTGTGACATTTAGATTATTGAAGACTATTTAAGGAATGCTAGAAACCTTGGGAACTCAAACCTGACTGTGTGCTATAGGAGATTCTTGCTGTATTTTGCCTTTTGAATAGGTTAAGATTAGAAAAATCTCATTTATGCCTAAGAACCAGCCCTGAATACTGTAGCCTTGGGATCTGGGAAGTGATCCATCAGTTCTGTACATCCTTTGCCCCTCATCTCTTAGTTCTTGCCTGATAACTCCTATCCACCAAGCTTTTTCTTCCTGTGCAGCATATTCATTAAAAAAATGGCTAGGAAACTTTTGCTGTGAGAATGTGTAGACATTCAGATATTCAGGATGCACAAACAAATAATATATCCCTATGTGCAATCTTTAAAAATTATAGGCATGCAGTAACAGTATGCTAATTGAAATATGGAGGCACAAAACACCTACTGAGAACTCTTAATTTTTTAAAACATTACTGTGGTAGTAATGTGTCCCTTGTAATTCTAGATAATATGTTTCTGATTACCAGTTTGTTTCTGAGCTCCATAATGTGAGAATAAAAGCAAGTGCAAGCATCTATCTCTTCTTATGGTCATATGTCATCCCAGGCAATTGGGCAATAAAACAGCAGGACCAGGCTGCTGTTAAATAATACAAAATGTGATGCATGAATGTGGAGGTAAATGTGTGTTTCTATAACTTATGCCCACCCAATACAGTTCTGGTTAGCATTTCTGAGGTAAAAGACAAATTTAACAAGTAGAACAAGCAGGTCCACATTTGGTGTAAATCAGCCTTCTCTGTGACACTTGAAATTTATGAACAGTTGCTCTCTGTCTTCAAGAATTGGCTTAAAGCTTTGCCAGCTTAGTGATTTGAAGATAGACATGGTGGCTGACATTGATAAATCAGGCAGAATGTGACAAAGTCAGAGCTATCACAGTGAGTTTGCCTATATTGCATCATATATATTTAGATGCTTATACAAAGCACATGCACATAGACACATGAAAAGCTATATATATCTATCTATATGTGTTTCTAAAGATAGCATGGGGGGCAATAGTCCTAAATTTTGGCATCATAGTACCTACTAATAGACCTAAAATTAATCCTAGTCTGTAATAAACAAGAACTTTTCATTGATACCTGAATATAATGTCTGAACCAGAGAGCTTAATATCTTTCAGAATACTGCAGATGTCACCCCCTCCCATCTCTTCATTATCATATATTCAAAATCAGTAGAATTTTCTCAGTATGACCTGAGTTGGATGGTCCTCTGGAAAAGAAGTATAACAGCTAAAAACAAGTGCAGTATCTGGAGCTTTATAATAACCAAACATACTTTATCAGTCATAGAATGGTTTCAGTTGGAAGGGACTTTAAGGATCATCAAGTTTCAATCCCCCTGCCACAGGCAGGGACACCTTCCACTAGACTAGGTTGCTCAAAGCCTCATTCCTTCAACACTTACAGGGATGGCACAGTTTTTATGCTTTTCCCTCAGTTTTAGAGAACTATGCTGCCTTATAGGAGGGTTAGACACCCTCAAAGCTGGAAGAAGACAGATCACAGACCACCCAGTGCCATGAGGGAACCTCAGCATCTTGTTGGACCATACCCAGCTATCAATCTCATATAGCTCCCAGATGCTTTATCAAATTGCTTAAAAACCTGTGCTTTTTTTTGTCAAGATGTTGCAGTTCTGTCACAGGGTCCTGCTTTGTCTTTGACTTAATTGAGGAGAGGCCCTTGGAGCTTCTAGTGTGTTTGAGGCAACTATGTGTCTCAGATTGTGCTCAGTGAAGGCTTAACTTGATGTCTTGTGTTGGATCAGACTTAAAGTGTCTTAACACCTTGCAGAATCAAAGATTTGGAAATAACACTCTAGTTCTTCCACACTGAAAGGCTGACTTTTGGTTTTTCAAAAGCCATGGTACCACCATAGGTATGTGCATGGGATTATGTGGAAATGAGATAAACAAGGTCATCAGGGCCTCAGCTAAGGCTGATTTCATTTGCATCACTTTCCAGGTTTTCCTACCTGAAGGTGGAAAATGTTTGCATCAAAAATAGCATTTGTGCAATGATATGTTTCATCTGGTGTTTCTTTTCCACATAACAAAATTATTTAGTGAGACAATTTGAGTTTGAAGCCCTCAGAAGCATAACACAGGAAACATATTGTTTCATCTTAGTATTCTGTGCAGTGCATGAAGTCAGCAAGAGCTCAGAAGACCTGAACTTCTGAACCTGTTCCTAACAGGAGGCAATTGTCATCATTCTTGCAATGAAACAAAGAAAAGATGTAATTCTAATACAAGTATAAAGGCAGACATAGGTGGAGGTAAGAGCACTAAGGTTATGGAAGTAAAACAAAGATTAAAGGAAATGGAAGGAAAGCAAGTTTGAAATTCTGGCTGTTGCTGTTCTTCTGTGTACTCTTCCATTTTACACCTAGACTTGTCCCCTGTGATTTGCTTCCCTCACTTAGGCTTGCCAGTACTACTCTGAACACCAAGTTTAGAGCATCACAGGATGGGCGTAATGAGAGATCTGCCAGTGTGTCGCTTCTGTCTCTGCCAAAATAGAGGTTAAAATCTGCTTTCAGGCTGCTTACTCTAGGCTGAATAGCTTTTCTGTCCTGCTTCAAAGCTGCATGACACCAGGAATGCCAAGCACAGCTAAGGAGCTTGGCTTCAGTGCTGTGGTCGTTCTCCTGCCTGTTTATGTGCTGCCTGCAGTAGCGCAGCTGCTCACCACCTTGTGGGCATTCCTGGAGGGCTCCTGTGGGTAGTAGCATGAAGTCCTTGAGAATGCAACAACACGAGGCTGTAACTCTCTGGATGTATGGCCTTTTGTCTATAGATGTGTCCTGTTGATTAGAGTTATTCTTTTCAGCAAGTAACTATGAGTCTGAAAAAGTAATCTAAAAGTCTCTCTAACATCACATTTCTCCACAAGAAGAGTTAAACCAAACAGTCTAGAAAGCTAACTAAACCCAAAGCAAATTGTGTGTCTCAACAGTTCTCTCAGGTCTAAATAACCACTCACATAATTGCAGTGGGCTGTAACTGGACTTCTTAGAGAGAGAGATAAAACTCAGAGAGTACTGAACAGTGTTTTCTTAGGTGAAGTTCTGAAAAAAGTCTTAAGAGCCTGAGAGGGCAGAATTATCAGGGAGAATCAGCTACATCATTGGCCTCTACTATTTCCACTTGGTACTGGTAAAATGCTATTTGGTAAGGCTGTTTTCCATGTGGGTAAAAGGAAAATTGAATTAAGGTGAAGTCTTGCATTTGTTTTACTTTTTTGAGCTGTTTATTTGATACTAAATTAGTGGAGTTGGCTTGTTCTATTTCTTCTGCTGATTATCTAATTAAAGTATCCTTAGTTCAACTCTATACTATTTCCATTTTCTCTTTTTCATCTATGATTAGCACAACCTTCAGAAAATTCCACCACCACAGAACATCTTATTCTGTATACATGAATTTTCTTGAGCCAATGCTTTTGTCACTTTGTGACTCTTTGAGTTAGATTGTTAGATTATACTTCTTCAACTTCCAGATCACATAGCAAAGCCACAGGAGATGCTTCACAATACTGCCTACTGGATGTGCTGGAGACTTGACATCATTTTACATAAATTCCTCACATTATTTTTAGAAAATTGCTTCTGTGTTATATATGGCTTTTTACAGAGCTATATCTTAGAGCCAGATCACTATTAAAAAGAAAACTGTAAAAGTGAATTGTCCATTTAAACTGAAAAGTTATTTTATGATGTATAGGTCATTTCTTTTATATGGTGATATTGGCAGAATGAGTCATCCTCCTAAGAATATAACTAAATTGTCCTGTGGTTAACTGAGTGTAAGCTGCTTTCTGAATATTTTTCCTCTTACATCCTCACCTCTGGTCTGAAAACTGTATGTCAGAAGATGTGTAGAGTTTCCATCTACAGTTCTACCAATTATGCACCTCCCATCACATGATACAAGCAAAAAGCTTTTCCCAAATCAAAATGTGGAACACAAACACCTTACACTGCATTACACAGGGCAAGAAACAGGTCAAGCTGAGCAAAGAGTAATGCCCAGTGAATATTAGCTCAACTTCAAAAGTTTGTTTTGAAATGACTGGTTCTGTGAACCTCTCCTAGTCTTTTTAAAAGTACACTCAAAAGTTGGAGCTTCAGCAGTGTGTACATTCAAACAGTGGAGGCTTACTTCAAACATTGACCCTGAAACAGAATTATGAATGTTATATTTCATTGCATATAAAGAACTGAAGAGATATTCTTTTTGCAGCCTGAATGGAAGGTCTTTGTAATTACCATCCTGAAGTACAAAAGATGGGAAAGAAATAATCACTTATGAAGATCTGTTGGAAATAAACTCTGCTCATACACTCACACTCTGCAGCATAAGCTGTGTTCTAGAAACCACACAGATATCACCCTTTGAATAGCCTTTGCTTTGAGGTTCCTTTCAAGTTTCCCAGCAAGGCTACTCCCATATTATATAAATGCACTGGTTTGAGCTAGAACAGAACTAATTCTGTTCAGTGATTTTACTCTTCAGCTCAGTCTCTTCTAAGTAACTGCACTTTCTGAAGTTAACAGCATATTTTCACAGGCAGTGTCTGCTTCTAGAAATGATAACACTTGATAGGTAGAGTTGCTACCAAGGATTGGTATGAAGAAAGGGTCTTGTTTAGACTTGGTCCTGTGGAGATAAAGGTCACTGCTTGATCATGTGTACCATGTTGGGGTGCAGAAAATAAGAGGTGACACCTATGAGGAGGAGGGGGCAGGACAGGTCACCTTAAACTGACCAACAAGGGATTCCATCCCACTGACATCATATTCAGTATAAAGCTGAGGGATCGTGAGGGTCAAGTTCTCTTTTTCAATGGCCAATGCCAGAGGAGGACTCTGTTCTGCCTTTAATCCCAATCCATGTGTTCCTGAACCCAGGTGCAGAATCCAGTTCCTGAATCCGGTTCCCATCCACTGCTGCATCCACTCTAGGACTTCTCCAGAGCTTCCACAGCACCAGTGGTGATGGTGATGTCATTGCCATCAGGGGTTTGGGTTCAATATTGGTTTTCTATTTGTATATCTTTCATTTTATTGTCATTATTTTCACTAAAGCTTATTTAGTTTTCTTTCCCAATCCATCAGTCTCTCTCACTTATTCCCTTTCTTTTCCCTTTGTGAAGGCAAAATGTTTAACAGAGAACATCTGTCACTTGCCTGGTGGCCAGCCCTAATCCTTGACAATAAGCTACAAAGGTCTGCCACAATTAGCCATAGTTCCCTTGAGTATGCAGGGACAGCAGAAACAATATTCATCTAGGTCTTCCCTCTTCCTTCATTTCCACCAGCAAAGTGTTAAGGTTAATACTTGAAGCTTTCTTCCACACAGACAAGTGTGGTAATCAGCAAAAGAAATTATGAGCTCTCTTTTTTGCTTCAGGTAACAATTGCTGTCAGCAGAAAGAGGAATCAAATGGATTGAATAGTCAAATGCCAAGTGATGATCATTCTATCAACATTATTTTGTTTTCAATGATCACTGTAATAAAAAAAAAGATGGAAAAATCCTTAGGGAACTTCATTGAGTCTCTTGTTATTCTCCCTATCCAGTTTAAAAGCTGTATTGGTTTTCTTTTACTGTTACTCTAAAACATCTTATGAAATCAGACTCCATTCATTTCCTCTAGAAATTTGACATTATTTACCTGAAAAATATTTTTGGGAGGGTGGTTCTAGGTAAATTTTCAGATAGTGCACAAAGAAAAAGAGGACCAATTTCCTTCAATAAATTCAATGAGAGAGAAAACTTGCTTTTAATTAGTCTACCAAAAATAGTAGTGGGTGAACTTCTTAGGTCCATCCCAGAAGTCTCAGATGAATGAGATTCCCACTGATTTTGCATGCATGGAAGAGTGCATGGTAGAACCTTAAATGAGTTATGTGCCTTTAATCATATGGGAAACCCCAAAGGAGACAGAGTTGAAAGCAAGACAGCAAAGAAATTTATGCCAACACCATGAGTTATTTTGGGGAGACAGACTAGGACTATAGTAAATCATAGGAAGAATTGCTTTACTATGTCACAGAGTATTTTTGTAATATGGTGTATGTATTTTAGCTGTCATCTCTTCACTCTATGGACCTACTTCACCATCACTGAGCCCTAGGGTTCTATTTAAAGGATTCTGAAGAATTTAGAATGTCTTTTCCCCCATCCTTTTTCTCTGCAGCCTGGCAATGCAGATGCAGGTGTAAATTTACTACACAAAGAATGTTTAAAGAGGAATCAGTTGTCCAAACATAGATTTAGTTGTTGGTGTTTGAATGTATATCAATGAAATAAACTCAATCATTAGTATAGTCTTTTCCTTCACACTGATACACTTGGATCACGCTGCTTTTATTCCTCAATGCCCTTCTGCACTTTTCTTCTGAAATAATTAAAATATGTACATGGCTTTTGAGTCAGAATAAGAAATCATCAGAGTGTTTTCTTGTAGCTTTCATAACTTTCTTTCACTTTTCATTGATGTATATATTTGGATTGGTACAATTAGCATATTAGAAGGTCACTTTTTTTTCCTCCCAAATGAAACATAAAGAAAGACAGAAATAGTCTTTCTGTGATACAAACAGAGCAGCATTTCAGTTCCTAAACTTGAGGATTTTATACCTCTAAAGAAGTAAGCACCTAAACTGTTGACAGTAAAAGCTAAATATCCATGTAGCCTGTGTCTGTTATAAACAGAAATGTCCAGAAAAAGAAGATATAACAACTCCAAAGGAAATATTATGTAAGAAATCTTACAAAGGATGCACTTGAAACCTTGAACTCTCTATTAATTACAAGACAGTATGTACCAATGATGTGCTAGGACTGAAAGAAAAAAGCAACAAATTATAAACAAGCTTTGTATCAAAGTAATAGCAGGTATAAATTGGCCTAATCACAGAAAAAAACTACCATTACAGACAGAGAAAAAGGACAGAAAAGAGCTCTCTTTTCTACCTAATTCACCAAAGAAGCAGAATGCCATTGTTTAAGGAATAAATTTTGTGTGATATTTGCAGCTCTTCTATTCCACTCCACAATATGCTGGGCCTGGCTAAGATGGAGTTAACTTCTTCCCTAGCAGCCCATATGGTGCTGTGATTTACATTTGGGGCTAAAACAGACTTGATAACACACCAGTGTTTTGGTTATTGCTGATCAGCACTGGCACAGTGTCAAGGCTTTTTTCTCTTCCCCTCCAAAGAGAGTAGGCTGGTGGTGAGTGAGAAGTTAGGGAAGGACAGGGCAGAAGCAGCTGATCCCCACTGACCAAAGACATATCCCATACCATACAACACTGCAGTCTGCAATGAAAGCTCAGGGAAAGAAGAGGGAATGGGATGGATGCTTGTGGTTCTGGGGCTTGTCTTCCAAAATAAATGTTACAGGTGTTTGAGCCCCTACTTTACAGGAAAGGGCTAGATGGCTACCTGCTAATGGGAAACAGTGAATCAATTCATCTTTATGCTTTGCTTGTGTGTGCAGCTTTTACTTTGCATATTAAATGGTCATTATCTAGATCCAGGAGCCTTCTCATCTTCCATCTAGTGCTTCCCCATTCCACAGGAAAGGAAATTGAGTAAGACAATAGGTGGGTGTTTGGCTGCTGGCTACAGTCAGCCCACATTACAGAAAGATGCAGTTTTGTATTAGAAAAGTCCAAAGGTCATATCTGCCCTTCTTGGTCAGGAGGGAATTCATTAATATTAATATGTGATACATGAATACTGTCATTTTTTGTGAGATCCCTGTGCCTGTGTAACACCCAAAGTAAGGCAGTAGGGCTCTAAATTAGGCTGAAATATAAAAAATGGGGATAACAGAACAAAGCTTTGTGACAATTCTTTCACTGTATGTTTTTTCCTACTATTTTTTTGAACAGTTTTCCATAGTAAAACCCAGTTGTTTCCTCTAGAAGCAGTGTTTGTGGTGTTTGTCCACAAGAACAGACTAACCTGTGAACTGAAGTAGAAATTTGATGAGATTGTTTCCTCAATCTTATTTTATAGCAGCATACTGACATTTGAAAAATCTGTGGAAAACTGCTGGTTTTGCAATGACTTGATGTAAATGAACCATGTCAAGAATTCAGTATTAAAATCTGAAAAATAAAATATCTTACAGGAAAAGTGTGAGGGAGGTCAGGGAACTTTTACTTATTAAAGGAGAACTTTATCTTCTCCAACTTTAGCCTTATAGAAGAGTTAAGCATCTGTTACAAGGTAATCATATGGGTTTTCCTTGCTGTGCATAATGAAATATAACCAACTCTCAAAGGGGATTCATCTCACTGGTTTTCAATGGCAGTCTTAAATCAAATTTTGGATGTCTCTTTCATTTGACTCTAAAGGAAACTTGGGTATTGTTTGCATTAGTTGCCTAACCAGTTAAAGGGAAGTGAGATGGATTCTAGCCTATCAAAATAAAAACCCTATTGACTTTTGGCATAACCAGAAGACAACAACTATCTGAACAGGATGGAATTTCTTTTTTACTTAAAAGTTCTGTGCTTATGGTCTGGTTCTGGTGCCTGCAGATTGAGTGTTTAAACATCCACTGTTTATTTTAGATCAGGAAGTCCATTTTGCCCACTTTCAGCAAGATGGACAGGAAATGTTCTATGGTTATGGTCATGGTTAATTTAATGTAGCCTCTAGGACACTGATATCTACCTGCACCTGGGTCTAGAAGGAAGGGTTGCTTTAAACTGTTAACAAGTGTATGGGAAAAAGATGGTAGTCTAGCCCTAGCTGGAACCATGTTGTCCTCTGCAGCTCTGGAAGTACAGCTGAAATCATGGCATGAAAAGAGAAAAACATCTCCAAACTTAAATTAAGAGTTAGGTCACTTTAATAAATGCATGCATTTGTTTTAAATATAGGCACAGCAATGGGAGATTTGGAGAGAACCTGTTTTGCATCCTCATGGAGAAAAAAGAAATACCCAACATTTGAATTTGAAATCAAAGACAATTACAGGTAAAAATCAAGCAAAAAAAAGAAAAGTAGCAGAGTTTCCTTTATTGTATTTTGTGAAACAGTGAAAAACAATAGCCTGTGCAAATGCAAATTGCATCTAGAGACACAACATTCTTGCACTATCCCAGTCCCTCAAATAATTTCACAGACACCAGTGGACTAAATCACACAGCCCAGATGTCAGTGTGAAAAATATCATTGCTGTTTTAGTGAGGGAAATTCTGCATTTTCCTAAGGAAATTCCATGGCTGTTTTAAGTTAGAACAAGCATGCTGTGATTTTGATAGTATCTTGAAAGATTCAAAGTTGGGTTTATATTTCTTCTGTCCCTGTATATGTTTTTTTTCATCAAAAACAAAAAAGGCCACTACTCTACCAAGTTATTATCACTCATAATTTCTCCTAATCTCCTAATTATTTTGCAACAGTTTTGTTTTGACTACAACACTACTGAAGTTCTAGGAATCTTCATCTACTATGTTGTTGTGGAAATCTCTTCCATTCTGATATTTCATCAATTAATTAGACAGATTTGAGTGATTAAGGGTGTCAGAGGAGAGAAAGAAGAAATATGTCATGAAAGGGAGGTCTCTTGTCTTAGGAACTTGTCTATCATGTGTGAGAGGTTAACTGCTGGAGTTTAAAACTTTCTGAGAACTAACTTTATCATGGTGCTGATGCTTTGAAGCTCTCCAGATATTTAACCTTTTGATGTGGCAAAAGTTTATGTGAGTATTCAGCTCCTTCAGATTTACTACTACAAGTGGACCTTGTAGATAATCTTTACTTTTACAAATTTTGCTAAATGACTGAAGGATTAGTGAGGAATTTTCCAACTGGGTTAGGAGAACCAAGTTATAATAAGCAGGAAATAAGCTCCACATGAAGAAATACTGAGTATTCACTTCTGGAGAAGAGACTCCTTTCCCAGTTGTGTATGCCTGCTTGCTGCAATCAGCCCCATTAACTCTGCAATGAGCTGTTGCAATTTCACTGCAATTGAGAAGTGCATTACAGGAGACTAATTGGCTGGCTGACATATATTACTTGTTCCAGCCTCATGAATAATAAAGTTTCATGAAGAGTGAGGTTTAGAACTTTTGCATATAAAAGTAACTTAACTCAATGAATTTTGCAAGCCAAGGCAAAGAATTGTGGGCAAGTTTTGCAGGGGAACTATCTTGGGTCACCTCAGGAGTCACAGTCAAAAGATGACAAAGGAAAAGTAGGGAAGATCAATGCTATTTAGGAGTCAGTCTAAGTTTGGCTATAGGTAAGAGAGAGGGAAAAATATGATCTTAGTGAAAAAATTAAGTTTATCAATTTTTCTACCACAGAAATTGAATGTCCCTTTCAAATCTAATACACTAATGGGCCAATTGAATTTCCCCAATGCTTTTAGAGCAAGCCTCTTGGATGTTTTCTTTTGTTTCATTGCTTTTGGGTTTGTGTTTTTGTTGTTGTTGGTTGGGGCTTTCAATTGTTTTTTATAACATTTCCTTAGATTTTTCTAGAGGGTAGAGACTGCAAATGAGAAATGGTCAAAGATTCCAAATTTCACACACTTTTTCCAATCACTTTAAGAACAATGTACTTTACACTGAAATTAAACCAAAACTATTCACCAGTATTCTTTGGGTCTGATTCATATATATAGAAGAAGCCAAAGGAATTGTACTTTTAGTGGGAATGCTCTCCTCTAAGTCTCTTTTACCAGTCGTTTAGTCTACAGATTGGTTTCTTAAATTGTCTTGCTAGCATAATGTCCCAGGAAGTATAAGTGGGGCATAAAAGGTAATCACTGGCCTATAAAGGATATATGTTCTAGCTTTTTATAGCAGCTCTGACATTCCTAAAATTTATTTTATCTTATTTGAAATCCATCACTGCAAGCAAAACCTTAACTGTTCAGGTATTGGAGCAGACAGTCAAAATACAGATGACTATTTACCAGAGTACCTGGTGGCATGACACATTTATTACTTTGTACCTTAAATATAGATGAAGGTCAAGATACACCATTTTTAAACTTGATAGCCAAACTATTTTGTGTGTATTTCACATTAACATTAAGTCTGCCTGTACTGCTGAAATCCTGTTCTGTGTTCCTTCCTTGTGACAATTTGGTGTGAGTGCATAGCTGACATCCCTTGGTCATCTTCCAGTATTACTCGAGACTGCTTCTTTCAGTTCTGATGTTAAATCTATCTTAAGAGGAGAAGAGATTAGCTTTTAGTCAAACACCAAAATTAAGGCTTTCTGATTATGCTGATTTTCTTATTGCCTTCATTTATGTAGTTTCTTTATGCTTCTGTTTGTATACATAGCATTACAATGAGACATAACTAGTGTTTTTCCTCATATGTTATAAAGATGTAAAATGCTGGTATTCATGTGTATGACAATATGGAAAGAACTTGTAACTGTCATACCAGGGAAGTAACTAAAGAAGCTAGACTGGATGTCCTCAGTTTGGCATGCCATCATTAGTTTGGCAACACATTCTATCACCTGTTCATGAAAGACTTTACAACCACTTCTTGGGGAAAATCTGTACACTGTGCATTTATTTCTTGCAAACTTCCTTATATCAATGAACTTCACAGACAGGTCCTTAGCATAGCACTGAAGACACAGGAGCAAAGCAACTAACAATCTGTGATTGTGTGAACAGAGGAGCAGTGAAGATTATATTTGATGAGGTAATGCCTCTCTTTTGATACAGTTTACTTCACATCCAAGAAGCACAACAACTTAATCACAGAAGTCCTCATAAAGTCACAGAATAGTTTCTGTTGGATGTATAACCTCATGATTTATTGATTTATTTATTTATTTTCATGATAGAAGGATTAATGTTTTTGTAACTGGACTAACAATAACTGTTTATTGTCTTTTGATTAAGTTTGATTCTATTGGTTTGTTTGTTTCTAATTAGGCTAACAATTTCTTAGCTCCATATATACACTGTGCTCATTTCTACCTGGAACAAAATATTACATATAGCAGAAGGGACATAAACAGGTCATCTAGGGCAAGGCCTTAACCAGGGATGGTCCAGTTTAACTCAGGTTACTCAGGGATAGTTAGCCAAGATATGAATATTTCTGGGAGTGGACATCCACATCTCATTGGGCAGTCTGTTCCATATTGGACAATCCTACTGGTGATATTTTTTTCTGGTATCTAAGTGCAATTTTCTTGAGGCAACTTGTGTCTGTTGTCTCATTCTGTCACCAGAAATCTCAGAGAAAAGTCTGAATCCACATTGTTTGCCAGCACCTACTACACAAATGGAGATAGCAAGTAAGCCTTCTTCCTTAGCTTTTTCTTCTTCAGAGTGAACAAACTGAGTTCTTTTAATGTATCCTTGCATGGTCATGTGCTCCAGCCCACCAAACACCTTTGTTGCTTTGTTGCTTGTCCCTGGGCTCACTCCAAGACATCAGTTTCTTTTACTGGGAAGACCAAAACCAGATGTGGTAGTCCTGATGCCATCTCACAAATACAAAGGAGAGTTGAAGAATCCCTTCCTTCAATAGCTATGCTCTAGCCAATGAAGTCCAGGGTGCAGGTGGCTGTCTTTGCCACAGTGACATGCTTCTCACACATTTCACTTGTTAATCAGGAATGCTGGACTTTACATTTGCCTTTATTGACCCACATGAAGTTTGTGTCAGCCCATTTTCCAGCCTGCCAAGGTCCATCTCAATGTCAGCCCTGCCCTCCACTCTATGGACTGCTCCCACCCCAGTTTGCTGTCACCTGGGATCTTGCTGTGAGTGTATGCCACCTTATCATACAGGACATTAGTAAAGACATTAAAGCTTTCCAGTCTCTGACTCAATATGTGAGGAGTGCCACCAACAATGAATCATCAAATGAACTTTGTATCAGAGCTAATATGATGAAGAAGAAAATATGATTCATCAAATGTTTGCTACCAGAAGGAACCTGTTTGGGGAGGAAACAATCATGCCTTGTTCTTTTGTAAGCAAAATGAATAGGTGATGAAAACCACACTGAAGATGTAAACATTTCAAGGTTAAAAAGAGATTTTTGTGAAGCTCTTTATCTAATCATTGCTTATCAAATTGTGATATTGTTAAACCCCATTTCATCTATGTCCTAATGTATCTGAGCTAGCAAAATATGAGATTATAGACTCTTGTGTTAAAGTTCAGTGTGAAAAATCTGATTCATTTTGTGGGGCTTGATAAATGACCAATTTTTGTCATTTTAAACTCAAACAATACCATCTGAGTATAACTCCTTTATATGTTACATCTGTTAAGAAGAGCTCTGCAATCCATCAACGCAATCACTCTGTTTTTTAGGGCATAGTGATTGTATTATGCCCAATGTTCATTTTTTAATACTTGCAACATATTCAATAGGAAATTTAATCTTAATGCTTTGACTGTACCATACCCAGCTGCATCTGAGACCTGTTCTATAACCTTTGCACAAAATAATTGCTGCAGCTACAACTCACTTGCTTGTCTTTTTGTTGACAATTAAAACATATGAAAACTCAGTTACTAGTTCTGATTAAAGCCATTAATACCAGAATGGAAACAGAAAGGATTCCAATCCTTATTTTCTATTACAATTGCATTTTTAGCAATTGAGATGTGATGGCATTAGCATAGATGAAGTAAAACTGTAAAGGAAAAGCTTTGTGGTTTCCTTCAGGCAGCAATAATTTGCAAACATGTGGAGTTGTATGTGACACTTCCTTTCCTATCTAAAGAGATGACTAGTTCTGTGGGCAAGTATCGCACTGTGCTGTTGCCAAAGAAAGAGATTCATGCACATGAAGGTGTAGGAAAACAGTATGATCACCACTTGTGCAGGTCAGTTCTAGGTTGTTGAGTTTATGCTTGATAAAACCTCACAAAATGACAAATTAATTGAGATATCTTTCTGTTATGGCAGCCCTGGATTGTTTAGAAACAGACATCATTTGCCAACTAAACCCACAAGAAAGGACAGAACTCAAAGTGTCTGAAATGAGTTCTTAAGCCCCCTCTGCTAATTCTATTTCTCCTTTCTCTCCAAAGATCTAGAATTGAAGGTGATTCACCCAAGATCTGGGGTCATGTTGCTCTGCAATGAGTCTTAGTGAATGGGAGTTGTGAGCTGATGCACCAACAGGTCTGTGTTCAAGGAACTTAAGCAAAAGACTGGTACTTATCTAGAGAGGAAGAGTATAAAAGACTAAACCAGACTTGATTTATCAGACTCTTTTAGTCTGATATATAAGAGATTTTTTTTTCATTAAAGTGCCTAATAGTCACAGTTCTGAGGGTAATGTGATATCCTTTGGGTTGGGGTGGGTGCACCAGAATCCAGTGTTTCATTCCCTAGAGCAGCCTTTTAGAATCACAGGAAAGAGGCTGGACATAGATCTCATTCTATTTTATGACAGACAGAATTGGGTATTTGCAGTTATTGGCAAAAAGTTTAATTATGAATCTCTACACCCAGTACAATCTGAATTTGGGGTATAAGCAGGTTAAGTATGTGGTTAGTACAACCATGGGAAAGTTCAAATCTTCCTGTACTTTGTGAGAACTATTTAGTGTAACATGAGTGCTTTTTTCCTCTGTAACCCCAAATTTTCTTCTGGAAAACAGCTATGTGATTTAAATGTGATTCATCACACTTTATATGGAAGTTCTTTTTTGCTTTGCAAGGGTATTGTTTTACATTTCAGGACATAAACCTTAATTACTAATATTAACAAGGGTAACAAAAATCTAACAATTATTAACTACCTTGTATTTATAAAATATATGTCTAAATGTCCTCTTGTAAACAAAACACTAGCAGTGCAATAAAGATTACCTAATTCCCCATTTCAGGTTTATTACTTCAATAATTCTGAGTTATACCAAATGACAATGTATTAAATCAAGTATGAGGTTTTTTGGTTTGTTATTACAATTTTTTGAATTCAGCAATTTAAAAAAGTGGTAATTAATTTTGTTTATAAAGTATTGTCTTCACCCATACCCAAAATTGCCTTTTAATTATTTTATTATGAAAATGATTTTGTAGGGCCCTAACCCACTTCATGGTGGCTACTCTTGCAAATAGACTTTTAATGTTTCTCTCAAATCCTTCAGAGAGTTATGTTTTGCCAACTATGCTAGTAATAATTATTATTCAGCAATTAAAATGCTCATATTTCCTTATTACCTTATCTAGCCCCTCTCTCCTAACAGTGAAAGAACCATAAAGGGAGGTTCCACCTCATAAAAGAGCTGGAGCCTTCACATCACCTCAGACAAACTGCCTAACTTGCTTGTTGAACATGGGGGAAAGGAGCCTAGAGTGAGTCATGGGGAAAAGACTACAGGAAAATAAATATTAATGAATGCAGCAGAAGTCAGGACAACCACAAGTGAGTTTGGAAATAATGGGAGAACAGGTTTAAAACTCTGACAGTCAGAGGGTTACCTCTTAAATCTAGTCCTTTCCTTCTTAACTTTTGCCTTACCACTTCTCACCTTAGTTGAAGTGTGACATACAGCAGAGAAAACATAGCTAGATCTTCTAATGAAATACTAGGATCTACAAAGCTTTTGGAATTTACTGTGGAAGAGTCCATTCACATTGATGTTAATTATTTATTTTATTAGGAAGGTATTTTCAAAGCAAGGGTGGTGAAACACTGAAACAGGTTGCCCAAAGAGGTAGCGTATACCCCCTTCCTGGGGTCAGGATGGACAGGGCTCTGAGAAACCTGATCTAGTTGAAGATGTCCCTTCATCTTGGGAGATTGGACTAGATGAGCTTTAAAGGTCCCTTCCAATCTTAAGTACTCTATGGTTCTATTATAATGCAGAAAGATCTGAAAGCCTCAGCTGAGATAAGGATCCAGTTATGCCTGACATGCTATGTTTGCTACCTTAGTACATTGCAATCAAATTTTGAAGGTGTCTGGTTTATCCAAACATGAGAACTGAGATATAAGGTGTTGAAGTTACTTCTTGTACTAGAAGTCACTGTGAGAGTGAGGTGAAGAGGTTGGATCCTGATTCTGGTGACCTAATGGTCCACCACCTCACCTCTGCTGAAATACACTTCTCTGTCCTCTTCATGCAATTACCTGTATTCATGTGGCTCTTTAGGAGTCAGTGGTGACACAATGCAATGGTTCTGCTCAACTGGTCCCTTGATCTTAATTCAGAATAATGTCATAGGAACTGCTGTAGGGAGGAAAGACAACCCTTCCTCAGCTGTTCAGACTCTGGCCATGAACTAAGCTGGGTTACTAATTTATGTAATGCATATATATATATATATACATATATATATATATATATACACACACATGTGTGTGGAGGTGGAATGGCCTTAAAGTTGTTCAAGACTCTTTTCAGACATACATGCATTTGAATTTAAGAAAGCCTTTGCAAATGAACACATACTAGTTGGGAAAGAAAATTAGAGTTTTTAGAAGACAGATTGCTGAAAAAGAAGGAAGGTAAAAACAGAGCAGTTGAATCTCCAGTGTCTTCTGACAGCATAAGGGAGTTCTAGAAATAATTGTTCATAAACTAATTGCTGTGCCAGCTTCATCATCCCTAAGAGGTTATCTCAGATTTGTATTTTTCTCACAGAATTTCCACTGCCTCCCAAGCAAGTGAATCAAGGGGAAGAACAGAGACCTACATGTACAATGTGCATGTCAGGGTTTCATGTCTGACAAAGTCATGTATTTAGTGTAATTACAGCAAATAGCCTTCCAAGTCAAGGTTGAAGACATTAATCACTTCAGCTGTTGACTGCTGAGGATATTTGCTATCATCTGTTGATGATTTATGAAGACAATTCCTGGATGACAATGAAGATTTTGCTTTAGATAAAAATTTGAATGCACACAAAGTATGTTATACAAGAGGATTATTAGTCTTCTAATTTCTTGTATCAGTTCTCTTATCTAGGTAATAAAAAGGCAGCCAGTCATCTATCCACCTATATATAACAGCACCAACAGCAACACAAATCCCTCACATTTATCTTTTTTTATGTTATCTGTAATTTGATAATTAACACCACCAGTGGTGATGCTCTTTGTGTGATGATTCCCATCTGTATGAGTTATGCTGAGGCCATTAACTCATTCATCACAAGGCAAATGACTGCAGCGTTGAGCAGGCATTAGTCCTATTAGAGCTAACAGGAAAGTATGTGATGTTGTGTCAACCTGAAAAAAATGCAATTTTTGTTTATCCCAGTGTGGAATCCTTTGCCTGTTCTTCAGTCTTAGTACCTGCCTTTGAATCACATCTTTGGCAGAGCTATGGAAGTTGTCTATTTGGACTTCTGTAAGGTCTTTGGCTTGGTTCCACACAACATATTTCTCTCAGATTTGATGAGTGGACTGTGGAGTGGATGAGGAATTGGTTGGTTGGTCACATCCAGAGGGTAGTGGTCAATGGCTCAATGTCCAGATGGAGATCAGTGACAAGTGGTGTCCTTCAGAGGTTCATACTGAAACCACTGTTGTTTAATATCTTCATCAATGACACTGACAATGGGATTGAGTGCACCCTCAGTAAGGTTCTAGATGACACCAAGCTGAGTGCTGTGGTTGACACACCTAAGAGATGAGATGTGATCCAGAGGAACCTGGACAAGCTTGAGAAGTGGGCTTAGTAGAAATTAACACAACTTTTAGCAAGACTTCTCAAAAGTCTTCCCATTTTCTGTTTGGATAGCAAGATTGTTAGGTCCAACACAACTAATGAGTTCTGTAGAGCAGGAGAGAATAACATTGCCCCCATGACCTCTCAGAATTCTTAAAATGTATTAAAAGAAAGGTAATTAGGGACAACTATCTAGCAATTCTTGTTAATTTCTGAAGACTTTTACCAAAATCCTCACTCAAAATCTATTACAGAATCTAAATGATCTTCAGAAGAGACAATATAATTTTTGATCAAAACCTGACCAAGTAACTGAATGCAAAGCATCAGATTATAATATCTGTGCTGCTGGGACCAAATCTAAAAGCAAAGGGGGTCCTGGCTTATGGATGCTTCCCTGGAAAAGAACTTGGAGACACACTAGAACATTTCCAGATAAAGCAGTGATCTTTAGGTAAGTGAGGTCAGAGACAACTGTGAGAAACTGAGTTGTGTTGAGTTCAATAAACTGAAGGTTTACACGGTGGCAAGTGAAGTGAACATTGGCATGTGAGTTAAACTGGTCTGGAGGTGTGAACTATCTCAACTCATAGCAGTTCTCAACCAACTGTGGCATCTGAGGAAAGGGAGTCAGGTACCACACAGAGAGCTCCATTAAATCCTTTTAGAAATCAGTAACTAAGATATCAGAAGGACTGATGTTCAGCACAAAGAACATCTTTACATAAATCAATAGTATGGCCTTAGCTGGAATAGTGTGTGTAGGCAGCCCTCCCTCAAATGAGAGCTGCAAGAAAATGAGAACTTCTGCTCTCCTCATTCTGTAGAAAGGGAATAAGAAGGTATGGAACTACTATGATATGAAGTAAAAAACTCTTTGTTGTTGTTGCTGGACTCTTCTCTCCTTTCCTCCCTGCCCCTAGATCAGTACAGTCTAAAGCTAAAGGTTTAATATTCAGAAACAGCTTTGGCAGTTATATGACTACCAGGAAGGCAGGCAATAGAAATTTTGGCAAAGGTTATAAATATAATATTTCCTTCCTTAAATCAATCTCATATAACAATTTCTATGTTCCTATAACTTTTACATTTTCCTTGTATCTGAGGAAACAGTAGCAGGAAAACAAATACACCATGGAAAAATAGCCTTAATTCTAATGTCTTTTAAACCTGACTGAGTTATTCTGAGAAAATTACTTTTCTAAATCTAACTAGCTGCTTTATGCTGGTGTGATAGTTAGTGGAGAAACTGAACTTTCAATGAGATGTAGGCCTCCTTTCCTGCTTATTTCATTAGTGGTTTGTTGAAGAAAGTGAAATCATAAGGTATATACCTCCAGGGTGCTGAGGGAGTTAAGGATTTGTGACTTTGTGTCAAATTATAAGCAACCTTATAATCACAAATTATGACATTGTCTGTGTCTGGGAGGTTTTGGATTACACAGGACAGTAGAGTTCACAATCATTACTTGGAGTTCTGATGATTATGAAATTTGATGTCAGTCATTTCCCAACTCCACAAGAAAGACTATAGAAAATATATGTAAACCTGAGATAAAACCATTGCAGCCAAGCTTTTGGCCTTGGCTGAAGAAACTTGACTGCATCAAGCAGTCTAGATTCAGCTGAAGCTCTTCTAAAGCTACCTTCAGAAACCAGTTTATTAGTAATTCCCAAGATTTCTAGCTATTCAATAACCTACCAAGTCAGCACCTTTACAGACAGTCTAGAAACTGCAGGAAATACAGCTGAAATAAGTCTTGAAGTCAGGGTGTCCAGTGTCTATTTAATGACAATGATTTTTTCTTTTTTTCCTCTTTTTTTCCTCTTTTCTTTCTCTTTTCTTTTCTTTTCTTTTTTCTTTTCTTTTCTTTTCTTTTCTTTTCTTTTCTTTTCTTTTCTTTTCTTTTCTTTTCTTTTCTTTTCTTTTCTTTTCTTTCTTTTCTTTTCTTTTCTTTCCATTTCTTTCCATTTCTTTTCTTTCCATTTATTTTTTCTTTTGTTTTTCCTTTTTATTTTTTTCCCCTAAGTCAGATTTAGTCAACATTCTCTGAAGAAAAGTATTTATTCTGATGAGGTTGCATTTTTATGCTTTTTATGAGTTTTCCTTCTTCCATTTGTTTTTGCAAATAGTGGATATATTTAGGTCTGCTCAGTGCTTCATCTGCTGAAGAGATGTCTTGCTCTTGGCTATTTTTAATTCTTTCTTTTGATATAAAGGTAGTGTATACTTTCATCTCTTTGTGGGGAAGATCACACACATATTTAATGAGGATGCAACAAAGCCCCAGCTATGATTAAAAAATGTCCTATATCATCAACCTGTCTTGTCCTCACGTGATATCCAAATGACAGTAAATATACACAGCAACTTCAACTGTATCAGTGAATCAGGGGATATATGTCAGCATCTTGATTCATCACATTTTAAACCACAGTTTCAGCATTAACATTGAATCTGAACATAGTTTAAAAACCTGTGCAGAGTTCAGAGTACTTCTAGATCACTGCAGAACTTTCATTTGTTGGTGTGTTCTAATTCTTCTAAGTTTCCTGGTGGAAAATGAGAAATTTTGGAGCCCACTTCTAGAAAAAAGGATACAAATTTACAACAATATTACCATGGCCAAACTAGAGATGTCCTTGCAATGCCTAACAGGCAATACTGTCTCCTACTATGGGTTTCACTATTACCTATCTGAAACCTTATCATCCTTCTCTTTCATATCTATCCTTTCCTGTCAAGGTAAATCAATCCATTGTATCCATTTTAAAACTGACTGAACTTCCAGTTGCTTCAGATCATAAAGTGCATTGTCACAAATTGGCTGTGAATACAACACAATATAGAAACAAAGCTGTTTCTTCTTGCCTTTTGTGTTAAGTTGGAATAAATATATCACTTTTTGGTGAAGATTGAAGTCACCTGGAAGACTCAATGAAACTGCCAGACTAAAGCAAGATCAGCCATACCATGTACAATGTTTGAGTTTAGGCACAAATATCCTTTTGCTGAAGCTGTAAAATAAAGAGTTTAGTAAAGAATCACTTTAGCATGAGTGTATTTAGGGTACATGGAGGGAAAGAAACGTTGACCCTTTTGAACAACAAAAGAATATTTTCAAACAAGAACAAAATAGTGACCTTGTTCTGCTTTGGAGAACTAAAGTTGCAAAATCCAAGGACTCTGAAATAAGGAGGAAAACTTTGAAACACACTGAATTATAAACTCAGTTTTATGCTGATTCAGTTTAAAAGGATGAATCTTACTAATGTATATGGCTTTTCTTCTAATATATAACATTGTGCTATTACATTTTAACTTAGTGAAGCACCTACAGATTACTACAGGAATCCATCAATAACAACCTCACTGGAACCCCAAAGTTTTGGAGTATGGCTATGTATTTCTATTCATGTCATCAGGAAACAATTTTGTTGGTGTCAAGAAGCTGCTGCAGGAATCTGAGTCACCTGGACCACTAAAAGTTGTTTGCTATGTCTTCTGTAATGAGCTTTTGTAAGAAGACCAAAAGTTTTCTGTCTGAACAAGGTTTGCCTCATCTAGTCAGTTTCTAAAGAACTTAAATACATCTGTTGTCTATCATAATAAGAAATATCCCATAGACTTCCATCTACTATTACATGTCAACATTTTGTATTCTAATGACTGTAGTCCTGAAGACCAAACACTGATGTGTTATTCTAGCAGATAGATAATAATGTTTTATTTTGTTTGGCACATGGTTTCACTGCCTTGTCTTAAGTTACATTGAAATTAGTCTTCTCTGCTTTCTCTGTTAAATTTAATTGTGATTGTAGAGTTTCTCAGGCAGTTGACTAGCTGCTGGGGAGGACCCACCTAGATAAGAGAGCCAGGAGTCCTAAAGTAACTCTGCATATTTATAGACAAAGTCCTGCTTCCCTAAACACAAGACAATACTACAGCTGGTGACACTTCTTTTGCCTGCAGCCCTGATGGCATTTCAGACTCTGACCCTAAGGCTTTCTCTTTTCCCTGTTTGCAAGACTGCATCTCATTATTCTCAAGGTCACTGCTCCCATGTCTATCTATGGCCTTTTGTACTTTCTCCCTCTCTGACCTTTCTGGGTTGTTTCACTTAAAGCCAACTGTCAACAGTGACTGACCATCTCCATAACCTTTCTGTTGCACTTGGAACTTCATTTTGGACAGTGAGTTTCTGTCTGTGTTTTGTTTTGAGATCCCCTTTTTCTTATATTTTAACACAAAAAGGAACTTCTTGCATTACCAGTGCTCTTAATGCAATGCAGTCTTGTATAGAAACTTTCTCTTCTGATACCTCTAAGTATTAACCACAGTTTTCACACAGTAGTGACTCCATTTTGTGGCTTTTCTAAAAGCTACAGGAGAAGAAAGAGCTGCTGCAGGAATAATTATCTGGAATCCTCCTCAACTTATGACCCTTGCAGTTGCAAAATACCAGCTGAGATACAAAACATCAGGCAAAGAATGTATGTCATGTTGTGATACATGTAGACTGGACTCCTAGTGTATCTAAGGATGATTGCTGAAGATATATGGAATAATTTGACCATTTCTGAGGAAAACAGTGTCTCTCAATAGTTTGACAGAGGTGGTAAAACCCCTGTCTCTGGAAAGATTCAAGATGAGGCTGGATGGGGCTCTGAGCAACTTGATCTAATCAAAGATGCTCCTGCTCACTGCAAGTGAGTTGGACTAGAAGACCTTCATAGGTCCTTTCTAACCCAAAGCACTCTATGATAAGGTAACTATATATTAGATCAACTTCAGATAGGGTCTCTTAGAAGCTTAGTCATACTTTATTAGTGTTGAATGAGGATGCAAAGTAAAGAGGTTGAAAAATGTGAGAGGTTACATTAAGGATTTACATGGCTTTCTGCATGTACTGATACACCCTTAAAGAGTGCTGGTAGCTTTATTTGCTAGAGTATTACATAACCTTCATTATCGTTTGGGACTATTTGGGGTTGCCATCATTGTTATCCTTTGCATAGCATCTACTGCTGCTGATCCTGATCTTCTTATGCATGAAAAACCAAACCAGAAAAAGGAAAGCATGCACTGCAAATACAGAGTGAGTGGCACCATCTCTAGAGATAACAATTTTATTGACTCCAAATCAAACTCATTTTCTTCCCGTGTTTTAAAAGCATGCATACACACACACACACAAACATACACACATATATATTTTAAATGTCACTAATTTCATTCTTGATCCTCATAATTTTTACAGTTTTCTCTTTATTTTTGGTCTTTGAGCAGCTGGAAAACCACAAAAGAGAAGTCTACAAGAGAAGCTAGACTTGAAAGCAAACTGTTGCCAAGGTGCACATGAAGTCCATTGGAATGAAGGAAGATGATGCTCCCAGGCTTGAAGTTCAGCCCTGCAAAAGCTGCAAATGTTGAGATAACAGCTAGAAAATGAGGAACATGTAGTTCTTTTTGTGGTTTTGATTTTTTTCTCAGCATAAGTGTCTGATATTATGGTTAGTATTGGTAAATGGAACAAAGTCACAGAAACACAAAATCACGGAATCACAGAATATCCCAAGTTGGAAGAGACCCACAAGGATCATGGAGTCCAACTCCTATTTAGGCACAAGACAACCCCAAATTCACACTATGTGTCTAAGAGCATTGTCCAAGTGCTTCTTAAACTCCATGAGAGTTGGTGCCATGACTCCCTGGGGAGCCTGTTCCAATGCTCCACCACTCTCTGGGTAAAGAACCTCTTCCTAACATCCAAAAGTCCAAAGCCAAGTTAAGAAATTGCACACTACCTTTCTGAAAATGAGTGCAGAGGATGTAAACATGCAAATGTATTTAGAAGCAGGATGGTGACTTTGTAGTTCAGTGACCTCTGTCTCCTCTCCACACAGGATTTCTAATAAATTGTTCTGAATTGTTCTTCTGACCACTTGCCAAGGAAATAATACTATTATTGCCAGGTCCCAAATGGCTCTGCACTAACAGTGTCATAGTGAAACTATTAGTGGAATTACTGTGTCAGAAAGGCACATCACAAGCTAAGGACAGTTTGTGGCACAAGACCTGAAACTACCTTGTTGTCCATCTTGGCAATTCTGTCATATTTGCAAGTTATAAATTCTGGCTGCAACTTCTGAGGAATTGCAAGATTACAGACAACTTGATATCAATATCTGTAACCTGAAAAAACTGTAAAACCAGGAGGGAATTGCAGAGACTATTTATCTTCTTATCTCAGCTACCAGAGTGCCTCATGACCTCCAGATCTATTTATCTCCACTCATAGAGTAAGATCTCTCAGAATATATTTTAATGTTTTGCTATAATGCTAGAAGACAAGATATGATAAAGACATATGGAGGTGAAATGAGAATCTCTGGGGTGAGAAGGAATAACAGTTAGATGCTGAGGGCTGCCTGGAAAGTAGCTTTGAAGAAAAAGTCCTGGGAGTCCTGGTGAACAAGTTAAACTTGAGTCAGCAATGTGTGCTTGCAGTAATGACAGAAAACATCTTGTGCTGCACTAGGAAGAGTATTGCCAGTAGGTTGAGGGAGCTGATCCTTACACTCTGCTCAGTGCTGGTCGGGTCACATCTGGAGTGCTGGGTCCAGTTCTAGGCTGTCCAGAACAGGGGGGCAGGCTGCTTTAGATGATCCTATTTGGGCAGCAGGATCAGGCTGGGAGTCAGACTAGGTTATCTCAAGAGATGCTTTCCAAACTAAAGGATTCTGTGATTTTGTGACAGGAGAAGAGGTAATGGACACAGGTTGCTATACAAGACATTATTTTTGTGTATAACCCCCCCTGTTTTTACACTAAGAGTGACTGAGCACTGTAACAGGTTGTTCAGAGAGGATGTTGTGTCTCCATTCCTGTCCACCTGATTGGACATGGTCCTGAGCAACCTGCTGTAGTTGACTCTGCTTTGAGAATGGAAGTTGGATTAGATCTCCAGTGGTGTCTTCCAACCTCATCTCTCCTATGATTCTGTGGTGCAGTGGTGAGAGTGTAGTAAAAGGAAATAGGAACCCCAGGGAGTCCTGCTATAAGTGAAAAGGAGTGGAAATCTATTGGTGGAATGAATAAGGACAGATGCAAGGGAATGCAAGGATCTAGGATAGGGTACAAGAGGAGAGGTATGATGCATAGAGAGTCTAGTGTGAAGAGACTGAGAGAGTACCTGCAGTTTTATGGATGAGGAAAGGTATGCAGAGTGTTTTTCTGTTCTTAAAATGAAGGACATAGGCAGTAAGGAGCATATAGTCTTTTAGGGTCCAGTAGAAGAATGTAAGCAACCTTTAGGGGAAGTTTTCTTTTCAGCCTCACAAAGGCAATGGTCTGTGTATCAGAGTATTAGCTAACTCAGCCTTACTGACCCACTTAAAGAGACGCTTGTGTTAAGGAGGAGAACAAGGTAGGGTAGGGGTTTGCAAGCTTGGAAAGATGAAGGCAGCAGGCTTCATTCACAGCTAAAGAGCTGCTGAATGCTAGGCAAGTAAAGCACAGGATACAGGCAACAGACACAGAAGCAGAGCAGATGGATTAACAGGTGGTGTGGGCACAGCTCAAGGAGAAGATGGGTAGAATACTGATAGAAGGGAAAAATACCAGCAGATTCAGTAAAAGTCAGCTGAATTCCAGAACAGGCCACTAACTTTCAGGAAGCAGAATCAAAAATCCATATGGGACTTTTGCTGTTGCTAAGAGAGTTGCCAAGACCTGATTTAACACAAGGCAAGGAGTAGAGGAGAAAAGATTCAATTGTTTGGCTTGTCAAGAAACCTGATAACTGCTTAGGTTTTGTCTAGACTTAGGACCTTCAATCTACTCTGGGTGAATTCAGGACAGTAGCTTTCCAGAGCACCCATGTGATGAAGGACATATGATTTTAGGATAGACACAGGCCAAGAAGCTCTATCACTACTGTTTTCTCTACAGAGCTAGGAAGTAGTAGTGCACAATATGCTTTTCTTCTAAACACTGCTCTAACACCTTTGGCAAATGAAAACTAGATTAACTGCAAAGCCTGTTAATGTTATGCAGTCAAGGAGTGCTGAAAGTGGTTTAGATAGCCTTCCCCTCCCCAAATTACAAATCACCACTTGCTGCTGGCCATCAAGAAGATAAAAGACTGAAGAGATAATTGTATGTAGATAATTAGCAGAGTTTTCAATGAGAAGCTGAAGTTGGCAGCAGTTTTTCACTGAGGGGTGAATTTTCTGCCTGCTGTGCTGTGGGACAAAGCATACTCTGCTGCTTCATGTGAGTAGTCCCTTCCAAGTCAATACCTGTGTAGTCCCATTTGAGAAAATCTTTGTCTGAGTCAGGATGTAATTCCACAAACAGTGATCATTTCTGGCACTTTGGTTGTCTTAATGGAGGTGCATGCAGGTACATAATGTTTTGCTTGCTTGTGGCAATCTTGAGTTTTATTGTGTCTGTTATTTATGTCTAGTATTTTCCTCTATTTCCATTATAACTCAGATTATTCTGTGCTATATAAAGGCAAGAAATTCCAGAGAGGAAGAGTGAAGTTAGTTTAGCTACCAAAAGTATATTTTGGTATTTCAGCATAGCAGGATTGTCCCATTTTTTGGTCTTATTTGGAGGGTTTGAAAAATACACTTTTTTTGCTTTTCTTTGGTTTTCATTTTTATATTGATCATGGTATTTAAGTACATAATTTAATTTCCTAAACTTCTTTAAGTTTGAAACTATTTGGGGAAAAAAAAATCCTCTGTCTAATAAAATCCTCTGTGTAATATTGTCATACATGGTGCAGCAGTGGTCTGTGTGTGTGCTGCTACCCCATGTCTCTCAGTGAAAGACATCTCAATGCCTGTCACTGTGACATAGTGCAGACAGCAGATATTCAACTATTTGCAGTCTGTGAATCCTGAAAATAGTTTTTCTGCTGGTGAGATTCTTATTAAATAAATACAAGCCTATTAGCTACTGATCTATTCTTCTTAGCTGTTTGTTGAAGAAACCTCAAATGATGTTTAGGGCCAGCTAAGAATCTGTAGACTGTGACCTGATGAGCACATGTGTAACATGACCTTTAAACTAATATGCCAATATCAGCCTAAATACACTTTTTGTTTCATACCCATATCCAAGGTGGCTGTCAAGGATAGCCCTGTGGCTGTCTACAATTTTATCCATTGAATGCAAGCTCTTTAAAATCAAGAATGTGTCTATGTTCCCTGTCTCATTCAGCATGACATCTGCTTAAAAACATTCAGATGAAACATTGCAAAATATTGACTGAGTAAAATAAAATGTTTCTTGGGCACAAATAGGTTTACTCCATACTTCAAAAAGAAAATTAGTAAATATATTGTTTTGGTGTTGTCATTTCAGCTGAAATAATTCTAAACCAATATGTTTCAGCCTTACTGAAATAAAATGTTTTCATAATTTCCATATAAAATATGGATAAATTACATTGTTTCAGTGAAAATATTTTCTTTTTTTCAAAGATATGCTTATTTCTATTTCAAAATAACATTTTGAAAATACTTTTCATTCTAGTTTGGAGTTTCACACTAAACAGTTTTCCAGGGAAGAGAGACCAAACTGGTTGGGAGCAACATACTGAACTATAATATATAAGAAGGTGTGACAAAAAGCATGCAAGTATCCTTTTTTTTCCTTCCCCTGATCCTTTGCTTTTCTCCACCTTTTCCCTATTAAGAGGTGATTGTATTTCATTAGTTGCTTCCCTGCAGTTCCTCTTTGTTCCTTTCTTCTTCTGCTTCTTTTTATTTCATTTGAACTTTATTTTCCTGATCAGAACTTCTTTTTCTATTCCTCCAGTTTTTGATATCTAAAATATCTATTTCATCCCCACAGTCCTAATTGGCCACTTTGGGATGGACAGTAACCTAATAAAGCTCTGTAGAGATGCTGTAGCTAAAGCTCTGATCCTCACCACATTTAATAAACAGGCATCTAAAACTGGTATTGCAAAACTGCATATCTTGAAGAAATAGAAATGTATCAAAGTTACCTGGTTCCAGCTTCATTTTCAATTTAATGGAAATGACTTCCAGGTCACTAAAATTTACCTAAATGTTTCTGTAATAAAGGAGGTTATGCTTACTCTTTGCCTTTGAGATATTGCATTTCTGAGCTTGGAGACACAACTTGAGAGATGAACATTTAGGGATTTAACTGAAGCCTTTGTTATAGTTAGTTCATGGCCATGAATAATCTGTCAGACAAGAAAACTTTGAAAAGGCAAGACCTGGAATTTTCCATTTTTACAAGGTTCCTTTGAATGCCCAATACCAAGAGATAGTTAAAAGTATGACAGAATGATCAGTGTTGTGAACAATTTGTAGCCAGGGAACACTCTATAAACAAAAGGAAATAAAACCTGTGTCTACATCATGGATAGATGCTCATGAGGATAAACTCTGACTGTAAACTCTGATTATTGCCTGTATGGCAAAACTCCTGGAAAGAAGATGAAGAGTTGTGTAGGGACCCTTAAAATAAAGGCTGAGTGACCTCATTGCCCACACTCCCCCAGAAAAGCAAGGTGTAAATTCACTTTTAAGGAAAGCTAACACTTTTCATTCAGTTTTAAAGTTCTATTTTAAAGCAATTTTGTACCTGGCAGATGGGTAATTTTATCTTCACTTACATCTGTTATGGTGTAAATTAATTTTCACTCTACACTGCAAGTTATTTCTTTTTGTAGCAGAAATTGTAACAGTAAGGTAAAAATTCATTTCTCTGCTAGGACAATGCTTTTGCTGAATGTAGTAATACATTGGATTCTACAAATACAGAGCTGTTTTTAACTTTGGTTATTCTAATGTTAAATATACCCAGCATATTTATTTCTTTATATTTATATAAAAATATTTCTATATATTTATATTTGTACAGGTGGTTGAATGTTTCATGTGTTTTACTCTTATTTGTTGTTATAGTATTATATTAATATCACACATGGTGTTACTTTTAGGTGGAAATTAGTTGCTTCTGGAAGTAATCACACAGTAGATAGTATGCAGAAAAGCAACTTTATGTTTAAGATGGTTGTTAGCTGTATTTTTTGGCAGGCACTCTTTCATAAGGCATTGTTATTAAAATGTCCTGTGACATGTTTGACATCAGGAATATCTGCTGCTGTGTGGACATTCCAAGTTATCTTCTTTTCTACTTAAAATGTGTATTTCTACTTAATAAATGTGTATTTTCTACTTAAAATGTGTGTTTAAAATGAGCCCTGTCTATTTCTGAGTTACAGACTTCAGCACTAAAATATGACATTTCAGAACCTAAACTTGTACTGTTTAGAAAGGTTAAAATTTTTCACAGTGGTAGCAATCAAAATTTACTTCATTTCACAATTTATTTTCATTCAGTGTTCTAAGAACAATTGTTTTCCAAAGAGCTTTTATTTACTCTCAGATGTTTTTCATAGTGGTGTGGTGCTGAAAAGATTACAAGAAATTCAAAGCAAAATCAAATGATACAAAAATGTAATAAGAAAACATGTACATTTTTTGACTGTAAATAATTTGGCCTTAGAATGGCCATAAATTAAGTATGCATGAGTAGTTTTGTAAATTTATTAATTAGAAACAAAAAATTTGATAGATATTTTTTAATACTTTATTTTCCCAGAAACTTACAGATATTTCTAACTCTGTGTATACTGAAAATACTGAAACAGATAATATATTAAGCTCATGATTTCAATTGTTTCCACTAGCATACCAGAAACTGCATATTTTCTGAGAGGAAAAATGCTCTTTGTAGCCCTGACAGCATCACTGGCACAGGGAAACAATACTTCCTTATAAATATAAGGAGATTTTAGTAACATAGATGCCAATGAGAATTAGTTGTCATTATACCTAAGTCAGGAAGCATCTATTCTTTCTATTAGAATTAGTGGTAGGGACACCATGCCTTGCATCCATTAACATTTTCTGCAGGCAAACATGTTAAATCTTAACATTTATTTAAAAGTAATACATAGAAATGTCATAAAATTACAAATTATGCTTAAAAAATGTAATTTTTTAGGCTGGAAGACACTCTAAAATTTTAGATATAGCAAATATTGTGTATTCACAGTCATTGTATATATTTAGAGGATATGTAAATAGTCCACATATCATGCTGCAAAGGCATGAGAACTTCAAATAAAACAGTGCCAGTTCTGGAGAGTTATACAATGTTATGTCTGTCCTTGATTTATGGCTTTTTGCTGTTGGAGTTTGTTTTGAACTGGATCAATCCTGTCAACAGTTGTCCTATTCTTTATAGACTCTGTAAGTAATCAAATCTAAATACATTTGTAGTTACCCACCTTGTCATATATCCCTGGTGAGCAATCTATTTCTGGGGAGCAATAAAGAAAAAGGACATATTTTCAAGGACTTCTGATTTGATTTGTATTTGTTGCTGTCTTTGGCTTCAGCACAGTAAAACATCCAAACATGTTTCATTGCTTTCCTGGGCTGAAGCCTTCAGAAAATAATTTTCCTCTTCTGAAGAAGCCTGAGAGAGCAGCTAAGGAAGCTTTCTTTTTCTTCTTTGTTCCCAGTCCCAAGTGCAAATTGTCTCTCTTCATGGTAGCAAATCCATGCAACAAAAAGGTATGAAACATACTTGAATCTCTTAAATTTGGCCAAGTCAAAAATGAAACTCCACAGTGAAAGCTACTTCTTCAAAATTCCCTTAAAATTGCAGTGACTCATTTTTTGTGCTGAGGTTTTTAAAAATGGGGCATAAGCAATTTTGTTAGAGGAAGGTGAACTCTATTAAATCCTTCTTTGAGACAGTTCTCTTGAGGACAGTTCCACAGGAGTAGGTTTTGGCTATGTTCTGCTTGAGAAAAGAGTAGGCTGATGAATTAATTCCTCCAAAAACACTGAATAACAGTAAAACATTTTCAGTGTGCAATCCAGTGCTGAGTGCAACCTTAATTAACAGTTGTTGGTAGTGGTTTGTCTATCATATATAGTATTTACTCCCATTTCTGCTACTCAGTTCAGAACAGTTGCAACCAGAGTACCTTTTTTCTTTCAGAATTCTAGTTTGCTTCAATGTGGTTTTGTTTCAGTCAAGAATTTTCAACTGATTTTTTTTTTTCCAAATGATGTCCTTCAACAGTTAACATAGTGGAAGAATATGTGTGATGCTGTGATTCTGTAATATGTATTCATTGAATTAAGAATTCAAATTTCCTTGCAGAAAGAAGGGTGATGGTGGTAAACTGAAGAGCTCTATCAACATGAAGTCAGTTCTCTTCGGCCAGCATCAGTGGAGTGTGGAGTAGAGGAGTTTTGGACACCAAACTGTGGTCAGATCATCTAACATTTAATCATATAAAGAACCTAAATGCATAGCAGGGGTTACATCTTTCATACAGTTGCATTCTATGTGCCTTGCACATTGTGTGTTATGGATATGTGTGTTGCTACAAAGCTCAGAATGGGTGCCAGAGCATTGGCACAGACTGCCCAGAGAGGTTGGGGAGTCTTCTTCTCTGGAGATATTCAAAACCCATCTGGACATTTTCCTGTGTGACCTGGTCTAGGGAATCCTGCTCTGGCAGGGGGTTTGGACTAGATGATCTTTTGAGGTCCTTTCCAACCCCTAAAGTTCTGTGATTCTGTGATTCTTGAGACATACTGTCAGGCTGAAATTCCTGAAATTTACTTTGCATTATGCTTACTTTAAAGAATCAAACTGGTTCTTCCAAAACTGGTTGCTAGTATGTTACCATTTCAGCTAACTGGTCCCACCATGTCATTCCTCCACAGGCCCTTTTTCAGATACTACCAACTTCCTAAGGAGATGTTCAGGCTTACAACACCTCTATACATGAAGGGAGGGGAAAAGTTAAAAAAAAACCCCAACATAACAACAGTTACTGAAGTATATTTGGAGACCAATCTGCTCTAGAAACCCTGAACATCCTCTGAACCTAAAATTAGTGGTAATGATAATGTCAGTAATCAAGAGACTTAGAACATGATTTGTAGCATGACTGTCATGTTAACCTGGTTTGCTTATCATGTCCTTTCAGTAAAGGATGAAATGACAAAATGAATGGTTACATAAATTACTTTTTTTTCAGGAGTTTATAATTTATGGGCAATCTGGCTCTTCCCAGAATAGATGTAAGTTCTCAGTTCAGTAACATGCTAAGTAACATCCAAACTGATTTAAAAAAAAAAAAAGGGGGGGGGGGGGTGAACCCTATCAAAAATCTGTTTCTTTTCTGCAACATTTAGAACATTTCATTTTTTTAAAGAATCCTCTTTTAAAGAACAGAAATTTGGAATGGAGGTTTATTGTGTACATGTGCATCTACTTTCTGAAAAGAATAACTCAGAAAACTTCTCACAGGAAAAAAAAATGCTGCAAAATAAAAGTAAATCAATGCCTGTTTTAAATATCCCTTTAAAAGTATTTTATGTGTCCACTATAATTTTGTTCAAGTTTTCATTAAAGACACTTCAAATCAGGGTTTTTAGCAATACCTCTTGTGATTATTTGTATCAAAATGTGCATTTCAAATGAAACAAAGTGGTGGCAAGAGCCAAAAGAGCCAAATTTGACTTTTATTCATTACAGACAGGGAATGAGTGAAAACATACACATGTAAGGCTTACTACTGGGCTATACAGAGGGGAGCTTCACTCAAGCTGTAAATCACAGCTATGGCTCAAAAGACAACAAGATTAGGGTGAGAGGCACAGGGCAGTTAAACCATTACCATCACTCAGTGTTTTACCTTCCAGGAGTAGGGCTACTACTATTTTGTTGTAGGAACTTCTAGTGGAGCACAAAGTTAAAGAGAGTTGGTTTGTTGGGTTTTTTTTTCATTGTGGAAATATTTTGAATAATCATTAAATCCTTCATTCTTCAGAAATCTTATGTTATGCCAAAATTATTAGTATCCATTCCTTTTAGGATTGCCATGTACAAATCTGAAAAAGAAAACTCCAAGCCTTTAAAGTTTGGTTCCTGCTGAGTTTCAGAAGCTGAGACTTCTCACTTTATGGTGAGAGAAGTTAGTTAATCTGTGAGTTTTGCTACTAATTGGATATTTAAATGGAGAAACTGCAGCTAACCTCTTTCTGAGATGACTTCCCTTCCTTGAGCTGCTCCCTGCTCCATCTCAAAGAGCTTGTGAAATGGAGTAGCTGTCACTGTCATGCCAAGACGTGGGTGTTCATGCAGAGATATAGTCACACTTTCCTCTGGAAGACAAGGGCAAAAAAACCCACTTCAAACTCTATATAACTAACAGGTTTCTTCTGGTAGGTAACATGGTTAAAAAATAACTTAGTATTAAAAAGCTTAAACCCCCCAATAATAAAAAACAACAACAACAACAATCCTCCTCCTCCTCCTCTTTTGGAAACAGGGGAACTTATGGAGGACTTGCAAGTGTTATAGTTGTATAAAACATCTTACAAACTTTCATGGTAAGAATCAAGCAGAAAGTTCAAGCTATTTTTAAGTGCAATTTGAAGACAAATATGAAAATAACCCTCCAGGGGAAACTTAGGGCATTTAGTATGTGCATGTCACCTCTCTCTTTAAACACCATCATCATGATATCAGATTTTTTTGACTTTCCCTTTACCAGTTTCTCTACAAGCTCCTGAAGCAAGGCTAATTAGAATGGATTTTTTGATTGTTACTTAGTTCTTGTTTTGTGGAGAGCAAAGTAAACCAAACCAAACAACAATCCCATAAGTCTTTTGGTATGAACAGTCTGTTTGGACTGTGATTTAAGCAGGACTGAAATGCTAAGACTCTATGTCAAATCAGAAATCCAAATGCAAAATCTTAGGGTACAGGGACAGCAAATATTTTTTTCTGGCATACCACAGTGAACTTTGCCTGTCAATCAAGTATATTTATTATTTATATGTCAGGCATTGCTTTAGTACTGCAAATCATCAAAAAATTTGATAGTATATATTAGAATTTTGCTGCTACTATGCCTTTTAAGGTCTACATTTGTCTATACTTTTGTACTCACTTAAGTGAATCAGAGAAGTAGAAGTTTCTGATGTAAGAGGTGAGAAATATGTGAGTGATTAGATACCTGTTCATTAAGCAAATTCTGTTGCTGAGCTATTGTGGATCTTGTTATAATAGTAGAATAGGATCATCTGTGAAGTGATTTATTAATTACTTCTTCATGTCAGAGTCAGACTTATTTGTATCACCTGTGGTCTCAGCTAAAGACACAGTTTCTAATTATTTTTTCAATAAGAATATTTATGCATATTTCATTCCAAATATCCTGATATAATTAATACAGTGATACAGGTTTTCTGCTATAACTGAGTTCAGCTAATTGTATGAGGCTGATCTGAAAGACTTCTTCCTAAATATATGTTGTTCTGTGGTTAATATGGTTATAGACAAAACAAAATTAATTTAAATCTGAATCAGATGAATGAATTCTTCAACAAACACTGAAGAACTGAATAAAATCCTAGCTTATCTCTAAATAAAGAACTTAACTACAGGTAAAGACTAGAATGTCATTTAATCTACAAAAGGTTTTGTTTCTCTTTTGCTTAAAGGCTGAGGGAGGGAAGGTTTTCTTTATCTCTGCCTTAATAATTGTTAAATCCTCCTAAGATCCAGAGCTTTGCAGGCAAACTCAGCTGTAACAGGAAGAAAATATTTAGAACCCACAAATCTTTATAGAGGACACAAGCCACCTAAACTTGATGAGGACTCAACTGCCAGCACTTGTCTCTGTCTGCTAGATCTCATTCTGTCACAGGACAGGCAATCTTCCTCTTTTCTTTTCAAAGTCAATTCTTAGGGAAATATCTATTGATGCAGTCTACTCTCATTACTTCTCCTGGACATTTCTGCACAACTTCAAGAGGATGACTTACAGTCTTATGTTAAGTTCCACTCTCACTTGCAAGTGGACTGGGTGCAAAGCTAGTTGTACAGTTTGATCTCTCTACATTCAAATCTGAGAAATGTATTTCATCTTCAAAGTGTATATATAATGGAAAAAATCTGACAGACAGAATGCTGGTAAAAGGGAAGTTGGTGGAATACTTCTGGAAATCAAAGCCAGGCTGAGCTCAGTGGGGATTTATGTCTGCTGGCTCTTGATGATACTTCACACAGTTACTCAATAGTAGTGGTGTCTGCTAGCATCAGAAAGACATGTTCTCATTAAAATGTGTATACATAGGGAGCTAATATGTGATGACAGGAAGAAAAAAAAAAGAGATTGCTAAGAACTCTAGAATTGTTTCCAAAGAACCCATACCTGTATATATAAGTCATGAAGAAAGAAAATAAAACAACCCACAAAAAACAACAGAACCCCCCCAAATAAACCAAAATGCAAAACTACTGATAAAAGCCAAAACAAGAAAAGAAAGTCTGTGGTTCATTTTTGAGACTAAAGAGCAAATTTGGGTGTTATTCATGTCTTGCATCTTTATTCTTTCTCAGTTTTCTATCCTTTCACTCAAGACATACATACTGCACAAATAGAAAGTGGAGTATGAATGTCATAATTCAACACATCTTACTCAAACAAAAATAAAAGGAATGTCAACATTTTTCTCTGCTGTGGTTTCACCACAGGTTTTAAACATGTTGTTTTATTTAGGTATAGGGTGGTAACTTTTGTTGGGAAGTAGATCCTTGGAATCTGTGTCTGTTCTCTATATACTGTATGTAATGTGGCCTGAATCACAACACTGCAACTGCTACATGAACTGAATTATTCTAGGCCATAGTCTGCTTCAATTTGAATGCTAGCATGAACAATAATACTTAGTTCTTCAGTCATATTCATCTAGCTAACCTGAAGAGAGCTTTATAATATAAGAAAAGAGTTGGAAAAGCTAAATAGAAAGGACAAAGTGGTATATGACTGCAGTTATGATGCTGGTATCAAAAATACTGGTATATTGAAAAGTATTACCTATGATGGTAAGTGCTGAGTGATCTCTCCCTGTCTTTATCTTGACCCATAAGCCTTTTGTTATATTTTCTCTCCCTTGCTCAGCTGAAGAGTGGAGTGATAGAGAAGCTTTGGTGGCCACTTGGTGTCCAGCCAGGCTCAACCTACCACACATACTCAGACACTTCACATAGCAAATAAAGGTTCATTTCTCTCTGAATAGGGTCATTTTCTTCCTAAGAGCTTCTATTACTGTCTCTTAAACATAAACTGTAAGAAAAAGCCCAGTAGTATAGGGAAGGGAACCAGACTTGAAAGAAGCCATCCTTTTTCTTTATCAGAGAAGCCTGTTCTATATCACAGAATCAATGCAGAATCTGGTGCAGAACACCACTAGCAGATAATCAACATTTGTTTGTCTTGTCTTGAGGATCCTCTCTTCCTTTCTCCACTCCTCCATGAACACTGCTTTGCTCTTTCAGTTCCATAGAGATGGCTATTGTCCCAAAGGTAAATAAATTCTGATCAGAGAAAATTCCTGTTTTGTTTCTTTCAGGATGTGACTTCTTTAGCTGTTGTTATTCAGTACCCAATCCATAAATAACATTTTTCTTATCACAACTAGGCAGAGTTATTTTTGTGGCAAGTAGTTCAGTAGAAAACTGATTAAAGTAATATCCAGATTCTGCTGGACAGACTGAAAACTTCAGTTCAGGGGATCCACCCTGACTAGGTGAATTCTCATCCAAACAAAAATACCCAATTCCTTGCCCTTTGTGGAGGAAAACAATGACAACAATAAGATATCTTGGAAAATGCCTAAGTTCTACTCTCCACTAGTTTGACCTGAATTATTCTGGAAGGAAAATTAGTGGAAAGGATTCACTAGAGAGGCTTCTTTATTCATGAAAATTACTATGTAAATTTCTGGCATAAAGAAATAACTACTGATAAATACTCAAATTGTAGAAAAATGGAAACTCAATAGGGATTATATTCACATGCTGTACTCCTTGATCCCTGGTACTCTCCTTTTGGGAACAAATAATTGGCTGATTAAATGTGATCTTAAGTAATGACCTTCTGAATGACTCCAAAAAAACATGCACCTGGGAGATTTTAAGTGGTATACTAAGTATCTGTAAGAGCAAGCTGAAAGTGGTAATTACACTGAAAGCTAGTGTAATTGTTAGGGGATCAATTGTCAAACACTGGCAAACTTCAGAAAAGTTAATGAAAGATCAGTACACAGACTCATGTGACTACAGTGATTTGCAGATAATTAAGGAACAGGTTAGAAGGTAGTGCAAGGAAAATAGAAAGCTATTTAGTTTACTTTCATTCAGTGACATTTAAAGGGATGCAGGACTTAAATATTTTCTTGACAACAGAGTACAGTACAAAAGATATAATAATTCCTTCCTTCTCCTCAGTTATAATATTTAGCTATTAGGAAGTGACACCTTTTAGTTGAAGTAATGATGAAGTACTCTCCCCTGTCATGAGTAAAACCCCTCAGAGTAGCACTGCCAGTGGAGAAAGTGTCTCAAAGGTAAAGGGACAAGAAATCTCTGATTATTTTTCATTAGGTTTCCATTATAAAACCTTTAAGCAGGGTGGCAAGAGGGTTTCTGCCTTGTACAGAATGGAAATCCTCAGCATGGGCATCAGCAGTAGTAGACAGCAAGATTCCAAAGACGATAGGACAGCAAATAGGAGATGTTAGGAATATTAAATCTTCACAGTTCTTGGTCTTTATCTTCTCTACTGGGTTTGGCTGTGGTGGAATTCATCTCCTCCAGAGCAGACCATATGGTGCTGTGCTGCATGTGAGGCTGAAACAGTGTTGATAGCACAGCAGTGTTTTGCCTGTTGCTGAGTAGTTTCTTGCACAGGATTGAGGCTTTCTGGTTTTCCCCACTCTGACCCTAGAATGAGTAGGCTGGGAGTAAACAAGAAGTAAGGAGTGGACACAGCTGGGACAGTTGACCACAGCTGACCAAAGACACATCTCATACCATATGACATCATGCTCAGTAGTAAAAGATGGGGGAAAAGAGGAGAAAGGGAGGACATTTGTGGTTGTGGCATTAGTTTCCCCAAGTGATTGTTATTCATGCTGAGTTTCTGCTTTCCAGGAAGTGGCTGGACTTCAGTGTACTGATGGGTACCAGTAATTAAAGTCCTCCTTTCACTTTGCTTCCCCACACAACTTTTGATTCACTTATTAAATTCACTTTATCTCAATCCAGAAGTCTTCTCATCTTCCTTCCATTTTCTGCCCATCTCAGGGGAGATAAGAATGAGTGAGCAGCATGTTGAGTACTCTGCTGGCCATAGTCAACCCACCACACCTTCCCCTCTCTGCTCCTTAGCAATGTAGCTCCTGGAAAGGGTTTTGTGGCTTGTGTTTAATAGTAGGGTTTGTACATCAGAAGGAGAAATCAATTTTTCTCTTAGCTTGGCAGCATGTTGTCTTTGCTGCCTAACACTAGACACACTGCTAAATGGTGAGGAGATGCATCTTTTTAGACCTTTCTGTCACCCTCACCCAGTGGAAGAGACAATTTTCCTCAGATCTTGGGAAAGAACAGCCATGTCACAGAAGGAACTTTGACTGTTTCTACTTCCTTACAAAAGTCTTATTTTCTACATAGTGGTAGTTTCCTGTGGCTGCAGACCTGGATGGCTGTGTCTATACTAATGGAAGATTAGCACAATTAACAGTGGACAAATCATCCAGAAAGAATATGAAATTTCTAAGGAAAAAACTGTGTGTATGTATATATATTCCACTACTAAAGATTAGACTGCTTTGGATGAACAAAAGGATTCTCTAGTTTCTTCCCTCAGAGACGTGTTACCAGTCTGTCTAATGGCCTCACCTTTCCTGTCAACTGACGTCACACAAGAGCTCTCTAACCCCTAGAGCAGCTGTTTATCTGAACAAGCAATGTCATGCAAGTCTCTCTAGAACAAGCTGATGTCTCTATTTTAAAATGTTTTCTTTCAGCAGAAGAATGCACCTGTTGTCTGTTTAGGAGGCTGATCTCTTTTGGAGAGTGTTTGTCATGTGTTTGAAATGCTATGTAAGAGATTGACACTTGTATGCAGTAGATACACTCAGTCTCTCACCTTTTCCATTCTTCTCTCCCACTCAGCAGCATTTTCATATCCATCCTGGCTTCTGTCTCATTCCATTGCTCTACACTCTGGGTTCTTTTCTTCCCCTCTTCTGTACAAATGCATCTCATATAATCCTCTCATTCACAATGCTGTGCTTCCCTTTTGGTCCACTCTGTTCTTAGGTACTTTACTGGTGGTGTATGTCAGATGGTTCTGCCACTGCCTATTGGTTTCAGGGAACTGGATCCAGCACCAATATGTGACTAGTTGCTTGTTGCAATCTGATTTTGGAAACATCCAGATCAATATGACAATAGTACAACAAAACCATCTGAATACCTGTTAGAAGATGCTGAAATCATGCTATAAAATCCTTAAGCCAGTACTGAAGAATTATCACACATCTGAAAACATTATTCAGCACCAGATTTTTCAGAAAGTCTTAACTACAGAAAGAATATTTCCTTATAGGAAATGAATCAGATTGGAACCTCTGTAAATTATAAGAACAGAAAGATTTGCTGTCAACTGTTTTACCTGCACTTGTTGTACATTTACTAATGTGTCTGACTATGCTTTATCCCTAATATTTCATATTAATAACTAATATAACTAGCATTTTATATCAGTAATATGCATAATATTTTATATAGTAATTAGTAGTGATTTTATATTAGCAATAAGTATTTAGATTAAGAACCTTCTTAAACTACAGAATAAGCCATCCATTGGCACTGTTGTTTGATATTCCCAGTCAGGGAAGAATCCTGCTGTGGCATGGGGGGTTGGACTAGATGATCTTTCCAGGTCCCTTCCAACCTCTGACATCCTGTGATTTTGTGTGATTCTGTGATTTTCTTTTCTGTCTGTCATATTTCTATTTGAGTAGAATGACCAACTGATAATACAAAACTGGTTAATAAGAAATCTAAAGTCATGTGCCCAAGGTATCACCCAATTAAAACCAGCTACACTTATCCATGGTACATGGACACAAGACTGATTATAAAGCAAGCACTAAAACAAGAAGAGAAAGTAGAATGATGATGATAAAAAAGACAGATGATAGTAAATATATTTGGTACCTGCTATCTTCAAAAGAAATGACTGATAGCTAACATTTGAATGCTAAACTCCTTTAATTAGAACAATGAGTCAATGCATATGACATTCTTAAGACATTTTTTTCTCTTTGTAAGTGTGTGTTTGTTAAGGGACAGTAGAGAACAGGGAATGGAATAGAATGGAATGGAATGGAATGGAATGCAATGGAATGGAAGATAAGTGCTGTAACAACAGAATAGCTGCTCACTGATACTGCTTGATTATGTCCAACACACTTGTTTTTACTTTATGTATTGCACATTGTGGCAAAGTGATATTTACTTCTCCTGCTTCAATTGAAGAGAGAAAAAAAACAAACACAAGACCAAAAAAGGAACCATCTATAAATTTTATTTTAAAGATATTTGTGTGAAAGCTTAGGTGTTTGCAAGAACTATTTTGCTCTGCTGTGCTTGAAAATTTAAGCCACCTAATTAAAGAGGAGAAATGTTATAATGTGGCATGGAAGACAAGCTTTTAGATACAAATCAGGAGTAACTGAACATCAACTGCACATTCACCAAAATGTTTTCTTAAAACACTAATTATAAATGAGTTGTAACACTTAAGCTTAGTTATGGAGACTTTATAAAGTAGGAAGGCTTATGTTTATTAAAACCTTTATCTTATGAAAATGTTCTGTTTTGGTTTGAGCTGCATTATTTCCCTAATGGAGCTATGAATAATAGTATTGAAATTAAGCATAGACCAAAAGGGGGAAGTCAGCATCTTTTGTTTCAGTGGGAATGCTGAATTAAAATAGAATTAAATATGCAGCAACTGAAGTAAGGGCTGTCATTTTATAGAAATCAGCAATGAGAACTGGAATTTCAAGTCTCCACAGGCACTCAGCTTTCCTGATTCTGTTGGATAAATAATTGGACTTGTAGAATTATTATGTTGCATTCACAGAGTTTTGAAAATCTAGATGTTACTGAACCTGTAAAAATGAAAGTTTTATACTTCTGCAGACCAATTCCTGGGCTGGTTAGATAATGCTGAATGCTGCAAAATCTGAACTGTTATTTATGTGCTGATCATTTTGGAAAAAGTCCTTAACAGGAAGAACTGCTACTGAAAAGAATGGCTTCTAGCACCCTAAAATAAGGCAAGATCACTCCTTTCAGAAATCCTTCTGTTGGAAATTTACACTCAAGTTATATAAAAGTATGTGGTTTCATTCAGTTCTTCTTGAAGCCACCAGACATTTGCTGTATCATGAAAAAGTGTTGGGATCTGACACTACATTATTTTACTTCATTGAGTAGATTTTTTTTCCCCTGAATTTCAGGTATCAATGCAGAGGAAAGCACAAACAATCTAATACACTTTCTTTCCTTTTACTCTTCTTTTTTTTCTTCTCTTTTTTTTGTACTGGAGAAAAATATTGGTCACAGGATATGTAATGGGAAACCATTATCAACTAAAAAAGTCTTCATAAACACATTGCTAAACTTTCTGCAAGTCAGGAAATATTGTAAAAACATCAGTTTTGTTGCAGCTGTGCTTCTACAGCAAGGACCTACAATTTCAGACTAAGACCTGAAGACTTCTGAGTCACTTTTGCACTTTTTGCTGATGTCCTGGAATTCAATCCACTGCACAACTTAAATAAACTTCATTTCTGACCCACCATGAAAAGTGACCTCCTTCTCCCCTCTTCATCCTTCTCAGTTACACTTTCCCTACATTATAATTTCACATTTTTGAGTAACCACAGGAGATTTTCTATATCTTCAGTAGTGAGCTAAGTTTTTAAAGGTCTCCATTTGCTATCAAATAAATTCTCCAAATAGTCAATTTAAATTCTTAACTTTGCCAATTTGATAAGTGGTTTCCATGGTGATGAACTCCTAGCATTCTGAGAAGGATGGATTCAGCTGATGTCTGAGGGTGACAAGTAAATTTTGGATTCATAGCAGTGACCTTTGAGGAGAACCTGCTTCTATACTGCTAGTGTTCAAGTTCAGTTTTATAATCAAGACCAAATTTTTTTTCTGCTATAGGCTTCTTTGCTTTCCACACTCCATTGTGGCTATAAAACAAAAGAAAACATATCCTGTCAACAGAATGAAATAATGCTGCTAGGTAATAGAGTTTGAAATGTTTACAAACTTATAAATGAAAACTGCTCCATTAATATGAATGAATATAATCAAATTCCTTCCTGATAATTGCTACAAGCATAATATTGCACAACAGAGCTATTTTTAGCACATTACTTACAGGTTTTATAGACTTGGAAAGGCAGTTCCTGTTCATAAGTATTACCTTCTGTTGTACAAAAGAATGTTCTTTCACATCCTTTCATTAAGTTTTAAAGGTCTTATTCTGTAATGGGCTGTCTGATTTTTAAATATGGAAGATAACAGTGTAATTACATGTTCTAAACCACAATCATTTGGAATTCTGATTTAGAAAGGTGACTGTGATCTCCTTCACATGGGCCAATGCTGTAAAAAGATGACAAATACCTTGCTGCCTTGTAGGAAAAAAACCTACTGGCTGCTATTTTTCTCAGCACTGTAACCCATTGTGTCCTTTCACACAGTAGGGATAGCTAAAGTCCATTGACAGATTAATTGTCTCAACATACAGGTGACGAGAGGTGGTAGATGCCCCATCCCTGGAAATATTCCAGGGCAAGTTGATATGGGGTCTGAGCAACCTGATCTAATTGAAGATGTCCCTGCTGACTGCTGGGGGGTTGGACTAGATGACCTTTAAATGTCCCTTCCAACACAAAACATTCTATGGTTCTATGATGTTGGCTTTAGTTAATTCCTCTCTGAAGTGAAAAAGGCAGAAAAGGTCCCATTAGATTTCAGGTGCCCTAGTAATTACTCTTGCATTCTGCATCTTTAGCTCATTTCTAAGAAAACAAATACTGAGATGACAGGGAATGGGAAGAATTCTGCCCCTTGGTTGAGTGGGAAAAGAAAGAAGAAAAAGAGTAGTAAGATAAAATGATTAAGGTTTTGCATGAAAGACAGACAGACAGACTTTTACAAGCTGCAGGCTCCTTGGGGTGTCCTGATTATGTGAATATCAACCATATAGCCCCTGAGTTTGTGTGGGTGAAGTAGTACTGCCCTCACCACTCATTGCTAATGGATGACAAACTTGGTTCCTCTGAGTCTAAATCCCTGTGTTCCTCGTACCAGGTTTAAAAACCTGATATCCTAGCCTAGTATCCAGCTCACCAAAGAACCAAACACTATACCTTCTGTTCATGCAGGGCTACAGGCAGTTTAAGACCATAAGATGCTCTAACAAGAAGCATTTGTGGTCACTTATATATTTGTTGTAAACGTTGTCCACATTTTCCAGCTCTTATGTACGGTCATCAGCCCAAGATGTTAGAGAGATCTGACCATGGTAGGGTGCCATGTGGACCAAGAAATGATTGCAATCTGTTTCATGGACTGCACACTGTAAGTGTTCTACATCAATACCATCAAGTGAGATTTCTGCTTTTTTCACTTTCAATACACCTCAAAACTCCTTACCTGTCTGTCTACCCTAAACAAATGCTTCTTTTTCTACAAGCTGGTACACTTAAAATTAACACAGACAGTAGGAAATACATCTATTGGTGTCACTTGAAATAGCTCTACAGAAAACTCCTGAATGAAACTGTGGTGGGTTGACTTTGGATGGACAACAGGTGCCCACCAAGCCTTTCTATGACTTCCCTCTTCACTAAGACAGGAGGGTGAGAGAATTAGATTGAAAAAAGTCATGGGTCAAGATAAAGACTGTTTAATAAAGCAAAAGCAAAGGTTACACATAAAAGCAAAGGTAAACAGAAGATTTACTCTCTGCTTCCCATCAAGAGGTGATGTCCAACCAATTCCCAGGAAGCAGGTCTTCAGCAAGTGTAATGTTTGATTCAGAAGGCAAATATTGTAAATAAAAAATTTATTGGTCCTCTCACATCCCCACATCTCCCCACCTCTGCCCATCCTCTCCCACCCCAACCTCCCAGTCCCCAGTCGCTGACTCCTCCTTTCCCTTGTCCTTTATAACTGAGCAGACATTTTATGGTGTGGAGTATCCATTTGGTCAGTTTGGATCAGCTGTCCTGGCTGTGTCACCTCCCAAAATTTTGCCCACATCCAGCCTCCTGGTGAGAGTTGGCAAAACAGCCCTGATGCTGTGCGATTACCGCTCGACAATAACCAAAACACTGGCGTCGTATCAACACCTTTCTAGCTACCACTGCCCAACACAGCACTATGTGGGTTGCTATGGGGAAAATTAACTCCATCTCAGCCAGATCTACTACAGAAATGTTAAAATTTGAATAAATAAAAGGTGATAACTTCTATGTTCATCAGACATTATATACATATGCATTTATTTGTTTGAGATAAGTGTGTTAGAAATTAAATATTGAATGTTTAGAGAAGATGACATCTATGTCTTTGTGTGTGTTACTCCACCACTAAAATTCCAAATAAGAACATCTCTAGATTACCAGATGTCATTGAAGACTAGGCAGCCTTTTGGGGCTTTGCTCATTGTTCCTAAAGAAACGCTAATTTGTTCAGGGAGTCTGAAACCACCACACAGAACTACGCAGCTAAATTAAAACACCCTTGTGAAATTTTCACTTTAACTTCTGTGCAGTAAATCTGAGAGGGAAACAGAAAAAAGAGAGACTCACAGAGAGGGAAGTAGTTTGCAACCTGATCATTTCCTGATGGTTTAGTAAAAGATGCAAAAAATACTTTACTAGGGAAAAATGACTCACAATATAGTGAGGGAATTCTGCTGTGGCAAGGGGGTTGGACTAGATGATCTTTCGAGGTCCCTTCCAACTCCTAACATTCTGTGATTCTGTGAGATGATGTTCTCTTTTTATGTAAACTTTGTCCCAAAGAACCTATATGGAATATTAAAGTTCCAAGAAGATTCACATTACAAAGACAATCAAATCAGTGCCCAGATCAAATTTACATGGACCACAAGTAAGACAAGTGAGAAAAAATAAAAAGGAAAATAAAGTAGAGATATTAGAAAAATAATTATGATCTTCCTAGCAGGCACATGAACTGCAGTGCAGTCTTGGAGCTTTAGTTCTATAATTATACAGGACTTAACCTGAAAACTAAATCACCTTTTGGAGTATTTTGTTTGTGAAGTCTTCTACCTGGTGATCAGTTTTGAAGACCAATCCATTGTACGTTCAAACAAGTTCATTTCTAAAGGCTAAAAGATAAAAGAAAGAAATAATTGGTCAGAGAATTTTGTTCATAGTACTGAAAATATGTAGGTTATTTCAACTTATAGTAGTAGTTCAGATTCTAATGAAAATCTGGCACAAAAGGCTCTCTTTAAACTACCTTTGAAATTTGAACAGTTAGAGCTAAATTCACTACAGAGAATAGTCTGTGGTGGGCTGGAAAAGATTCATAATCAGAAATAGAATGATATAGCAGATGTAGGATATATCTTTTGTAAGTGTAGGAGGACAGCAGTTAACTTCAAAAGCTTAACAACCATTTCCTGTGATCTTCCTTTCTAATCAGTTGAGCAGATTTCTGGCCCCTAAAAACACAGGTCTTGGTTTCCTTTGGCTTGGATCAGAGACAATGAGACACTTTAGTTCTCCCACTTCAAAATTTACATGAAAACATCTATGCCCTGGGATCTTCTGGAAGAACCATCATGTTGCTTGCTAGATAGTTCATACTCTTGAAAGAACATCTTGAACTATTATCATTTTGAGGGTCAAGGCTAGATTGACCACCAGCTAGCAATGGACACTCTCTACTACTCCCCTCTTCTCCCCCCCTCTTTTGCCACACAACTTGGAGACTTAAGTACACTCTCCTCATAAAAGCTTTAAGGCCAATACAGACCATTTTATTCCACTAACCTAACTTCCAGGCTGTAGAATCAAATTTCAAACTGTTCCAAGCCTCTACACTATAAGGCTACAATTTACATTTTAGAAACATACTCAGCTTTGTATGAAACTTTTATCAGCTGAAGACTTTTGCCCTATGTCCAGATACCTTTTCCTAGCACTTAACTGTAGTAATGTCTCATCTTCCTCATTTCAGACTTCAACCACAAGATCAACTCTTCCCTCACACTAGCTATTAAGCCTAACTCACTTCCTCACAGATCTTCCTGTAGACCAGGACTGACTTGCATTGATAGATTGATGGATTATACCAACTTTGAGGTTTACAGGAGTGCTGTAAAATAAGTTTGTGAGATTTGTTTGTTTAATATTCTTTCATGGCTATCATGTAAAACTCTTGCTATCTCTTTGAGGTTTCTTTTACAGAGAAGATACCTTAACTGCACCCAAATGCTTCAGCAGTGGTATATTTCAGTGAATATCACTAGTGAGGCAATATTCTTTCTCCTGTTTGATATTTCCTTGCTTCCATATCCCTTTTAGTTACAGCATTTCATTCTTCATTTCATTATCTATTTTGACCCTGAAATCCCTCTCAATGTCACTGCAATCCAGAATGCAGTTCTTCTCATAAAGGTGACCTACATTTTTATTTCTCAGTGTCTGAACCTGTGTTTGGCTACAACAAAGCTTAAGTTACTCAAAGGAATCCACATTTCAGACCAACATCTTGTCTCATTATTAACCTTCTACACACTTTGTCATCATTGTAACTTTTTATCAGCATCCAGAAAACTTATTTTCTCTATAAATAGTGCTTAAGATATTTGCTTCACCAAGTGAAGAATAACTCTAAAACATTACCAGGGGACAAAAAATCCTTTGGGGATGACTATTTTTCATTTAGAATAATTTTTGTAATCTACCAGTGAAGTGTTTCTTAATCCATTTAACTTGATTTTAGATACATTTATCTTATTTGCACAGATCATAAGGTTCAAATTTAGTCATCTCTTGTCAAAGCACCTGTAGTTTAAATACAGTGCATTTATTTATTCTTACAAGAATATATTCACTTGTCATTTTACATTATTCAGATTTTTTTTGAGATATTTTGATGGTCACTGACCATTACTGATCAAGTCCAAGATTTGATTTCATTTCACTATTCAATTTTAACATTGTGAGTCTCCAAAGTTTGCCAAATGAGCTAATATTTTTCAGAGGGAATAATCTTCCTTGAGGTGCCCCTTATTGGGACAAAATGACCAAACAATGAACAAAGACCAGCCAGAGTTTCTTTAAGTATGACCATCTTAAAACTGTAAAATGATGATGGTTTCCAATGTCTCAATCCCTTGCATGCAAGCACATTTCAATAGATTGGAGTGAGAGGAAACATAATGAATGGCACTGTTTTGGCAACGGGATAGAGTTCTGCAATGTGTCACATTTTCAAACAACTTCTTTGCCATTGACCTTAACTGAATCAACCCTTCAGGTTTTGAAAGAGGGCACAAGGTATGGCAATATTTCTCTATAAAATGTGGGAAGATGAAAAAAAATTCATAAGCCATTACTGTAAAAAAAAAGACCTTGTTCAGAAGCTGTCTTTACTCAGAGCAGGGAAAGCAACAGCATTATCCTAGCCAATGTTTTCTCTACAAGATGATTTCAGAGGGCCTTTATGGTCCAAAAGAAGAGTCCTATATGCTCCTGGTCTATTAATGAGTGTCTGGATGAAGCTGTATTTCAATGTCAGGATGGGGACACAGAGATTAACCATATCTTCTTTACAAAGCTTTCCAGGAAACAGTGTACCAATGCTAAAGACAGAATTATTGTGAAGGGAGTTCTAGTTACAATTTCTTCAGTTACAGGTTATTCAATGAATATTGTATGACCTATAAATGATAGTAACTACAGGAATTATCACAGTTTTCAGGTATTCATTCCAATTTTTCTCTTGTTTACATTTCACTTAAAAACACTATGCCATACATCTACTGACGTATTAAAAGATCCAACAGCAAATATATGAACTAAAAGGAATTGTCTGGGGAAAGAGACAGAACAAGTTACTTCTTTCTCTCTGGTGTGGCACATCACCCAACCATATAATGATGAATTGACTGTGCAAGCTAAAGAAGAAGATATATGTAAGTCAGAAGAATTCTTTGTCACATTGGAAATGTATAGCATGTTGTCTTTCAAACAAAATGTGAAACTCTCTGCTGCCATTCCACGTAAAATATGATGACACTAAGTTATTTAGCTTTTGAGTTATTTCATCAGTGAGAAAGGTTTTCTTGAGACAGAGAGACAGAATAACCAATTGAATTCATTCACTTTTACCACTTCCTTTTTTTCCACCTACAAATCACAGATCCAAAGGGAAAATGAAGTTCAGGCCAACTTTTTCCCTCAGCTTTAAGCACACATTGCTCAGCCAACACCTTTCAAAAGACAATGAAAAATCTCAAGTTTAGCCATCATTTCTTTGTGCCAGGCTTAATTCTTTCCAAACACCTGTATGTCCTAGAGTTTAAAAAGTGTTTATTGTATTTCTATATATATCTATATAGATATAGACATTATAGCAACAAAGATATACATTGTAAACATTTAGCATCTGTGCATTTATTGATCTTCTCCTATAGAGTACTTTGGATATGTATTGATATGTGTTTTCACAGAGAAGAGCCTGACCACATCCTCCTGACACCCACCCTTCACATACTTCTAAGCATAGACGAGGTCACCCCTTAGCCTCCTCTTCTCCAAGCTAAAGAGACCCAGCTCCCTCAGCCTTTCCTCATAAGGAAGATGTTCCAGCCCCTTCATCATCTTTGTGGCTTTGGACTGGACTCTTTCCAGCAGTTCCCCATCCTTCTTCAACTGAGGGACCCAGAACTGAACACAATATCCCAGATGCAGCCTCACCAGGGTAGAGTAAAGAGAAAGAAGAACCTCTCTTGACCTACTAACCACATCCCTTCTAATCCACTCCAGAATCCCATTGGCCCTCCTGGCCACAAGAGCACACTGCTGCCTCATGGTCATCCTTCCAGGACCCCCAGATCCCTTTCTCCTTCACTGCTCTCCAACAGCTCAGTCCTCAAATGTCTCCTTAGAAGCTACATTTACTGAAGGGAATTACCAAAAATACCTCAGAGAAAAAGCAGAGAGGTGGAAAAATAATCTTTTCTAGGGGAAATAGAGAAAATAGAGTATATCAGGGCCAAAAAGACTATATGATAAACCTCAGTGGATGGAACCATATGCAGAGTTATTATCCAAAATTAAAATTGTCAGATAAAATACACAACATTCTGGCTCAGTGGATTATAGTAATCCCTTTGATTTCAATGTAATTTTTGAATTCAGTTGATCTAGTTAAAGCAAAATAGAATTGGATAATTTAGTCAGTTAAGATTTACAGACAGAATTGTGTTTATGCCCACAAGGTGCACAATCAGGTATTTTGCCAATTTAATTAATCTCTTCATTTGCCTTTGCAAGGTGTAGTTTGGGAACATATGATTTTGCAATTGAAATGTCTACCGGGTGTTGTGAAAGATTCTGATACTTGAAATGCCAGCAGTATTTTGCCTCCTAATTGAATACCCAGACAGGTTCCTTCTTTTTCTGTTCTAGTTAAAGAGACCAGAGAGCTTAGTGGGGAAATGGCATCTTTGACAACTGTCAGCAACAAAAAGTATAAAAGGTAAGGTACATGGTATTTGTCATGCAAGAAAAAAAATGAAGCAGCAAAATTATTCTCCATCATTGCTAAAGCTTGTATAATAGACACAATTTCCCAGCACTAAGGTTTGGTCTTTATTCTTTGTCTGATTTTTCCTGACACCTACTTTCAGAGGACTCTGCAGACCTTTGCTCTTTCCCATCTCTATCTGAGGAACAAATAGAAACCAACCCAAAGAAAAAACCCCCATAATTTACAAGGAACATATCCTCTGGGGTTTACAGTCTGCTTCTTATCACTCATGTTTGTCTTCCAGATTGTAAACCCTGTAGGGAATGGATTGCTTTGATATCTGCATGTTGTGCAAGGTCAAGGATGCAGTCAATGCCAAGTAAATAAGCAGACAGTGGTCAAACACAATCAAAAAAGCCATACATACAAAGATATATATCTATATCTATTTGTATAAACACTACCTAAGAGTTCAAAAGCCATGTTGTCTGTTCCATCAGTAGTGTGACCCTAAAATGACATTATGCTTTCTGAGCCACTTCCTGGGGTTTTTTTGTAAATGAAAGATGCTAATTATGAATCAGTATTAATCCTCCTGATTTGTTTGTGATAGCATTAAGCTTGATGAGCCTAGTTGTTTTTAATGAGGGTGCTACAATTTTAAGGTTTACTTTCAAGGACACTTCCAATAACATCACTTTATCCACTTACAATTCTGTATAGAGCCTTTAATAACAGAAAGAAAAGTTCTGTAAAAAGAGCCATTTCTTTCATTATTATCCCAACATTGCATATTTAAAATTGTAGGAAAAAGCTTCAGAAGTGCTCTCTAGTTTCCTTGGAGAGTACAATGTCCTTGGAGAGTTTTTTAGTACATCATCCTGTGATATATTGCAGGGAAATTTAAAAGAGACAAGTGAAATCGAAAGCTGATAAAGTTAAAGCATGGTCATCTAACATCTACTATTATGTGTTCATTCCTCAGATAGTAGAGATGTCTCCTGAGATCATTCTGCAGGCTGGTAAGAAAAAAGCAGTGTAAGATCAGACCATCCAGTGTGTCTGCTCTTTTTTGTTATTCTAAGTGTGACTGCTCTACCATTCACTACTGAGGAAATAACAGAAACCCATTTTAAGTCTTTATTTTCTGTTCATGACTGAGTTATATTTCAATTACTTTGTTTGAAATGTTATATATGGGTGAAGAGGAATTCATGTTGTGTTTCTTTTGCAAAACTTCATCCAGAATAATTCAGTTTCACTCTAGTTCTCAAAAACCAAACTGAAGGAAATTACTTTTATTGATATTTTACAGGATAATGCCTATGTGTCAAACATCTTCTGCATTCCCCCTGAATATTCCACTCACAGCCAAGCAGAAACAAACACTTTCAAAACTACAGTTTTCAGGTTTTGAACAGTAAAGGTTTTTCTGATTCTAGTGTCCAAAAACACTGCATCCTTCAAAACTTACAGAGGATAAAGGTTATCCACATGGATCTGTTGAATGATCTCTTTTCATCCCAAGGAATCCAATTGTCTTTTCTGGTTAAACTTAGTTTCAGGGGCTCTAAACCATGACTTGTCCTCACTGGACACTCCACCCCAATGCCTTCTAGTGGGTACATATGAGGAGAATGAGTAGGTTTGACTGAGTAGAGGAATAGAATAAAAATCAGATGGGGACAAAAGAAAATCAGAGTCCTTGTGGGGGAAGGGCTAATTCTTGGACCAGGCAGAAAACATGAGGGAAGAAAGGAGATTTCATTTGAAAAAAGATAGGCAGGTCAGTTGCTATTGTCAAGTCATGCCAAGCTAAAGCTCTTTTGGGGCATAAGCAATGTTAATGAAGGCTCAGAGCTCTCATTTTCCATCTGCTCTCTGACTGGTGTACTACTGAAGTTCTGCTGCCTAAAGCTTGGCTTGCAATAGGTTCTGGAGCTCATAACCCAGTATATGAAGCCTGTACCAGTGCTAAATGCTTAGCACATTTGTGAGGCCCAGCTGCCCACAGCTGCAGACATCCCTGAATACCAGAGGGGGCTGCTGGAATTTTTAGTAAGGCAATACAGAAATTTTGGTCTTAAGGTGAACTTAGTATTTTTGTATTTGTGTGTTGCAAAATAGCTTCTTTTTTTTACTTAGGCTGGCAGAATAAGCAGTCATTAAGATCACATCCTGGAAATCAGTGCATTTGGGTACTTTCCATCTTTAAAGGGCTTTTCAGCACAAGAAACACCACCACTGTCAGAGACACAGAACTTTAATCCAAGTTGCTCTGGAAATTACAGCTGTTGGAATGCCCAAGACAACATGCCAGTTATTATGAGCTCATATGGTAACCAGTAAAAGCTCTTGATCTATATGGAAACTGGAACACAGAAAAATGTGGATTCACTTTTGGGAAGAAAAAAACAACAAGAAGGAGTTCTACTCCTAGAAGAATTTACTACTCTTCTGCACCCTGACATTTTTTGTTTTATGGGAGAGTTCACCACTACTGGCTGTACAGAGCCACCAGGCTGCACTTAAATACCATTGGCAGGACTTTTTGGCCAGAAATATTTTTTACACCTGTAATAAAGAAAATCATGAAGAAAAAAACCATTACTGAAATATTCTTGCATCTAAATATATATAATAATAGATATATATGACACAGGGTTTGTATATGTGGAAGGATAAGGAAGAGGTTGGCAGTCAAGATCTTAAATGTAGTAAATGTCAATGAAAGTAGCTACACATACATAAGTTCTAAGATTGTGTCTTTTGGTACAGAGAGATGCAAATTCTCACAGCAAGTTCCTTGGTTCCTTTGAGAAGTGGGATATTGATTTACTCTTTTAATTCTTCCTAAGGAAGTACAGGAAGAGGCAGGTAGAAAGCATCTGGAGAAGTCAGTTGTAATTTATTGTGCACATTTCCTCATTAAAACCAGAGAAAGGCTACTCTGAGTCTTTCTCATCACTGTTGTTTTACCTCACATACTTTTCAATTAATTCAGTATTTTCTGGGCTTCCTGGAGCAGAGCCCACCCTACATCATGTTCCTTTGGTCTTATTTCCCACTTACAGAAATCTGCTTTCCAGTAGGAACTGGATTTAAAAGAGGATGGAAAGACAGATGAAGACAGAGAAACTTAGATCATGAAACTGATAATAAATATGTTAATAAGTATTTTTGGTGTTCAGTAGACTGCCCATAGTTGGAATGTGGATTTCAGATGTGGCATTAATATTCAGAATTGCCTATAAGAAAAGGTAAGATACTAATATTTTTAAACTGAATATGGAAATATATATACTTTAAAATACGTGATAAGGAGAAATTAAAACATTAAAAATAAAGTTAATAAGCTACAATGGTCAGTCAAAAATCCCTAAGAGGGCAGAGATGCTTTCTACCTCTCAGAATTTGATGCTCAAGGATAGAGATGAAATAATTCACAGCATACATTAATTTGATACCCTTTTTAATATTTTTTCCAGTTTGTTGCTTCCTGCAGCATCCTTTGGTTTCACAGGGTATACAATATGCTAGTATAGATAAATAATTCTGTATGAATAATTGAATAAAAATATAAATAATATATGCTAATAAATATAAATTACAGTGTACTACTTTGTGCATAAGAAAATTTTTTGGCCTACAATTTAAAGTATAGGTTTAGGAACAGTTTTCTAATGTATCTTTATATTTGCCTGATGCTCCTGTTGCTTTACACCTGTGTTGCATACTACTATTAGAAAGCAAAAATACCCTAGACTGCAAATAGATTTGCACCTTCCTGTGCCTTTTACTGTGGGTAATTTGCTCTAGTAGCCCAGCAAAGCACTTACAAATTGTAAAAGGAAAACATTATTCAGAATAATGTAATTGAGTAAAACTATTGGCTAGGTTCTTTTGAGATTTTATACAGTCTCTAATTACTAGTTATCAAGAATAAAATGGCATATCTTTAGTTTGTGCAAAACAGTAAGGCTTTCATTACATTCCAGTAATTGCTCTTATTCACATTATCTCAGTATCTAATCTAAAATGGAATCTATCTTTGGTAAAATATACATACATCTATGTATACACACATATATATATGTTCTTTTCACTAAAGATAGGTTATATGTATGACTATATATGAAAAATATTTATATATATATAATGTATATAGCAAAAATTTAAAATATCTTAAATATTCTAAAAACACTGAAAGAAACAAAGCCAGAACTCACATCTAAACATAAGGAAAACAGCTTAAAGCATCTCATGAAGTACAAGTCCCAAAGTGATAGCAGAATAGATGTCCAGCACTTCTAATGGAAGATAGGCTCATGACCACCTCATGTTTCTAAACACGCTGGCAATAAATTTGCTGAGAGGTTGGTTGCAAGGATTTTTTTGGAGGTATATCTTTTTTACTGAAATCAGAATGTAAGAGTCATCTTAGCAAGAACAAAGACAAGAAAACCTCCCCTGGGTGAAGTCCTAAGTACCTGTACAGCACAATTACTCTAACCAGAGCTGTATGAATGTTCTATACAGAAACCTGCTGGGCTCTGGTATTGTGGGTATTGATACTACTGTTAGAGGGAAACTTTTGAGACTTCAGCAGTAAATCCCTAAAAAATAAAGGCATTGTCTTGGAACAAGTACACATTGTCTTTGAATTAGTACATGTTGTTTTCTTCCATGTCTTCCCCTTGAGAAGCAGTGTGTTCAACATGAACTATGTCTCTCTTTGACTATTAAATGCTGTGTTCCTTTCCTATAAGAATCATGAAGAATCAGAAGTCATTTGCAGACAGCTGGTGCTATGTTAACTTTTATTGGTTTTGCAATAAATTGGGATCACAAGGATGTTTAAATTAAAGTCTGAGCTCCAGTCTGTCACTAGGAAAATCTAGTCATGCCATGTCAAAGAAAGAACCCTTGGGATATTCTTAATGTCATTGGGAAAATGACCTGAGTTAGAGTTAATCTTCCTCTGAAGCTATTTGATCTGGATCAGATGTCCAAGATGTCCAGTTCTCTAACTACATGAGCAGTCTTGCTGCTGCACAGGAAAGAACAGTGAGGAGAACAAGTGGAAAAATCAGGCAGGATGGCAGCAACAGTCTACAGCCTCTGTTAACCTGGGCATGACACAAATTTCTGGTGTGGAGTCTATGGGGAACTGTTTGTGTATGTGACAGTCTGCTCTGAGAGGAAACAGACTTCCAAAAATTCCACACAAAATTTTATACCTTGCCAGAGGAAAATTTCAGATTTGGGTCTCATTAGCTTTGAAGATAAAATTGAAGAATTGTCTCACATGCTTTAGTTTTATTAGGTCTGTTCTGTTCCCTCTTGCCAATAGTCAGGGCTGGGCTGACCACTAGGCAAATGAGAGATCTCTGAAGTCCTCTGCCTTCCCAAGGAAGGAATAAGGGAAAGAGACTTATGGGTTGGTAAAAAGCCTAGAACAGCTTTAATGAAGCAGTAACAAATTAAAAAGAAAGATAATATTAATAAGAAAATAATGAAATAGAGGCAAATATATACAAACCCAATATTGAACTGCCCCAGAGTCTAGACTGGACTCTGCAGCAGATGTGAACCAGATTCAAGAGCTAAGTTCTGAAACTGGATTCAGGAACACATGGATCAGGATCAAAGGCAGAACAGACAGAGTCCTCCTCAGACACTGGTCATTGAAGAAGAGGCTTGACCCTCATGATCCCTCAGCTTTACATTAAACAGGATGTCAATGGATGGAATCCCTTGTTGGTCTGTTTAGGGTCACCTCTCCTGCCCACCTACCCCACAGGTGCCACCTCTTACTTACTGCACCCCAACGTGGGACAAGATTTAGCAGTGATCTTGGTCTATATAGGAGCAAGTCTAACCAAGAGCCTTTCTGCAGACTAATCCTTAGTAGCAACTATGAACATCAAGTGCTATCATTGCTAGAAGCAGACACTGTCTGGGAGATAATGCTGTAAACTTCAGAAAGTGCAGCTTCTGGTTATTGTAGGTACATTCACAGGTTATTGGAAGTACATTCCAACATCATGAAGATTATTTTTTGTGATACATCAAGAAAATGAATCTCAACAAGTACAGTGTAAGCTTGTGTTTGAAATTAGGTTTATCTGGCCTTCTGTCAGCTTCAGAGCTCTCCACAGTAATGTTTCAGGAACTTCTAAGGGAGCGATGTAGCTCTGGTGAATAACTGCTAGAAGACAGGTTTAAACACAGAGTAACTCTCTTAAACCATCACCATCTCTCTAGAGTGAACTAAAGTTACTGCACAAGAAGCACATGTGCTATCAGCAAGGATTGTGGCAGGTCATATGTATGAAAAACATACTTGATTTTTTGTTTGCTTTCTTGGAATACAAGTGGTAGAAATGTGCTGCTGCCTTCTGCAGCAGAGCAGTGACTGCACTACTTCAGAGGATAAGGACAGAAGGGCTCAGTAACACTATATTGTGTCACTGTCCAATTAAGAAAAGCAAAATAAAGTTCCTGAAATAGCTTTCAATTAACACTTAGTACATGCCATAGTGTATTTAGTTTCTTAAAGGCCCATTAATTGTTAATATATTGCAATTAGCCCTTAAGTATGTGATTAATATTCTGTTAAATGCTTATTTAATGTTATTTGGCATTCATTACCAATGAATAGATATTTAATTGAAGGCTGCTTCCTCCTCAGTAGAATGGCTGGTCTCCTTTTGCCCCTTTCATGATTACTTTCTGCTATTTGTTTTTCTTCAGACCATTGCCTTTAAGGTTGTGAAATTATTCTTCTCCTTGTAGTTCACTCAGCTAAGCAGAAAATAATCAGATTTTTAGTCCATAATACCTATTCAGATAAGTGTGCTGGGATTATAGATGCACCAAAGCACACCAAATTTCATTCAGCAAGATATATCTTAACCCCCAATGTAGAGGGTCTGATGAAAGTGAAAATTTCATAGCCCTGTTTATTTGCTGCTCCCTCCCTCTTTGTTCCCTTCCTCCACTCCCATCTTCCCAGCATCTCCAGCTGTAATAGATGTGAGCAGGGCAAACGAGGCAGGGAAAATATAGCAGCAAATAAGTATGGTAATATGATTGCCTTATGGAGAAAACTTTTAAATTGCTTTCCTGCAAGATGAACCTGTTTCTGCTGTGTGCTGCACAAAGCTGATGCAGAATGGGGAAATTGGGCTGCTTACAATCACATCACTCTCATGAGGTCGGCACCCCATGGGTTGCCATTTGCCTTCACAATTGTCCTCTTTCAGTTGAAAATCAGATAGCATAAAAGGAAATTATTAAGTCAATTGCTGCATGCCCAACTTGAAATATGTAAAAGGAGTCCAGTATTCAACAGCAGCAATAATCTATACCTTGAAAATCCAGCCACATGGAGAATTTTCCCTGTTGTGCAGGTAAAAACAACTAATCACTAAGCAGAGAATAGTTTTGAAGGACCATTAGCTGCACTCATATTACTAGTTGGTCAATAAACAAGAAAATTCACTACAATATGTTTCAAACTGTTCAATGAAGCTTGAATGTATTCACTTTTCTATCAGATTTATTAGTTTGATTTGGAAAAGGAATTAGCAACAAAGAACCACAGAAGGAATAAAATGATGGAAAAATAATCCCAAATTTATAATATTAATTTCATTTATCAACCAGTTCCTGCAGATGAAAAAATCTCAATGTTTTATACCCTAAACTGTTAAAATGTACAATGTATTTATTAAAAATATTATTATATACATATCTTTTTAAACTTTATAAAGGCAAAGTTGTCTTCCAACTCTCATTTTCATGTACATTCCCTTGATCCAGGAGGGAAAATGCCTACAGGAGAGTAAAAGGTTCTTTCCATTGCCATTTTAAATTATTCTGTGAAACAATTCAGTTCATCCTTGAATTTTATAACAATTTAAACTTTAAAGAAAGGTCTCAATTAAGAGTCTATATCTGCCAGAATATTCTACTTTAAGAGTATAGTGCATTATAGAATCATAGAGTCATAGAATCATTTTGGTTGGAAGAGACCTTTAACATCATCGAGTCCAACCATTAACCCAATATTGCCAGGCCACCACTAAACCATGGCCCTCAGCACCACATCTCCATGGCTTTTAAATCCTTCCAGGGATGGTGACTCCACCACTGCTCTGGGAAGCCTGTGCCAGGGATTGACAGTCCTTTCAGGGAAGAAATTTTTATTAATGTCCAACCTAAACATCCCCTGGCACATCTTGAGGTCATTTCCTCTTGACTTATCACTTGATACTTGGGAGAAGAGATCGACTCCCCAACTAGTTGTAGAGAGCAATCAGGTCTCTACATTCATTAATTAACTTTTTGCATAAGTTTCCCTCTCCAATTCCTGGTTGTTTCAGTATATCCAATGCCTCAGAGTTTTTAATTTCACTTAGCTCTGCTCTTCAGCTGAAGGAATCTCAGAACCATTTCTGATTATCTTTGAAGACTCCTGGGTTGCTAGGAAGCAAACATCATGTCAATATTAAAAGAGGTCAAGAAGCTAGGAAAAAAATATGAAAAGTCAGAGAATTGACAAAAAGCCAAGTTATTTTAATTCCTCAGAAGCATCTGGAACAAATAATTCAGTTAACTATTTGCAGGATATCAAGGAATTGATAAGACCAAACCAGCTATTTTCCTTTAAATTCTTCATAACTAAGATAATGATGAAAACAGGAGGTGTTAGACATCATGGCCTCTTGCAGTCACAATCCATTCTCAAAATGAGTCTCAGCTAATATTGTTTTGATGGAAGCATTGTTGGGTAAGGGTAAACTGCTCTTAAAATTGTAACTATCAATGGTTCATTATCAACATAGAAGAGACCACTGAATAGCATTCATTCAGGGAAAGTCATAATTTTAATGTTCTTTGGCATTAGTATTAGTTAACATTTGAGAGCCACCTGAAGGGACTGTAGGCTGGAGAGCAAGATCAGAATTCAAAATCTTATCAGCAAACTGATGTTTCAAAGGGTAGAATGATGCTCAATAAATATTAATTTTTTTCTTTTAGGGAAGAATAATTATTTGTTATTATTATTTGTTATTATTTGTTATTATTTGTATTTTCCCACACATAGTGGGAAACAAGATGGCTAAANCAAGATCAGAATTCAAAATCTTATCAGCAAACTGATGTCTCAAAAGGTAGAATGATGCTCAATAAATACTAATTTTTTTCTTTTAGGGAAGAATAATTATTTGTATAAACACATAGTGGGAAACAAGATGACTAACGAGGATGAGCTACAGTGGAATATAAAGTGAGCTAGAACCAACAGTAATGCCACCTGATGAAAAAAAGTGAACATTCTTGGATACATTTCAGGTGTTTTACATGCTGGATTTGTGATATGTATCTTCTCACTCTTGTAAGGCTTAATGAGGATTTAGGGGGACCATTAAGTAGAGTTTGGGTATTCTGCTCTAAAAAGGTTGATGACCACAGGGAAATGCTTCAGGGATAGTAGGGACATGAGCAGGATCTAGTATACTCTGCCTGTGAGGGACAAGGGAAAGAATCAAGATCTTATAAGCTTAAGGAGAAAAAGAAAAATAAGGATTTTGTGGTTTACAAAAAAGTAAAGAAGGAACATGTTCTCCAGATCTATAGTGACTATGACTCCTCAGTCCCATGAGACACTCTGACTTGCAAAGGGAAAATAATAATAATAATAATAAAAAATCTTTGAGGAAAACTATTTCTATTCCTAAGAGGAATGAAACAGCAATGGAATAGATCACCTGGGGAGATCATGAAATCTAATACTGGATGCTGTTAGAAACAGTCAACTGAGATATTGGTTCAGTGGAATACTAATGAGGACATTGTCCTAGTTTGAGCTACAACAGAGCCAATTCTGTTCAGTGATTTTACTTTTCAGCTCAGTCTCTTCTCAGTGACTTCACTTTCTGAAGCTGACAGCATGTTTGCACAGATAGTGTCTACTTTTAATATTGATCACATCTGGTAATGATTCTATGATTCTTCATGTGAATACAGGGTTAGATGGGGTTATAGGTTGAGCTCTGAGGCTTTGAAGGCTGCTCCTTGACTCTGTCAATGCAGTCTGGCTCTGTCAAGCCAAGGTAGGCTAACACCCCATCCAACAGCTCTCTTGCCATCTTGTGCTCTGAACTATTTGAAACATGAACAGCTTGACTGTAAACTTCAGATTCATTTAATCACCACCACTATTAACAGAAAACACTGTGGTTTTGGAGTGGGGGTAATGAAGCCAGAACTGCTCTAGCCTGGCTACATAATCATAGCCAGTTGGTTGGTGGGAAAGTTGTTTCTGCAGTGTTTTAAACAGGTCATTCTTGTCAGATTTATGATTAACACCTCTTAAACCTTGACCTATATAAGTTATTTTAAGCTTTTTTATTTTTAAAAAAATGCCTCTCATAATATACCATTCACAATCAATTTGTTGTTAATTAGGATTATCCATCATCAGTAAATAGAATGCACTGCTGTATGCATTCTGTTGTACCTGTCTGCTGTGGGTAAATGGCATGATTAAAAACATTTCACACTCAGTTTCTAGTATCAGAAAAGCAGCATTATCCAGTGACTGACTTTTACCTTAGGCTTAATGTTCAACTCATTCTTATGCAGCTTATCTAAAAAGGAGAATATTAACCTTAACAAAAAGAAGCAATTATATTTCAGCAATGCATAGTATTATGGTGGTATTTATTCATCTGTTCACTCCCATAGTAACTTCCTGCACTTTAACTTAGCATCTCTTTTCTTAGCTTACATCTGACATTTCAGGACCTCTGAGTACTCAAAAAATGCTCCAAAATGGTACTGGTTTCAGCTGGTTAGACATTTCAAAGTAGGACTTCCAAATGCCTGCATAAGCTTTGAATGGTCTCATGTCATTATTTTATAGCTTCCTCTGATCTTTCTTCTATTTTTATTACATGCTTTGTGGCCAAATTCAGCACAGGAGTAAAGCCTGCACTTAATTGTAGCAGGACTGAATTGAGTTTTCAGCATCTTTCGACCTACCATTATAACCATTGTTGCCTGCTACCTTTTCAGGCTTCTTTCACCTTAGGAAGTTTAATATTTGCCATGGAACCCTTTAAAATGTGTCTATCCTTCATAACTGCATCCCAGCACAACTAAATTTCCCAGCAAACTGGGAGGAAAATGTCCTTTGAAGGCTGCACAAGTATAGATTTCTACCTTTACCACTGCAGCTGTTCTAAAGTGAAGAACCAGAAGCCATAGCACTTACCAATATTATTTTTTTTGCTAGAAAATATGGATTTATTTTATTTTTTATTCAATATTTAAGGAAATAAAGGAATGTTTTGGCATGCTTGCATGATTTTTCATTTTAACCAAGAAATACTTGATTTGAAGAAGATATTTGTGCACAATAAACAAAATCATTCCAGACAAATCCTTCAAACACCTGTAACTGCACAAACTGAAAAGTCCCTGTTTTCAGTAAAATTCCTGTATCATCCCTGTGTGACTTGTTCATGGAGTAGAGACCTCATAGTTGCACTGAGAGACAAGAAAGGAAAAAGAGGGTTATTACACAGCATACACTTCAGCTGAATATTAAATCCTCCAGATTCCCATTGTGAAAGGAGAAAAGGCTACAAAGGAAGCAGAAGAGTACATTTTTGAGCAATATACTCTAGGTTAGATCTGCAGTGTTTTATGGTATATCAGCTGGCCTGTCATGTTTTCCCCATGCACAAAACCAAGCTTAAAATAAGCTCAACAAGCCCTTCCAGCCTAAGTGGCTTATGGTCTGTAAATGTAGACAATAAATAGATCAATAAATAAGTAAACAAACAAAAAGTGGTAATGTAGTGCTGCTCATGTAGTTGTAATCCTCATGTAAGGATTCTCCCAGCTGTTTTTCCTGATGTCAGCAGATAGCTACAGGCAAGCTTCTCCCTTTTAATAAGGTGACACAACCAGCTTCCTGCTTGCTCTCTGCTCTTCTCACCAGGGCTTTTTCACTAACAGTTCTTTTATGCCCTTCTGGTTTGGAATCAGCAGTCACCAGCACCCAGCAATCCCAGGGACATCTTCATCTCAAAACCTAATCAGCTGTTGCAGCCAAAGTCAGGGTTCCCATACAGACACAATTAGAATGGACAATAGCCAGGAGACACTAAGCAGCATCAAAACAAAGAAGCTGAAATCTGCCTAATGCACTCTTCTCCCCAGCACATTCCTTACATTGGCACAGTAAGGAAATCTTCAGCAAACCTCCCCAAATATGACCTTTGTAATAAGAAATCAATAACAGTAATGCAGGAAAAAGTAAATGTGTGTGTCCTTTCTGAACTTGAAAGAGTGGAAGGAGTCAAGTACAATTCACACTCTGGTGCAGGTCACATTCCCTGTCCTTGTACTTCTGTCTGGCTGCCTGAGCAAACTCTCTGGATTTCATGGCAGGTATAAAATGCAAGGTTAAGGAGAGATGACCATTTGGCCTTCATATGTTGTTCCTAGAATATTTGCATTTGTTCTGTTCTTTGCTTTTGGTTAAGAGCTGAGCTCTGCTGGTTCACCCAGATGTGCCCTGGAGTCTTCTGTCCTTCCAACTTATCACCTGACAGCAATGATTGTATAGTGTAATTAAAAGTCAGTGCTAGCTGTTGGGATATATGCTATAATAGAAGCACCATCTGAAATTAGGACTTAAATAATGAAGGGTTCAGGGACATGTAGGTTGATATTTGTTATGCATGTTAATAGAGGAAGTTTGCTGCTAATTGGAGGCTAACTAAACCCTCTGGACACATTTCAAGTCACGTCAGTCCTTCTTTTCTCCCTAAGGAATCTGATAGGCCATGGAGCTTAGTACTGCCTTTTTCTATCTTAATTACCACATTGAGTTGTGCTAATGTAGGTTTACTTTGGAGGCATGTGTTATGATTATAAGCCAGGCAAGAGTTTCTACTATGGGCTTCAGAATCTAGTTTAAACACCTTTCTATCTGCAAATAGTAGGAGAAAAAAAAAAGGAAAGACCAATTTGCTTCTCAAACTAATGCATTGTAGCCCATGTACAGGTATCTAAGCAAAGTAGGTCATCTGAGTTACTGTGACCTACCCAGGTAGCTCATAAACAAGGTCTTTGTTATTCTGCATTTGATACTTTATTAGATCTGATTTTATATAATATTACTTTTTCATTGGGCTGCAAGAACTGTTCTTGCCATGAACACACACTCTTTGTGGTGGCACTGAAAAGCTTCATCAGTTTTGAATATGTCAAGCCTGTGAATGGAAATCTGTATTGTGTAAAGTGGTCTCAGCTACAGACACATGGCTGACAGGGAAAAAAAACCCCTTTATGACATTCCCATTTATAGGCTGCTTTGGGAACTTCTGCAAAGCTTGCTCTGTGAACCCCCTAGGCTGATCTTCATAACTCAAGCTTGAAGTTAGGGAAGAGAAGCACTTTAGAAGGAAAATTAAATACAGACCTGGTGAGCTTCATAAATAACAGGAGAAAATGCTGAACAGTGCAAAAAATTGTAAAGAATCAGAAAGAGATGAGCTTACACCCCCTCCTTTTAGACAGGTTAGCATTTAAAAAGTTGATAACAAAGATTATAATTGCCTCTTCTTCTCCAGTTTTCCATGAATCTGGAAGCAAAATGGTTTATGTAAGTGTGCACAGACAGAAATGCAAGTTTTGAGGTACATTCTTTATTATGTAGAGATGTTGAGAGTTTTTTTGGCCAAGAATTCTACCAGCAGCAAACATACATTTCTCAGCAACCTCAAGAAGTCTATTTAACCTGTGCATATACACCAAAGATTATTCATAAGACCTTTATAGCTATCTGAGCTATATTTCAGGATAAGGAAAAAGGCATGAGTACAAAACTTTTGTTTTTCTGCTCTCTTGAATTGTCTACTTACTGTTATGACAATCCTCTGACCTTCCAACATCATTGTTGTGTGGTTGAAGCAAAACCCAGAAAGATGAGTTCCTCTTAGCAGTACATTCCACTGCTGTAAACCTTATAACAGCACTGAAGTTAAAAGAGTTTGGATGTCCCACATCTCTTGGAGCACAACACCTGCCCACATGTATACTGTGCTTTGGTTACTTTGATTTCTGCAAGATCAGAAGACAACCAGAGGCCCTAACTGGTTTCCCAAGAGGTTTAAACCTCCTTGGCTTTCTAGGTAAAATGTCTGTGGAGATCCTTACCCCAGGTTCCTGCATGTTTAACCCTCAGAATTTTATGGTCATTCTCCTTGAGAAAGGAAGGCTGCAGTTTCTTTGCAGTAGTTTGCTGGGGCTTGGTGTGAGAAAGAGGATGGATACCCTATGGCAATGTGCAGAGAATGCTGTTGAGTAAAATTAAGTCTTCTGCGTAGTGGATGATACAGCATTTGAGTAGGAGCAGGAAAGAACACTGGACTTGAAGGAGGGTAGACAGGCAGTTGTTCTTAGTGTATAACTAAGAGATGATCTCAGGTCTTCTCCTTGGTTGTCACCTTGCTGTTAAGGCATTATAGTTTTTGGAAAGTCAAGGTAAGCATTTTTTTTCCTTGCCATCCTTTTCCTGGTTGTTCATCCTCTCTCAGTTCTTACTTTTTGCTTGTCACAGCTATTTTTCCAGTTCTGTCAAAACTCTTCTGTTTATGGTCTCACAGTCCAGCACTGAATATTTTCACTACTGAGGCACTCCTTCTGCTACTGCTTTCTGAACATACTTCTACCAGGAATAAAATAGTCTGCTCAAGTGTAAAAAAAAAGGGAACAAATTCACTGGAGAAATAAGAACAAAATAAATGTGCTGGTGATACTTGGAAAAATACTGGCTGAATTCAGGCAATTATAACTAATAAAAAACTCTGACATTCAGTATTTAGTCTCAGCTCAACCACTTTTCATGGCTAAATCTGATATATTCTACATTTTAGAGAGAACATTAAGTGTCTTCAACAGTTCTGTAAGGGAATAGATTCCATTTTATTACAGATTTGTTATCTCTTACACATAAGAACATAGCTCCTGGTTTGCTATTCCTTAATTTAAATTTAGATTAATAAAAGATTAATTAAAATGCCCTGTGATCAATCCTTTTTATACTTTATTGGTCTTTCTTATCTTTACCAACAGTTGTTCTGAACATCCTTTGTTGTGGTCTGTGCAACACAAAAAGACTTTTTTTTCCTGCTTCTTACTTTTTTTGCTCATTCACATATTCTTTGACATGTTAAACCAGCTAACACAGTTCTGTTCCTGTGCCATAGTTCCCATCATTCTTACCCTTTATTATGCTTACTTTAGCCTCCTGTCCTTTGTCATTCATAAATTGATGGATCTATAATTCTGCAGTAATTTATGCTTTCTCTATTTGCATTCCATTACCTGTTCCATTTTGCTTTTGATTGGAACATCACCAGCTGCCTAGTTTCTCTTTTTTATTCCTTAATCTCATTTTGATTTTAACACTGACTTGTAAGATATAGCTACAGAAGATTTTATATTTAATTCTCCTTTTCATGTCTGACTTTAATAATTAGAAAAGTTTTTACCAAGTAATGTCAATTTAGTCATTCTTTTGCTGATGAAACATAATTCCACTTTCCTGGCTTCAGCTCTGTTCTCTCTCTGAAGACTAGTTAGCTTTTTAAGATACAATTCCCATATTTTCTAACATTTCAGTGTCTATTAACCTCTGCCTCTTGACTGGCAGCTGAAACTTCCATCCAAATCCTGAGATAACAACCAGAGGATGATGAAAACCAAATGGAATGAGAATGGCAGATATGCCACCATGCTGTGAGTATGCCTGAGCAATGCAGAGGGGTCATTCTGGCAACTCAGTTTTACTTAGCAGCCTTTTAACTGACTAGTTACCTTTTCCACTGAGTAGCCACAGTCCTCTGATATTCAGAACTTTGCTCTATCAATTGGCATAAAATGAAGAAAGGCTGTTTTTCTCCTTTTCTTTTTTCCTGTTAGGAAACTTTCTTTTATTTTTAGTTTATATTTTTTATACATGAAATAATTTATTCAATGTGAGCTGAGTTCAGGAGACAATGAAAACTCTGGTTGTGGATCACTATAACTTTATGAAATGATTTCACAAAAGTGTTGATCAGAAACAACTCCACATTTTAACTGCTAATCAAGGCTAAATTGCAGAGGCTTTATTGAAAGCTGAAAGTCTCCTCTAAAGGCCACATCTATAACCTTTTGAAAGGTTATAGATGTTATAGAAAGGTTATAGATTCCTTGAGTAATTAAAAGTTTTGCATGATGTTTTTCTGCCCCACAGGTCCTTTGTGTACTTTTGTTCTCTATGCTCTGGGGTTACTTCATTTTTCACAACACAATTTGCACAATTAGGCCTGTTTTAGAACATCATCTTTAACTGGGATTAACAGGAAAGCTTAAACCATCTTTTCTAAATTCTTTTTCTTCAATCAAATAATCAAAAGGCTGAAGCCCAGATCCTGTACCCTAGGAGGTGGACAAAATATATCAAAATGAACCTCACACTCTCTTTCTCTCCATTGCTCTCCCTCTTTGTGAAGCAGCTGGCTCTGTTCCAGTCACCTTGAACAGAAAAAAAGAGGAAGAAAGAGCAAGGCTATGGTATCTGATGATCTCTGCCCATTTGATACCTCCCATTTACTTAATCTCTGGGAACTGGCTAAGCAGTCTTTGCTTTTCCCCTCTGTTGACATACAGGCTGAATCTTGCTTTTTGTACAGCTGAGCAATAGCAATGACAATCTAATTCATGAGGAACTTCTAAGCCAGATTTGAAGTATCATTGCTGCTTGATTTGATGTTGTTTTTTCCATACCTGCTATGCAAAATGCTGGATACTGGTTTAAAATCAAATTAAACTGAATGATATTAAGCAAGCAGAAGAATCTTCAGTAAAATGTATGTTATCACTTCATTATTTTTTCAGAGAAGGATCAAAAGATCCAAACATCACAGATATCTCTTTGCAGAATGTTCTGAGGCACAGTGCTGTGTCATTTTGAAATCAGATGATAGATATAGCAATGCTTATCAACCCAATACAATTTAATCTCAGGCTGACATGCAGAGTTTTATATAAAGACAGTAAACACAGCATGCTCATGGGATAGGTCAGATACAGCTTTATATGCAAAAAGTAATATCTGGGGAAAAAAATCAATTCCATGCTTGATCAGAAGCAAGTGACAAGAGAAAGACAAAGAAAGAAGCCAAGACATTCAAAATATGCCTGGTGTATTTCAGATGAGCAATAAATCAGACTGGTTCTATCAGGCAATTTGGCACAATGGCATTTTTCTATGGCATGAACTGAATAGTCAGGTTCCCAAGTATAAATAATGATCTGAAGTTGGAAATACAGTTTTTGCAGAGAAGGGATAAAACAAACATACAGAGAAAATGGAAGGATAACATCAAGAGAAGAGTTAAGTGTTAGAATAATGCATGGCACAGCTAGAAAAGCTCCCAGAACCAGAAACATAACCACCCCTTTTTAGACACCACCAGAGATTTCTTCTCCTTTCAGCCTGTTTGTGGAGCACTCTGTGTGCTGGAGTACCCTATGGCAGTGAGGCTTTATGCTGGGTACCACTCCTACTGTTGGTGAGGCCAGCAGGGTATGAATTAGGAATTAGGGGAATAACTAAGCCACTCACTTCAACAAGTCACAGCTCTAAAAAATCAGAGAATCACAGAATGGTTTAGGCTGGAAGAGACCTTTCAAGGTCATCTAGTCCCAACCTCCCTGCAGTCAGCAGGGACATCTGCAACTAGATCAGGTTGCTCATAGCCCCAGACAAGTTGATCTGGAATGGTTCCCAGGATGGGACATCTCCAACCTCTCTGGGCAACTTGGGCCAGTGTTTTACTATCCTCAGTATAAACTATTTTTTCTGTCTATGTAATCTAAACCTCCCTCTTCTTTAGCTTAAAACCATCACCCCTTGTCCCATCACAACAGGCCCTGATAAAAATTTTCTTGCTTTCTTTCTTCTAGCCCCCTTAAAGTACTGAAAGGCCTCAATAAACTCTCCTTGGAGCCTTCTCTTCTCCCAGCTGAACAGCTACAACTCTCTGAGCCTGTCTTCACAGCAGAGGGGTTCCATCTCTCTGAACATTTCTATGGCCTTCTCTAGATGCTCTCCAACAGGTCCATATCTTTCTTATGCTGAGGACTCCAGAGCTGGACCCAGCACTGCAGATGAGGTCTCCCCAGAGCAGAGCAGAGAGGCAGAAACCCCTCCCTCGATCTGCTGGCCACGCTGCTAGGGATGCAGCCCAGGATGCTGTCGGCTTCTGGGCTGGGAGTGCACATTTTTGGCTCATAGTCCATTTTTCATCCACCAACATGCTCATGTCCTTCTCTGTAGGGCTACTCTTCATCCCTTCATCTCTCAGCCTCTATTGATACCAGGGATAGCCTTGACACATGTGCAGAAACTTCCACTTGTCCTTCTTGAACCTCATGAGGTTTACACAGGTCCACTTCTCAAGCTTGCCCAAGGCCTCTCCAAAGGTAGAAACTATGTAGATGAGTGTTCTTGAGAGTCAAGTTTTGGGGCTACAGCCTCCCCTACTCTCCAGCTAAGGTGGCAAACTTTTGTTGGAGAACACAGGTATCCATGCCCTGGTAATGTGGGCACTGGACTATGGAGAGCAGGAGCAGGGCTGGGTAAGGAGACTTAACAGCTCTGCATAATTTAGTCCATGGATTATGTACAACCTATATATAAATAAAACAGTGACAGATACAGCATTGAACCTTGAGGATTAAGGTTCAGTACAGTGAAATACATCCCCATGAATATTAACCCACTCTCTCAAAGCAACAGTTATTTTTCTGATGATTCCCTAGACAGTGATATTAAACAGTGTACTAACATCTGGGGGAAGCAGTATGATAGTCTATGCCACAGTATTATATTGAGGTGATTGTTCCATTAGTATAATGAGATGTTATGCTTCAGCCTGACAGCTAGAACCAAGATATAGTTATAAATACAGGGACAATTCCCTAGACAAAATTCCCAATGGAAATTCAATGAATACTCTTTAAGATGAGCAGTGAGCTGTAAGCATAAATGCTATTGTTAAGATCATTTATTGCAGTGTGGAAGAATGCCTCAAATTTGTAGATGTACAAGTCAACCTGGAGTTAGATTTTGAAAGCAATCTTTGCTCCACCCTGCTACCTTTTGGACATGTACATATTTATTTTTTCTATACATTATTAAAAAAAAAAATAGTGTATCATCTGTGGCATTTTAGGGTTAAGAAAAGAAATGCAATAGGTGTCCTGAAAAATGAAAAGGACCAACAATTTGTTAAATAGACACAGATAGCTGCCAAGTTCAGAAAATTGGGATCTATAGCCTCAGGCAGAATATTCACAAAAATGGGATAACAAATACAATTCTGTATTCTCTGAAGTGCTGTCCTGAATCCCAATTAGTGAAAATTACTGTAGTATCCTATTTATTAATGACTGATAATTAAATCCATTGGATGAAGATGAGAAGCTGCCTTCCTTCAGATACTGTGCATTATTAGCATACCTATCATACCCATGCCCTTCTGCTTGGGGAGAGAGACACTTAGGATCATTTACTAATAATTAGTATTTATAATAAAAGAAATATTTCTGCAGAGGCCTTAACATGTTTTATTGTGCATGGAAAATGGACAAACTTCAATTATACAGAAAACAGATAAACCCCCTAAATGAAGTGGTTAAAGCTAAGTCTATATAGCAAGACAGCATAAAAGAGCACAAATGAGACCATTGCCAAACAGTGAAGTTATGCATCAATACACTGAAAGCTGTCAACAGAGAACATGGGAAAGTCAAAGGCACTGCTAACTCCATCAGGCACTCATGACAAACACAAGAAAATCCCATGCAGAAGAAAATGATCTCCAAAAGGATTCACTTCTTTTCCTCTGTGGCCTCATCTCAGAGCTATGTAAGTAGGGATGTAAAAGGAGCAATGGCTTCCTATCATGACAGTTAGCTTCTGAACAAGATTTCACTAGCACAAGGCAAAAATCAATTTATAACATTCAAATGTGAGTTTTCCTTTATTTTCTGTGTATGCAGGAGAGATAGGGAAGGAGAAGAATGTTGCACTATATCTTATTTTTCCTTCCTGAACTGGCAGTCTTATATGTCTTTGGGGCAAAGCCTGATTTTTTATTATGTGTATGAATCTTTGGATCCTGACTATTAGCTTAAATATTGAGTTTGACTACAAACACTACCACAGCCCAAAAGTTAGATGATAATTCATATTAATATCATCAATAATCAAATAAAGAACAAAGTCTGAATAAGAACTTCTTTATCCAGAGGTTCAGTTTGATTCATTCTCTTTCATATCCTTCCTCTGGGGGCAAACTGTAGTAGTTGAACTGTGCTTTGAATTAATTTTCTTCCTGCAAGACTAATCATTTAAGTACATACATGTTAATCTGCCTTACAGTAGAGTAAATAAGTTCAGAATGGTCATTTCAAACTTTGGAGGAAAATTATTAATCCCTGTGACAGCCTGTAGCTTCTGCTGGAGTTGCACCTGGGGTCTTGAACCATTATCAGATCTGTCTTTTGCATGGACAATCAGATATCCATGCAAAGATGCAAATCTACCCCTTCAAACACCTTTAAATCAGAATGATTCATTCTAAAACATCCCCACAGAAATATATATGCAGAATCTATGCATATGTGCATGCTGAACATAGAAAACAAGTACAAGGTGCAATGGAACAGGGAACAACTGGCTGAGGGGCCAAAGATTTAACTCGTTCTTTCTCTGCATGGTAGGATAAGTGGCCTCAGCCATGTGATGGGAGTGATTGCTATTGCATCACCATGTCCCACTTGGTATTTACTAGACATTTTGAGCCAGCAGTTCTGCACTGGTGCTGCTGTTCCTCTCATCTGTCTACTTCTGCTCCTGAGCAGAAGGAAGGGAGGGTTATAGACATGCTTGTTTAAATGTACAAAGAAGCCCTTAAAATATTGTCCTTCTGGATAGGGAGTGAATTATTACAAAGTTTCTTTGAAGTCCATCACTTTTCTATACACTGCTGTTTTCACCACTGGTGTAAGTGTATTTTAATTATTTTACAGACTCTTAGGTGAAATTCTACCAAATAAAGAAAAATGTTCAACAAAGATAGCACATCTGAACTCATTAAAACTGATTTCAGACAATAATTACTGGTACTTATGAGAGTCCTGAAATAGTCTTCCTATCAGATTTCATTTCCCATTGTCATGTGTGATGAGGAAGCAATTATAGGAAAACTTTTCTTCAAAGTTGTAATGATACTTGCACAGTCTGCCTTTTGTTATTGCCTTCAAAAACCAGGGACATGTTTTATGACTCTCAGGTTACTTAATTTATTATTTATAATGTACAGAAGCTCATTCAATCTCCAAATACAAGAGATTTAAGTGCCCCAGTAATATATATATTTTTTTTCTTATGATTGCATTTAAAAATCAAAACTTCTACATGTGTGAAATGTAGCAACTCATATCAATGCACAAAGAAATAACCAGCAGAGCATAGTTGTTATAGATGATGCACAAATAAATCTTGAAAAGCAGCCCTTATGAAGCATATGCTCTAGTTCTCAGGAGGAGGTATAACTGTCATTGATTTCTTCAGTTATCTTTGTAGGACATAGCACTAAATCTTTTACAAATCCAACTTTTCCATTGTCAGCTTCCTTCCAGATGTGAGGATAAACAGTAATGGAAAGGATGGTAAACAGGAAGGAAGTGTAAAGCAGCTTCACCTAGCACGGATCCCTGGTGGCAAACAAATAACACACTGGCCTGCCACTTCAGGAGCTATTTGCATAGCATTTAACAAAATTGAAAGCAGTGTTGGTTTATTCCCCAAAACAATCCAAACTTTCCATATTTACATTGGGGACATGCTAGAGTCAGTGCAAAATGGTGACTATGGCTTATTTTGCATCCTTGAAACTGTCTCCTGTAATGGAGGGAAGGGAAGGGAGGCAAATGGGAGCCATAGGCTCTGAGCTAGGATCACATATTCCTCATTAAAAATCTCTTGGGCTTAGAGAGATAGCCTATAAGAACATCAGTTCATTTGGTTACAGTTTATTGGGGAAGTCACTCATACTGACATTAGAATGATTTTCCCAGTATGGGAAGAAATGTATTGCTGAATACACTGAATCAGGCTGATCCTGGGGCTCTTTTAAATGAGTTAGTTTATGCCAGACAGCACAAGTCTTAAATAAGGTGCATGTGAAGCTCCATTCCCCTGTCATCTCCTTAGTTCTCAAAAAATTTGTGAATAATGTACCTAGAGGATTTTGTGTCTTCTGGACTTACAACTGCTTAACTGGAACATTGGATACCTCTTCAGTAGAAGAAAAGGTGGATTTTTGTAATGACATAAGACACAAAAATGAAGACCTTTTGTGCAAGTACAGTTGATATTCTTACATCCTCATCACAGGCAGCTGCAGCTCTAAGACTGCATGGTTGTTTCATAGAAAAGTGAACTGTAATAATTTCTCAGATTAGTAATGGTCTGTTAAAACAAAGAAGTGAACAATATATCACTTTTGCTTCAGTAAAGATAAGGTCTTTCTAGTCTATGACTTTCTTAGGCAGAAAGCAGCAGCCTACAGTGAAGTCAGTCACTTAGCCTGGGACCAGGGAGCTCAGTGTAACTAACACCTCAGAGGAAAGTGGCTTTGAGAAGATGGAAGCTGTTGAAATCCTCTGTTCTCTCCTGTATGGTCTATGATGCTATGACACCAATGCTGCTGAGACCAGGTTGGCAGCTGATCAACTTATTGTTTTCAGATTGCCACTTGAACTTGGGTTTTCTTTGGGACAGCAAAAATGCAGAGTTTACATGCAATGAGTTTCTTGGAAGCCTTATTTCTGTCTGAGTATTTTATGTGTTTGTATACATAGCTATGTTTTTCTGCATTGACTTACACATATCATTGCCTTTCCACCAGTATTTGCTATGCAGATTTATTGTAATGCATTTAATTTTACAGCAGATGTCTATATAAGTGGAAAAGGATATTGAGAATTCAGGTGGTACTTGTATTAATACCAGCAGCAACTCTGCAGTCTTAGAGTCTACTAGTTGCAGTTTTTAGTGGATTCATTTGTAAGTGGATTCTCTCCCATTCTTTTAAGGACTGTTCATAGTTAATGGACAGAAACTTATTCAATGGAGCTAGTTCTGCACTTCCAGAACACATGCATAGTCAGAAAAAGAGAAAGAGACTTCCACTGTCTTTAAAGCTCCTCTTTACCTACTGGTTACCTAATAGATCAGAAAAAGTGTGCAGACTTAGAAAGGAAGGGATAATTTATAAGAAAGGTTCTGCTTCTGTATTGTGTCTCCAGTGGCCTGTCTCTGTAGGTAATAAAAAGAGACAGTAGCATATGAAGGTAGATTTCCTCCACACACATGACCATTATTGTATTTCAGGTGTTTAAATGGGCTTTTCCCCCCCTAGCATCTTTTTAGGATGCTCACTAAAAACAGAAGAGACCACCTGCTGCATGCAGTGCTCCACTCTTCCCCCATGGAGAGCCTGAGCTCTTCAGGCAAAAATCCTTTTACACTTAATGGGTCACTTGGGCTTGGCTGCTGAGTCTGCTGCTGCAGTGCTTCTGCAGCTCTCTCTGAATCTGTTTGAGGGCATAAAAATCCTTGACTCCAAACCCCCTGAGAAGATGGTGCCTTCCTGCTCTGGGTGGTGAAATTAGTCCAGATGTGGAGCACGGCTGGCATGTGGCACTTGCAGTTGTCATCTCACAGAATAAACAGAATCATTAAGTTTGGAAGAGACCTCTAAGATCATTGAGTTCAACCATCAACCTATCACTGTCATGCCCACTAAGAGCATGGTTTTAGGGAAAGGGAAAAGCAGGGAAGGGTAGGTATATCTAATGATCTGAGTAATCAGTTACAAGATAAAGAATATGTGGGTTGTGTTTTGTTTTGCTTTGTTTTCATTGGATCCTGTCTGTGTTATTTAATGCTCTCCTTCCACAGGGGTACTCTTCTAAAGGTAGAAATAAAACCACTAGGAAATAGTGTGACTGAAACAGCTGATTATTTTGCAAGGTGCAGGACAGACACTCCAGAAAAACTCAGGGATTTTGTGACACACTGAAAGTGTCATTCCATGCTGGAAGTTAATGATTAGCCATTTCCAGATAAAATGAAGCTCACCTGGATTTTAGGCCAAAATCAAGTGAGAATACTATCAAGGGTTCCCTAACACTGCCAGTAAAATATTCATCAAAGAGTGTCACACAGTAGCACAAAAAGAATTAAAACACTGTTTAGTAGTTCTGGGAAACATTCTGTGTATTTCAACTAACTGAATCTTACATAGGACCCAGGTAAACTGGCCTCAAAGCAAAGCTAAAATCAACCAGTTGCTCTCAATATTTGCAAGCCATATATTCAGGACCTTTTCTTTGGGATATTATAGGACCTCATGTAAAGCCTTAGCTGGGTTTTAAATATATTTATAAGCAGAACATAATATCAAACCTGTCCTCTTACAAAAATGAAAACCCATTGAAGTTTGTGATAAGGTCTGAGACATTCTGGAGCAAAATGAGCTTGGCAGTATGTGTAGCTCTGAATAGTAATCTACATAGATATCAGAAGCAGCCCCATGACCTGAAAAGCCTCCTGTGTGTCAGTGATATTGTATTATCTGAAGAGGACCATCTTCAGCAAAAGATGGGGAGAAAATGCATATTGACACAATGTTACATGTATTTTTGGCAGGACAAAGGCTCACTGGAGAGTCTGACTCCAAGAGAATGTGGCTCAGAAGTCTAAAGTCAGCACAACATAGCATTAGGGCTGCTCTCTTCCACCCTCTGTGCTCTCAAGTAATGTTTATAAACAGAATATTGTGATTTAAAATAACATATTCTCACCTCCCATGAGAACACACTCTTCTGTTTCCTTGTGATGTTGCTATTGAAGAAATTGTTCTGTTTTTACAGCACATGTTCCACAGTTTGTTACTTTATTCCATTTTGAGTATTTATCAAAATACAACCAGGTATGGGGTTTTAGTTTTATTTTAAGGGATTTGGGTTGATTGTTTTTTGCTGAGTTTTTTTGTGTGTTTTTGATTATGTTTTGTGAGCAGGTTTCTTTTAAGTTCTAAAACAGAGTGGACAAGTTTTGCTTTGAGTTTATGAACTTGACTGAACTGCACACACTGTTAGTTTCTTCCAATGTATGTACTGGCTTATCAAGAAAGCACAATTTACCTGTTGATAGAAAAAAAAGCAATTTTCCATTTTTCAGTAGGGAGTATTTTTATGGTTACTTTTTCTGTACACCACAGCTCTGCAGTTAACAATCCTTTTACTGTGGAATATAGCATTGTCAAATTCTTGTTACTCACCACAGGGATATTCACAACTGTCTGCTTCAGGCATATGAATTAGGCATCTTTAGTTTCTCTGGATTGCCTTCCTGGTTGTGTTGACCTCATTTCACAGACTATGTAAGGGAACTTTGGCTTTTGCCTTTGATCCTTTGATTGGAGCCTACCTTAAATGTCCCAGGCAAACTATTTTAATGTCTGTTCCTCCCAAGTGAGTTAATTAACATTACTTGCTGCTGAACAGTGCTCATCCTCAGTGAAGCTCCACACTGTTCAAACATCGACCTGTTAGCCATTCCTTTCTTAGGGCTCTTCATACAATCATTACATCACACCTTACAGTCAATGTTTTAAGGGCATCAGATGTTCTTACTGCTGAGTTTGGACACCAACAGCCTGTGCATGACAGAGTAGAACAGGAGAGGGCCTTTTGCTGTGGAGATCTGTACCAGGTGCATCAACCTATGGGATCAAGTCTACCTCTCCTCTGCTGTGAGGACAGGCTGAGTGTTGGATTTGTTCAATCTGGAGAAATGAAGGCTCCACTGAGATCTGATTGCAGTCTTTCAGTATTTAAAGGGACCTGTAAGAAAGATGAGGACAGACTTTTTAGTAGGGTCTGTTGGGGCAAGACAAGAGGTGATGGTTTGAAACCAAAAGAGGGAGATTTAGACTAGAGAGAAGGAAGAAATGTTTTACACTGAGGATGGTGAGACCTTGTCCCAGGCTGCCCAAAGAGGTGGGTTTGGGGCTCTGAGCAACCTGATCTAGTTGAAGATGTCCCTGTCCATGCAGGGGGTTTGGACTAGATGACCCCTGAAGGTCCCTTCCAACCCCAAACTTTCATTGATACTATGATGTGAAGAATTAGCAATGGTGCTCCCTAGGATCATTTCATAAACAAATCATGCTTTACTTATACAAATATTTTAAATGTTTGATTTTTTCTTTCTTCTTTTTTTATTCCTTTCTCTTCTTTTCCCTTTTTTTTTGCACATCCAGTTACATGCTTAAAATGCTCTGAAAGTCAGCACCTGTTTAACCTGAGCAATTTCCTATGATCAAAATATATCACTTTCTAGAAGTCACAGGAGTTAACTTACTTGAAACAGGAGCAAATGGATCAGATTGGAAACAAGTTATTGATAAACTGTTATGATTATTAATTTCATAACAGGAGAATAATAAATATGCAATTTACATTCCTGAGAACATCCACAATATCACTCATGTATGAGAAGCACTCACACTGTTGCAGGAGGTACATGTCTGAATATAAATAATTTCTAAAAGTCTACCTTAACTGGTTATGGTTGTAACTAAGAGGTGCCCTAATCATGAGGAAAAATAGGGAAAATAAAGCTATTATAAATGTTCTAGGTGACTGGTATTAGACAGAACTGGTATTAGACAGACTAGTTAATTTGAATCATTGAGCTAATTATGAGAGGCTTCTGAGATACCTGATGTTTATAAAATCTTAAGAGTAAATCTTGCCTCCTTAGAAAACATGTTCTTGACATTAAGCCTTCTAGTTCATTAAGCACTGGATGCCCTGGTGATATAAGGTATTGTAAGAGAAATTTTAAAAGGGAAGAACTTCAAAGAGAAATTATGCTAAAGCTAAAATATCTGCTCCCTTATTATGAGGTTGTCACCAGGAGAAAATAACTGCAAGGTAGATTTTCCTTCATGATTTTACATTTAAGAGTTTGAGGTCACCAAATGCAGCTTGAGGTGGCCAGTGATGGCTGCAAGTACATTACAAGAGAACTAAATATAGAATATTTCAGGGCAAATCATATTTCTAATACAGTTCTCTATTTCTTAAGGTAAAATCAAAGTCCTACCTTTCCCTTTGCTAGACACATTTTTATCCACAGAAAGAGAGAGGGAGAGATATCAAGCACATATATATATAGACATACTTATGCATATATTCCTGGTGGCATATATTTTAAATACACACATGTATATATATGTACACAGATAGATATTCAGAGAGAAAAAGAGAGGTAAGAAAAAGTCTACTCCAGTGTTATAAGTCAATTAAAAGTTGGCTGCAGTAAATTAAAATGCAGGAGGATGTGGGGTGGGATTAGGGAGAGAAAAATATCTGACTTTCTCTATTGTCTTTGCTTAACAGAAGTGACATATTCTTAGAGATACAAGCTGGGATTAATGCAGATCTATTGACATCTACAATTTTTATCCTTAGGGTTACAAACTTAATTCCTACATGCACAAGAATCCAGTAGAGAACCTTATCACCATCACCAGAGAAATGGTGCTGTCAACAATTGCTCTTGTGATTAGGCACTTATCTTTTGATGTTCGGTTACCTTCGGCTTGTTAACCTTGTCAAGGAGGGGCATGGGGGAAAGCACCAACCAAATGAAACCTGCAGTAATTACTGTAATTCAGAAAGAAATATATTCACTGGAGGCAAGCAGTTCCACCCTCACAATCAACCTTTCTGCAACTCAAGGAAAACACAAACATGGCCTGGCTCAGACAAATTAGGCATGAACAAATGTTGCACATTAAATGAGTTAAAGGACCTTGCTGAAAATTGCAAGGGCTGCTTAGGGAAGCAATGAATCCCATTAAAGCAGAAAGAGGCTTAAAAGAAAGTGGGCTTTGCAGTGAGACTTGCATATATAGATTTACCCTATTTGGTTATCTTACCCAAGGCAATTCTGGGCATAACACTGCAAATGTATCAAGATAGTAATAGTAGTGTTCTTTAGGAGACATTCAGGGGGAGAAAAAAAGAGATTATCAGCTCGATGTTGCAAAACTACTACTTCTAGTAGCAATACCAACTTTTCTGTAGCACTTTCCATCAATCTAATTGCAAGTCTTACAAAAAGATTTATAAAGATAAAAAATAGTTGGATGATTTAGAAAGCCAAGAAACACTTAAAGTTAGCTTGTAAAAAAAACCCACCCTCTTCTTCAGGCAAACACACAGTCTTGAACATAAAAGTGACATTCTGTGTTCATTGGCTTTCCCCAAACTGCATTCCTATTGCACAGCATATGTAAACATCTATAGCAGGAGGAATTGTTCCTACATTACTATATCTCCTGTAGTTCATCAGTACTGCTAAATGAACCTGTCTGCTGGAAGCATTCTGGTTTAATATGCATTAGCCTTTCCTCCCACTACATTTATGGGAGGACTAGTGGAGATTATTTTATTTTAAACTATAATGACAATGGGTTCACTTCATTTCCCTTTCTCCTCAGCTTTAACAGAAGTACAAGTCATGAAGAACGATGCTATGATAGGTTTTATTTCATCTTGGTACTTAGTCCATTCTGAAAGAAAATCTAAAAGCAAGAATGCATTAAAACCTGTGAGACTTCCAGCATTGTTTGAAGGTGGAGTCAGCAGATGAGAGGGCAGAATGCCATATGCATGTGTAAAATATGCATATTTGTAAATATGCTTTGAATACAAAGGTTAAAGAGAGGACAAGCAAAGCTAAGTCACGAAAGTATTATGAGGGGATGGTGAAATTACAGATCATAAGGTGCCATGTTTAGCATAAATCATGCAGCATGTAATACATAATAAGGATTATACATTGAGAGTTTTGCTGCAGCCTGTAACCTCTCTGCAATCAAGACAACAATAAACTCTACAAAGTGGGACCAATTTTCCATCAGGGTGAGGGTGTCCCCTCCCTCTTGTCTTTATTTTTAAATGCATGATGATCACATGCTAATTGTGTAGACCTGTTACTGTGAATGACAAATAACCACTTCCAAAAGGACATTATGGCTAACAGCTCTTTAGGGGTCGATTTTGTTCCCTGTCATTAAAATCCCCATTCTGTAGAGAATTAGAAAATGTACTCTTGCCACAGTAGCTTGTTGTCCAAAGAATAAATAGAACATGTGGAATTAAGGGTGAGCAAGTGCTGTCGTGAAAGCGATCTGCACTGCACGGGCTGAAAAAGGAAGGGAGGGAAGCTGCTGCTTGGAGACATGGAAGAATTTGAGAAGGAGGAGGGATTCAGTGTGGCCATCCCACACACTACAAGGGCACTTTTCAGGGTTATTCCACCTCTGAATTTATTCTACCTTCATGGTTATGTCTACACTGGTTTTTGTTCTGGGCAGATCTCTCTCTGCTGGTACTCTGGGGCAGCAGAAAGCTGTGTGCTTGTGCTACCTTAGTGATAAATCTTGTTCATAAGGTGGGCTCAGTGCTTTGCTCATGGTGACAATCAGCTGGCAGCTTGAGCAGGACAAGCCTGCATCTGCTCAGTACACCAACAGAGCTTGCCTGTGTCTGCTAAGGAATAACACCTGGCTGTGACCTCATCTCAGGTGGTAACATCCTTCTTTGAAGAGCAACAAAGTTAGGGAAGGGTCTAGAGCACAGGTGTTAAAAGGATTGGTTGAGGAAACTTGGGTTGTTTAGTCTGAAGAAAAGAAGGCTCAAGAAAGACCTTCTTACTCTCTACAACTCCCTGAAAGGAGGTTGTAGGGAGATAGGGCTCAGTCTCTTCTCCCAGGTAATGAGTGATAGGACAAGAGGAAAAGTTGCACCAGGGAATGTTCATATTAAATATTTGGAAGGATTTCTTCACCAAGAAGGTTATCAGGCATTGGCAAATGCTGCCCAGGAATGTGATAGAATCACCATCCCTGAAAGAGTTCAAAAACCATGTATATGTGGTGCCTGGTGACATGGTTTAGTGGTAGGCTTGGCAGTGTTGGGTGGACTGTTGGACTCGATCTCAGAGGTCTTTTCCAACCATACTGATTCTATGGTCAGAAAGGTGTCTCAGAGGTGCTCTGCATTACACAGGTCTAGTCAGAAGAGGATTACCCCTTTGCTAGGTTCCTTACTTCTGAGGGATATCTCAGAAATAAAAAGGAGGAATAAAATTGTCAGAGAAAATAAATAGTGAAGTGTTAGAATACTGCAGAGAGATGTCCCATCAGAGCTGAGACTTCAGGCCAGCAGGAGACAGGGCAAGCACACCTCAGGCAGCTAAGGGCAGCATGTTACAGGGCACTAAAGCATATTAAGAGTCACAATGCCTTGCTAGCTTTTATTTAAAGTGAAGTCTTCAAATAAAAGCAGGAGACTGTAGGAGACTGAAACATGAATATCATCCTCAGAGCTGTGTTTCAATGACAAGGTTATCAAAAGATGGTGGAAACAGAAGATGTTCTGTGACTAAAAGAAAGCTGAAGAACCAGCCTCATAATTTCTGTGGCTGATGAAGGTGCATTTTGTGACTGAGTTCTGCAAGAAATTAATTTTTCTGTTAATCCATGACAAAGCAATTAAAATTTGCAGTAGGGTTAAAGTCCCCCAGTCCAGACTGAAGTTTGCAGAGGTTGAAATACTATTTGCCACATTGAAAAGGGGAAGAGAGTTTGAAATATGGTGTGAAAAGGAACCTTCAGGAAGTGGCTGCAGAGTGCTGAGGGGTACATTCTGCAGCATGTATCAGAAGCCAAGACAGACCCAACTGAGACTAAAGAAGGAGCAGATTTAATGGCATGCAGCTACGGTGCTGCACATGAATTTTGTGGTTGTGGAAGCAAGAGGATGAATACATGTTTAAACTATTAAATGAGAGCATTTGAACTGAATTAGGTGCCTGGTCTAAGCTATTTGGATAAACTACTTACACAGGTAATGTCAAGAGCAGCATTTGCAAGAGCAGTTCACCCTATCCTATGACATATGATAAATTATGCATTTATTTTTGTTCCAGATTGTCCTCCACTGGCCTTCATCATGAAATGCATCCAAGAAATGAACCAACTGCAACCTGAGTATCAAGCAAAAATCTTTTGATGTTTTTATTTTCCAGTTTAGGTCCAGCTTTTCAGAGTCAAGGTGCTTGAATGAAAAACATACATTTCTGAACACTTAAAAAATGTACTGAAGTGCTACTTGACCAAGCTACATGGTTAATTTCCATTAGAATGGATGCAATGGCCATAGCTCCATTACAATGTTAATTTCCTGAAGTATCATGTAAACCCATCAGGGATTTGGCACAAGACCCAGCACTGAAATGGGAATTAAGAAGGTGACAATGCTATATTATTAATTCTCCAGACTGCTTTTAAATGATAGCAAATGAAGTATCTACTGTTCTGCTGTCTTTGCCAGAAGAGCTTATGTGAATGAGAATGTCCTTCTAGGGTTAAATTTTAGGAGAGTTTTTAAATCTCAGGCTTTTTTAAAGAGAAGAATGGGATTGAATCCTACATGTTTTTCTGAAGTTTTAAATTGCTGCTGCACAGGTCTAGTGACAACACTGAAATACTTACGTGGCAGTGGATTTGTTACACTATTTAAAATGAAAAGTAGAGCTGTCTAATGAAGCAAAAAAGCAGTCAAATGTAGACCTTGTCAATCACATAGATTAACAAGGGTAGGAACAGTGCCTTCAAAATGCTGTAAGTAATCAAAAAGACAGGATTCTTTTGAACATTTTACTGCTCAGGAAAAGCTGTTTTCCTCACAGGAAAAAGAAAGAAAAAAGATATTGCTTTAAAGATTCTTTCAGCCCAGACCAGGAAAGAGTACATCTTTTATTCATATTATCTATGGAGCTTGTCACATTTGTATCCCTATCTTAAGAGCATTCTCTCCTCCACTGAAAGAGCCAAAAGTGCTAGCCAGTAGTTTTTAGCTGACATCAGGTCAATAAAACATGGACAATAGGAAATGCATATTTATATAATAATAGGTAGCAGACCTGACATATTAGGGTCACTGATCACTGCACCAATTTCCCTTCCACTTTCATTGCTGCTACAGGACTGCTTTGTGCACTCACCTGCACTAAGCCTCTCTGAAGTGAGTGAACACAGTGCAGTTGCCAGCACCTTTAACTCTAAAAGAGGTCTCTTTTCATTCACTTTGGCTTCAGCAGTGCCAGCCATCAGGGATTCTTCCCTTAACATACACTTATTTATCTTCAGTGCTTCCTCAGTGAGGAAACAGACCTGCACATTTACTGTCTGTATTGTCAATGCTTGATGTGAAATCTGCTGGATACCCAAGACTGGACTTCTTTTTATAGCTCCTGACAGCCTGATTCCACTGGAAAGGTGCAAATGGTGAGCAATAATAACAGGCCATGACCTGAGGAGGCTTTCCCAGCTGAAGTGGGAATCTTTAGAGGAGGTTTAGTTTGGATATTAGGAAAAATTTCTTCACCAAAAGGGTCATTAAGCATTGAATAGGCTACCCAGGGAAGCAGTGGAGTCACCAACTTTGAAGGGATTTAAAAGATGTGTAGTTGTGGTGCTGAGAGACATGGTTTATGGTAGCATAGCAGAGGTGGATTAACAGTTGGACTTGAGGATCCTAAGGTCTCCTCCAATCAAAACAGTTCTGTGATTCTATTTTATGATTCTATATGGAGCATACACTGCTTGGAATAGGATGAGTGTCAGTTCACCTGCTGTAACACCTTACTTAATTCAGTAGTTCTCTAGCAGCATTAAAAACATGGAGACAAACACAAAACCCCAAAAGAACAAATTAATTTGTCTTGCCAAAGATCGTCTTGTCTTGATTGTTCTCCAACCCTTCAGCCCCCCACCTTTATTGCTGCTGACATTTGCACTGACCCAGGTGCAGGATCTTGCACTTGGCCTTGTCAAACTACTGATTTCTATCTGGATATCAAATTATTGAACACTACCCTCTGAATGTGACCATCCAACCAATTCCTTATCCTCTGAACAGTCCACCAATCAAGTCTATATCTCTTCAAATTAGAGAGAAGGATGTTGTAGGGAACTGAGTCAAAGGCTTTACAGATATCCAGATAGAAGACATCCACAGATCTTCTCTTGCCCATTGATATGAAGAAAGCCATATTTCTATAACAGACATCAACAAATTAACTTAAAAATCACTATTTTATATATTTTCCCTGAGACAGATTTTTTAAGGGCAGAAGGCCAACAAAAGTCTCTCTAAAAGTACAAGAAGCTGTTAGCATATGTGATTCCTGATCTTTTCCAAAATGTTAGACTCCAGGATGAAAGCAAACACAGAAGATCTCTCCTTAGAAGATTTTCTTTTAATTAAAAGTGGATTAGAAAGCAAATCAAACTACAACCCCTAGCTATCTGTTCTAATAATGCAGGAAACTTTCCTTGGGCAGGAAAATCTGAAGTTGTGGTAATGACAAAGGGAAGAATATATGCACCATTGCATTTCCTCCTCAACCTTGTTTGGAGAATTTCTGTGAGACCATATGGTTTTAAGAGTAACAGGCAGCTTATTTCCTGTAATATTTTAGGGTCTTACACATGCTTTCAAGAAGGAAGAAAATTGTTATCTCTCTAAAAACCAAAGTGTTGTGAGTGACCTTATAAACCATCACTTCTTCGATGTCAAAGAAATCAATAATGTAGCGAGTGTGCTTGGATATCAGGAACCCAGCATTCATTCCTGTGATCTCTCAATTCTGTAGAATGAGCTGTTGAGACCAAATTTTCTTGCATGAGATAATGAAATCTAATTTTATTTTTAGATTTTTAGAATGTCTTTTTTTTTACCAGAATGATACTTAGAATCCTTTCAAATTTCATATAGCACAGAACTCTAATCTGTAATTACGTTGTAAAATAAACATAATCAGTAAGCAGATTGTTCATCTGCTTTCTGGACAAGAGTCTTTGTTTGATAAGGAATATTTAATAAATATTTTGGGGGAAAATTGTTCATTTGTGTTGGTTTAATTATAATTTCATGTTAATTTAATCATAGAATTTTCAGAATTTGAAGGGACCATAAAGATCATCTCGTTCCAACCCCCCTGCCTGGCAGGGACACCTTCCACTAGATCAGGTTGCCAAAAGCCCCATCAAGCCTTGTCGTAAAAGCTTCCAGGGATGGAGCTTCCACAACCTGTCTGGGCAACATATGCCTAAGTTACTGGTGTTCTCAAGTCTGAATGACTTTCAATGGTATTTAGACTTTTAGGTGACTTAGACCCTTTTGAAATCCATATGCTTATTTAATAATGATATTTGTTTAGTAACACAACTACAATCATAGAAGCTTTTTTGTCCCACTTATGCAAACTTTCCTACAGAAGCTAAATAGGTGCTGCTTGAGGGATGATATCTAGAAGATGGACATGAGATCTTTACAATCATCAATTCTTGCCATTACAGAATAGAACTCAAAGAAAAAATTATACATGAAGATTGTATTCTTTTCTTTCTATTTTTGTTTTAAGTCCCCAAAAGGATTCACAAGGCTGCTGTTTCATGACAATATTTTACAGTACCACCAGTTTCCACATGCAGCTGTGTCTTACCCAAACAATCACCAGGTTTATCAATATGCAGAGCAAACAGTGAAAGACACAATGTGAATCTCTGTAGAAGTTCTCTGGGAATGAATAAATATTCAGAGTAAATATTTGCTGGTTTGATAATTTGGTAACCAACTTCCACGATATGAAAATGTATCCAGTAGATCTGTATTAAAATCACCAAAATAAATCACAAAAGGACTTTGGAGAGATTTCTGATGAGGGGCTTTTTAGGAGGTCAGACAGTGATAGAACCAGGGGAAATGGGTGTAAGCTAGAGGAGGGGAGATTTAGGTTGGATATTAGGAGGAAGTTCTTCACTAGGAGGGTGGTTACACAGTGGAACATGTTGCCCAGAGATGTTGTGGAAGCTCCATCCCTGGCAGCTTTTAAGACAAGGCTTGATGGGGCCCTGGGCAAGCTGATCTAGTGGGAGGTGTCCCTGCCAGGCAGGGGGCTTGGAACTAGATGATCTTTAAGGTCCCTTCCAACTCTGATAATTCTATGATTCTGATGATAATGTCCTTCAACAATTCTGGCTTAAGCTTTAATCAGCAATTAAAAGGTTAAATGTTCCATATCATCCTTCTGAGCTATTTATTTATGAATTTTCCAGTCAGCTATGATTCATATCAAAGAGACCTGTTGTCCTTGTCTGGTTAAGATTCATGTCAATACACTTCAAGTTGCTTCGTGACCTTGTTTGCTGCTAATCCTATGTCACGTCAAAGATTTGGCAGAAGATCAATGCCAAGTACATTTTCACCTTGCAAACCCAGCTTTTCTTGCTTTGTTCAGTCTCTGATCTGCTGCCTACATCTCTTGATATTTTTGATCATCTCTACAGGTCTTTTTTTCTTCTACAGCTTCTGCATCCTTAAGTATGTTCTCTAACCTGTGCCTGGGCAAGACCTTTACATGAGCAGAAGTTCCTTGTGGAGAGTTGATTTCGCTGTTTTTGATGTACCCAAAATTTAACAAAAAGAAAATAGATAAATGAAATTACTGATCAGGTTAATATTTCTTCAGCCTTCCTCCCAAAGCAAGTGAAACAAATATTGCTCCATTTCCCTTTTTAAATAATACTACTGGAGCCTTTTAGAGGAACCTGGTGAAATCCTCCTTATTAGAGCCAACCAAAGAAAATTTTTGGCATCCTGCAAAGTCTGATAGCTACCTGCAAAGTCCAGGATTATAGGTATGTCTGCTAGCTCATCTACCCCAAACATCTGCATTCCATTACCTTCAGATCTATTGGCACTGACAGGCAAAGGGCAACATGAATAATAGACACAAGTTTAAAATGATAGGTTGCACCTTAAGTTGCTACATATATGTAAGCCCATAATCAAGCATGAATGTGTCTGAAGTGTGTTTTCTTTATAGGAAATTTCCTTTGGAGATCCTTTGGTCTTCAGAGGGTTGATGTTTAGCAAATAGTTAGCAGAGCTAGCTTGTAAGATCTGAAGGAAATCACATCTTTCTTGTGAAAGTTCAGGTCCTGCTTGGGACTTAACATTTGATGCCAAGGATTAGCCTCTAATGTCTCTTTCAGTCCTTGACAATGGAGCAGGATTTCAGAGATTCATCTGTATTTGATGGCTAAAGGGAGACATTTAGCTGGTGAGAGCATAGGAATCATGTCACAAAACCTGTGTATTTGAGAAGGGGTGTGAGGAAAGCATGCTGACAGTTTCTAGTGAAATGAACACCAAAAAGGTATCTAGTGAATCTCTTAGCAAAAAACCCAGCAGTGTATGGAGATTTTCTTTGCCATAATGGTTCAAAATATTGTTATAATTATGCCAAAATATATACAGACATTTCCAGCCACTCCCACTCAAAGTCATGGAGAAGGAGGGAGTAGAAGGACAGAGGGACTCTAACAGTGGTTTAAGTTTGCCCTAGTTGTATGAGACCACCAGGAGCTAGCCCTTCCCTGTGATAACTAACACTCTTGTACTGACTTTATTCACCCTTTGGGTCCTGGCAGTCAGAAGTGGTCTGGGTCTTCACAGTATGGATTAGCTCAGCAAGAGAAAGTAGTAAAGGTCTTCACCTGAGTGTCTTGGTTTCAGCTGGGATAGACCTAATATTCCTTGATTCAGTATGAGAAGAATGTTGATAATATACTGAGGTTATCAGTTGTTGCTAGGAAATCAAGGACTTTCCAGCTTCCCATGGTTTGCTAGTATGCAGGTCCACAAGAAGCTGGGGGGTGGAACATAGCAGGACAGCTGACCTGAAAAATTCAGAGGGATATTCCATACCATAGAATATCATGTGTTTAAACATACCATAGAACATCATCTGTTTAAACTGGGGGTAGTTGGCCAAGGGGGTGGATTTTTGTTTAGGCATTAATAATCAGCAGATGTGAGCAATCACATTGTGCATCACTTGTATTTTATTATATCACTTGTGGGTTTATATTTTATTATTATTCATAAGAATTATTTTATACTTTAATTGTTAAACTGTTCTTATCTCAACTCACAAGTTCTAATTTTTTTCTTCCAGTTCTTCTTCCCCCTGGGTATGGAGAAGAATGAGAGAGTAACTATGTGGTGCTTAGTTGCTGGCTGGGGTTAAACCATGACACTTGGGAAAGTCTGTGAAATGCATGAAAAGTCAGTAGAAGATGTGGATTTCTGTTCCTTTGTAAGAGAGTTTGCTTTCAGTACTGCAAACAAATCAAACATAGGGGAATCTGTTCTTAAATCAGTTAAGAATTTTGAGTCCCCAGAAGCAAGAGGGTTGTAACTCTTACTTTTTCTCAGGCTATGGTACAATGCCCTTACTCAGGCATGATCTCTGCAAAACCAGTGAAGCTTCACTAATTTGCAGGAGCTGAGAATCTGGTCTGTGTGTTTGTGGTGCAGAAGTGAACTATGTGATTTGCAGGTGCTTCTCTTTACTATGCAAGATCTCCTTGCCTAGTTAGTTCAACTAAAACCTTCTACAATATCTGAGCTTTTCTTGTCAATTAAAGCTTCTCCCAGAAGAGGTGGTATCTTTTATGACACCCAACATCCATTTCCCTGAAAAATTTTATATCCCTTATCCAAGGAAGGCAATGATTTTCAAGATGCAAGACAAAGATAGAAATGAAAAGGGAAGATTTTTACAGTGAATTGCTTGCACTTGGCACACTTAATGAAGTATGCAGCAATTTCTAACTAAAGAAAAGTTACTAGCTATTCTGCTGTGTAAACACAGATCTCTATATGTGTGTATATATACAAATATATCATATTTTTAGCAAGGTGTGTACTTCAAGTTTATTTCTTCACCCTAGTTACCTGGTCTTAATGAATATAAAACCTAGAATTCTCATGTTCTTACACTGTTTTGTAAGCATCTTGTTCTCTTTATTGTTTCTAATAGATTTATGATGAAAATAAAATGCTTGGGGTGTGTTATGTATTTGTTGGTTTTTTTCCCCTCTCTCTAGAAATAAAATTCTTAACCTAGATATTTATCCATCAATCAATTTCTCCATACAATATCTTTTCACCTGGCTCTGGTATTACATAAATAAGAACCAGAAGGGGGTTAAGATTCTTGAGCCTAGACATAATCCCAATCTATAGCTAAACATTCTAAAATATGAGTGGCATTTAAAACACAAAATGTTTCCTGACAGTGTGTATTTTGGCAAAATTATATGAAAGAATGCCAGAAGGGTTGGGTTTTTCCTATGCATTACCCATCCTTTTTCTTTTCCTTTCCTCATCGACCCACACTATAATGCAAATCAATGATGACTATTTAGGGTAGATTTAGTAGAATTAGTCTTAACAGCTACTTTATTTATACACAATTAGTTTAAATGGAGAAGAAATCTAGGTAGGCTAAATATGGGAATATTTTCCAGTCCATTTACTTGTGAGTCTCCTCCCTAGGGTATGTCAATAAGGACAATGCCTATCTCATTATTATGGCTATTGATTTCTGGGGTTTTTTTCTTGCCATCTCTAATATTGATGACATTCTTCCCTGAGTGGCTGAACCAACCCCAGCCAAAACAGAATGTCCTGATAAAGCTTTAACATTAAAATTTTTATTAAGTACACAGTAAGTATAGGAAATGTCATTTCTTTTGTCTGAGGTTTATTTTGAAATGTTCATATTGCTTTATAGCATCTTGTGAACTTGGCCAGGCATTGGTTTGATTAATGGGTCTTTATTCAGATGACCACCCACCCTCAAAATATCTTCCTATAAGGCTGTAGGGGAAGTAGAATTAAGTAATAATAAAAGTAGCTTATCTCTGCTCCTAAACTTGTGGTATCCCATAGTAAACCAGCATGCAATCAAAAGAAATTTCTAACAAAACTTGAGTGACGTTTCAGCTCACCACTGGATTTTTTCATGTCATGTCAGAAATTTCCTTTATTTTTTTTTTTTCTTTTAGCAGGAATCACTAGATGACATTGAATAGTTCACAGAATCAGAGAATATCCTGAGTTGGAAGAGACCCACCAGGATCATAGAGTCCAACTCTTATTTAGGCACAGGACAACACCAAAGTCACACACTGTGTGCCTAAGTGCATTGTCCATGTGCTTCTTAAACTCCATGTGAGTTGGTGCCATGACAGCCTCCCTGGGGAGCCTGTTCCAATGCTCCACCACTCTCTGGGTAAAGAACCTCTTCCTAACATCCAACCTGAATTTCCTCTGGCACAGCTTCATACCATTCCCCCAGGTTCTATTGCTGGTCACCAGAGAGAAGAGGTCAGCACCCACCCCTCCCTCTCTGCTGAGGAAGTTATAAACTACAATGAGGTCTCCTCTCAGTCTCCTCTTCTCCAGGCTGAACAGACCAAGTGATTACAGCCTTTCCTCATTAGTCTTCTCCTCCATACCCTTCAGCATCTTTGTGGCCCTCCTCTGGACACTCTCCAACAACTTCATGTCCCTCTTGCATTGTGGTGCCCAAAACTGCACACAATTGTTATGCACACAGTTGTTATATTCCTACTATGCTTCCATTATCACAAGTGAAAAGGTGTGAAAATCTGCAGTAGAACTAATTAGGGATTTTTTAAGAGAACATTTTTTAACCTCAGGAAATAAATCACTTTTAACAATGAAAGCTTGTGAGAGGCAGAAAAGGATTTTTTTCTTCCATTTTTTTTTCTTGTGAAGAAGGTTAAAAATCTTTTGAAACTTCTTCACATTTTATAGGTGAATGATTCCATTTTTGAAGGACTAGACAAAATTTTCCTTGGAAATTTAATTTAATTATACTAGCAAAATTAAATACAAAATGAAACACAAAATGAAAATATAAAATTAAATACAAAATGAAATACAAAAGTCTTTGATTTACTAGAAATTGCCTTTTTGTCTCCTTTATCAGTTTACAAATAGGTTCAATTTTGATTTCAGATTCAGAGCAAAAAACATTGTTAGTATTGCAAAAATAGGTTTCAGAGAATAATTTGCTAACTCCACACTTTCTCCACTGAAGCCTTCATGTAGTTGTAAAGTCCAGGAGAACAGGGACAGAAAGGTTACCTCACTTTTCCCTGTCACCAGATTCATGGCAAAGGGTTTTGGTCAGTGTAGTCAAAACAGGTTCCTTCCAACTCCTAACATACTGTGATACTACAGGTACAAAGGATGCCTTTTACTGTTTGTCGGAGAGGGAGGGGGATGAGGGGTGAGGACAGATCACATCCATGGCTTTCTTGTGTCTCTGCTCATGCTTCTGCACACCAACTGGAGGTAAAACACTTCTGCTGCTTTGCTATGTTTCTGAGTTTCAGAATAAGGTGTCTGAAAGATCTGTGTTTATAGCATGACCCAGCAGAGAAGGATCACACTCATTTCAATGAAATGAACTGCCTGAAGTGAGCAGGGTTAAGAAAGACACCTTCTCTTTTTGCCAGTGAAGTAATGTAGGTCTATAAGAAACATCAATATGTGAGTTGAACAGCATGAATTTCCAGAATGCCAACAAGTTTTTGTGAAACAAAAGGACAACCACAACTGCTAAAAGTTAACTAACCATACAGTTCAGAAAAGAATCCTAAAGCTTTTCAATCCAGGTTTTGATGAAAGCAATAACATTCTAAAGATACCCCCTAGATTGTATGAGTTACCCAGCAGACAAAAGAAGACTGCCTGCTAAGAGCAATAATCATAGAGTGAAGACCATGTACCATCCCCTGCATTCAAAAATAATATAAGCCCCAGAAGAGACTAGATCCTCTATATAAACATTTAGAAATGGCTTTAAAAGCTTTGCTAATTGTATCAGCTTCATGGCAACCAAAGGAAATGAGCTGAACAGGTTTCTATTTCAGTTGGTTTGTTTTAAACTTTCACAAAGATTTGTTTGGGGTTTTTTTATTTGTAATTAAAAACAGTTGAGTAATGGAAGAAAACAAGAAGATTTATATATATTCTTGAACAGTGTTTTCAAGTTATGACCTTTTCAGTTGAGCAGAGTTTTACTGGTGTATGAAATAGAAACAATTAAATAGACTATCAGATAAATTTTACTCATTAGTAACAGTTTTTGAAATACTGAACTAGACTGGTCAAGGAGAAAACTATCATCTATTGACATTATAATTTTAAATGTTTTAAAAGTACATAGTTTATAAAGCTAAATATAAGATGAGCAGATATTCAGATACATACACTTCTTTAAAACCACAGGAAGAGTATACTAAAATTATTTATCTTGGAAATTTAAGTATGCCTTCTTGTGGTGCCTCTTTTTCTTGTGCACTGAAGGTGAGAATGTCCTACAGGACTATTGGGTATTCATGGTTAAAAGCATATCATAACATATACAAACACCAGAACTTGGAAGTCTAAGTCACACTCTCAATTGTGCTACTGCTTGCAAAAATGTTCATTCTTCAGGTGTCTTGGGAAAAAAAGGTAAAAATGCGAATTTCTTCTCACAGTAATGTTATCTAGCCTCAGGAATGTCTGAAACCCTCAGCTTTCACCATTGTGTGGCACAGGCTTCCTTCCTTTGGCTCATGTTTTGGTTTAATGCTGTAACTAAATGCCTACCAATGTGAGACACCAACCTCTGTGTCTGATAAAACGGTAAGTTGGCTGTATCTATCAGCTACTTGTCATGATATTTTGTTCTCCCTCTAGGACTTCTTTTGATAGAAAAAAAGCCCAAAACAAACAACCAAAAAAACATAAAGCAATTTCTCAATGAGTTTTGTGAGGAAAGAAATCTTTCTTTTTGTTGCATGCTTAACTCTCTGCCAAGATATTCTTGCCTGTGAGTTTGGTTCAATAGACTCAGTAAGGTAAGGTACAAAGAGTGATAGTAAGACTGCACCACATGGAATAAATATTTGAGAAAGAAGTATATTGATTCTGGACATTGTTTCAGTTTTGAATTTCAATATTGCAAAAGAAGAATGTTTTTCCTACTAACTCTTTTCACTAAGGGAGCTATAGAAGACCTTATTCTCACCTAACATGAGCAGAAAGGAAATCAGTGCAGATCAGTTTCTACAGCTGGAAATTCATTCTGTAATGAATATTAGGAACATAACTTGCAAGGACAAGAGCAACTTACTAGCATTCAGAAAATGGCAGTGAGCCCAGAAAGCACTTAAGGTCTAATCCTGCACTATTAAAGTCATTGCTCCTACTGACATTAATGTTGTAAGATGGAGAATCTTGATAAATCTTCCACTGGACAAAGCTGATGTTTGCAGGCATCACTTATATTTAAACTAGATGAGCTGTATTTATTGTTTTACAATATTTGTATGTGTGATCAAATTTTGATAGTCATGTACTTTTTTGCATGTTTCTGCTTTTATCACTAATGTCTTAAAAGTCTAGTAATATTTTGGATGCAGGGATATTAATGCTGTAATGCTTGGGAAGCACATTTAGAAGGTACCTATCAATGTAAGGGAGAAACATGTCAACACAAACCTCTTGGTTTTGAAACATAGTTAGGTTTCAAAAAGAAGATTCTTTGAAAGTACAGTTCAACTGTTTTACTACAGTGCAGATACAAAAAGTAGAAATGTCTTATGGCTATTATCCAGTAAGTTTGACCAAAGCAATTTTTGGGATGACCAATGAAAAACACATTATCATAGGTTCTGTGAAAAATGAAACCCCTGGATCTGCTTCATATTTTTTTCTACTTTCCACACAAAGAAAATATATAGTGATTTTTTTTTTTCACTCTGCTCAAGTGAAAAATAGTCACTGCTGTGAAAATGCCAACTGTTCTCTGCAAAATTAATGACTTTTCACATGGAGAAGAAGAGTGAAAATAAGTGATTCTTCCAGCAGGGCATTGGAAATACAGGATAGCTATGATTTGCTGTGTTAAGTTATATACCATTTTGTCCAGAAGTGAAGTTACTGAAAAAAAAGAGAATTTACTGAAATATTATACCTTACACAAATTTACATGTTCTTCTGAAGAGTCCCAGAAACTGCTGTTGTTAGCCTTATTCTGAGTTTATAGTAGAGTCACTGAGGTTAATGGCTGAAACACAGCAATGGGGAGATCTGCAGCTCCTGCACCTGTGAAGATTATTTGCTGGTTTTAGTTTTTCTTGTGGTTAATTGTTTTTCCCCTCAACCCCCCCATCCCTGAAGGCAGGAATAGAGTATCTCAGGATGGTCAGAGAATGCCACATTATGTTGGCTGCTTATTCTTCTAGTTACTTCTAAACCTCTGAGGCTCTTCATTAAAAAGACAGCAAGAAAAAAAAAGGATAAGCTGCCAAGGCACTTTCCAACAATCTTTTCTTGTATTTGATTGAGAGGGTAGATGGTTTGTACAATTGCAAAAGGAGAAGTTCATTGTATTAGAGGTTAATTTTGACATGGTCATTTATAATGGGACTCTTTGTTCAGAAGGCACTAAAACAAGTCGTAGACATGGCAACAAATACCCTTCATTTTGTAAATCAGAAGAGAGAATGAAATGCCATTTGGAAATTATCTTTAAAATACTTCAGAAAAGTGATTAACCTTGCAAAGAAAGCATTGCAGAAAACTGTGTCTAATTCAAATTGTTTAGTTCTGCATTACAGACACACATTTTAGCCCTGTAGTTCTCAGACGGTGGTTCATGCAGAGCCACATTGTGTTGTTCAGCCTGATCTCCTTTGATTGAAAGTAAAAGGGAAAATGTAAAAAAAACCAAAAAAGGAAAAAAAGTAGTAATGGAATAATTTTAGCTTTTACCTTAACCTCTTTGCTCTCTTTCAGTAGTGTATAAGAACAGCAAGGTTGCATAAGAAGAAACAACCTCCTAAGGGCCAGGCCAGTGTAGAAATAATGTTATCCTCAGTTTTCTTTTTTTCAGAGGTTTCTCTATTTCTCCATGTGCTTTTTATTCATTAATATTTTTTTTTTCCATTGGACAATGCTGTGTTATGGTTAGCTGCCTCTGACTAGCAGAAAATTATTAAAAGCAGCCAGTATGTTAAAATCATATAACATCAGAAGTAACGTTACCTTCTGTCTGTCTTCTTGCTGTCACTTTCTAACTGGTAATTCAGAGTGGTGCCTCAGTTAAAGCTTATCTAATTATATTCCTTTTAATCTCTCTATTCTTCTACTCAGGGCAGTTTCTTTGCCTTCTTTACTCTGACATTATTCAGAAATCACAGAGGCCAGGAGCTGTTTTCAGGTCTTCCTCCTTCCTGCCCATGTTGTCCCTCTTTGGTACATTGTAAAATGAATTTCTGTATTCCACAGGAAACAGTGACAACTGGTCTGGCTAACACCTTTTAATGAAGCAGGTCAGGGCCTTTTCTGGGTCATGTTGCTTAAAGATAAATGTAAAATATAAATCTAGATGGTCAAGTAACAGTTAAAATTAAAAATGTATATTTTTATAATTCATGAAATAATTTGTCTTTGGGATATTTAATATACTCAGACCATTACCCTTGCAGCTACTGTATACCTTAAGAACCTAGCATAAATTGTTATCAGTTCTGATTTGATTTTCTTTATAGTATTGGAATAGAAAAATATTCACCTTATAACCAAAAATGTGTGTCCCTGATCCAAATGTCTATTTTATTTTTCCTACTTACCTGGAAAATCTTATTTCCAGTTTGACTTCCTGCCATTCTTTGAGGCATAAAATCTTTCTGGAAGCTGAGCAAAAAACCACTGACTGTTAGTCAAACTTCCTGTTAGTAAAGATGGTGTAAAAAATGACTTCATTATTCCTTCATGCTACAAACTGTAGAAAATGAATGTTCCTTCAGTTCAACAGAACATCAAGGTGAAAGAGCTCTGTTTTTCTTTTCCTGCATGTATATTGTAGAGTTAACATATTGTTTTCTCTGGGGAAAATCAAAAATGCAGAGAAAGATCTGCTGCAGTAACATTCATCATATTGCCTCCTGAACTAGGAACCTACAAGATGTCATTCATACCACAGCTGAGTATCCTCTGGAATACTGAAACCTTATGAGGAATAACTAAGGTAAAGACTCTGCCTGTGGGATCTCTGACCTTTCTCACCTGTTTCTAAGTTGTATTTGGGAAGAGTTTTTTTAAAAAGCATTATAAATATCTGTGGGACAGCTGATCTGGTCTCTGCAATAGCTTTGTTCTAGCTAAACCTTCTCCTTTTTTTGTTCTTTTGTCTTTTCTACTCCAAAACATGAGATCCACAGGGCTACAATGCTAAATATTGATAGGTTTTGCAGGATGAGTTTTGCACTGAATGAATCACTAAATGTTTTTTCTCTCTTGCTTAGGGATAATATTTATGGGAAAATGGTTGTACTTCACTAAATGTGGAACTATCTTTCTAACATAAACAATATTTGAATGACAACCCCAGCATTAGAAAACAGGAAAGCAGCTGTTAGAGATGAGGTTGAACAGTAAATTTGTTCTTACATGGAACAAGTAGAGCCTTGGATGTCTAGACAGTCACTTAAATTTGACAGCACTGTGCTCTCTCTTTGCAATAAGAGTTGCAAAAAGGTGCCAGATAATAATGCAATGATTTTCCCCCCCAAATGAATTACATAGTTAGAGAATATGCATAGTACACAGATGACCACATATGTTTAAGACTGTGTCATAAAACTTACACATTCCTGCTATCATAAATAACTATGTGGCATTATTCAAAAGAAAAAAGATATAAATTTTATTCAAAGAGACCTTTGAGTTGTGCAGTCTCATGACTGAGGTAAAAAAAGAAATGTCAGCCTCTGTTGCTATAATTAAAGAAAGAGTTGTCCTGACCCTGTGAGTGCTCCAATCACAAGAGGACTGCACATCCCTGAATAAGTTTTTTCTATCTGTTCCTTGTGTTATTTCAGCTAAGGTGGCAACTTTAGAAAATAAACCTTTCAGTAGCTGAAGACAAGAATCACCATCTTGTATTGATAGCAGGCAGCTGGAAATGTGGAACTTATACCATATTGTGCTATACAATTGAACAAATTGAAAATGGAGTTTCTTAACTGGCAGAATCATTAAACTTCAAGGCAAATAGAAGAAAGAGAACTGGTGCAGTACCTCTGCAATGAGGTGAAACATTTTCATTAAGAGATCTTTCATCTTCAATGAGAGTTTGCAAAAAGAAACATCTTTAATTAATAATCTTATATATGTACATATATCATATCAAGTCTGAGTAATTGGAAAATAAGCACTGAAGGGAGAAACAGGAGGAAGCTGATATTTTTATTATGCTTACTAGAAAATAATGTTAATAGACAATTGTCTTACACAATTACCTGTTAAATGAAAATAAATGATACTTGAAGGATTACTTTTACAAGTTTATTCTGAAACATTCCATTGAATCATTTTATAGAAAACTTCTTCCCCAGCCTTTGGACAGAAAGGTGTTAATGTAAAAAAGATCATTCCTTTCACTATTAACTGCTATTTTTTACCTGCAGAAAAAGGAAATTTTAGGGCCATGAAGATGGTGAAGTGATTGGAGTGTCTGACATATGAGGGGAGGTTGAGAGAGCTGAATCTGTTCAGCTCGGGGGAGTTTTTATCTCATCAGTGTGTATAAATACCTGATGGGAGTGAATGAAGAAGAGATTTCAGTAGTGCCCAGTGACAGGACAAAAGACAGTGGCCACAAACATAAATGCAAGAAATTCCTGTTAAGCTCATCTCTCCTATGAGGGTGGTCAAAGCTCATGAGGGTGGTGGAGCATGCTACCCAGAGAGGCTCTGAAGTCTTTATCTCCCATGGAAAACCCAGTTGGACACTGCTGAGTTGGCCCTGCTGTAAGCAGAAGGTTGGATTAGATGATCTCCAGAATTTTTTTTCAACCTCAATTATTCTGCATTTTGTGGTTCCATGAAAATTATTTTTACCCACTTTACTACACATGCAGAAAACACAGATCACAATCCAAAATGGATATTAGGTGGGGTGTTGAAATGTGCTAAATTTTCCAGGTAGTATTTGCATTTGAAGATGTATGACAGAAATTAGTATCAAACTACATCATATTGCTTGGGGTTTAAAATGCTTTAGTTAAAAAGTAGACACTAGAACAGCTTCTTTTTTCCACTGGGAAATATTTTTTTTTCAGATTCTGTTAATTTTTCTCAGAATCCTAGTTTTTTCTTCTTGAAAACTGAAGTAGCACCAGGAACAGAGATTTCACAGCCTCTACAGCTAACCTACCCCAATATTTTGCTGTCTTTTTAGGAAATCATATTTCCTTATGTTTAACCATAACTTCCCTTACTGCAATTTGTCTATTGCCCCTCATTCTTCTGATGGGCCCTCCAGAAATAGCCTGGCTCCATGCCCATTACAAACCATCAACAGTACCAGTGGCTGAGTACCTGGGCAAACTCCAGCTCATGGCATAGGCACCTATCAAACAAGATTAAGTGGTGATGACATAATATGCTACTGTCAACCAATGAGATGATTAATATAAGTTATAAATGTAATCTCTCAGCCTGTTCAAATTGCTAGGTAATAAGAAACTTCATCCAAACTATATCTTTTGATAGAGATATGTGAATGATGAAGTATGAGGTAAGATAGGTTAACTTCAACCTCTTTCTTAGTTGCTCAGATTTACTATGCTCAGTGAAAGTGATTAGATGTAACTAAGGACAGTATTTAGTGTAATGAACTCAAACAATTACAAATGGCAAAGGGACAAAATTTTATCTTCAAGTACTTAGCTTCATCTGATGAAGATATGTGAGAGGAATACATTACAGGACTTCAAATCTGAGACTGAATTTGCTCAAGTAAAAAGTTAAACATGAATGGTTTGACTTGTGAGTTCACTGTGCCTATAAGGTACAAGAAGCCACGGAGATTCTGTTGTGCTGGAATGTGACCATTTTGCTGCTGTTTAGAAACTTTAGAGTTTAATAAAAGGGATCTAAGAAAAGGGAGAGTGGACATTTTAGGCCAGGAAAGATCAATATTACCAGGAAACATAAAAATTGAAATGAGTTTAGAGAACATATATGCAGAACTGCATGCAGAGATAAGCATATCTCCATCAGCAACAAGATAAGCAGGTGGGTTTGCCAACAGAGTCTCCCAGACTCATAGAATTTTCCAGGACTAATGGGATATCAACTCTCACTACAGATTGAATCATATGCATAGACAGAAATGTATACAAGCATTTGTATGTATAAAAGCATAGGTGCAAGTACATGGCAGAGAAAATAAAAGCAGTCTGCACTTGCTCCTGCTACTTCCTCCATTTCTGACAAACAACATCTCGAGAGCCTTGGGGGGGGGAAACAAATCACAACTCATGTTTTCATGATCATGTTTCACTTTTTTCCAGTACTTCATGGCCCTTAAGGTCTGGAAGAATCAATGCCAACTTGGTTTGCATTGCATGAGTGGAGAGGTGGGACTCATTGCCTTGGCTGCAGCGAAGCGTGGAGCCCCAACAGAGCAAACATGCCTGGTGCAGCATGCTGGGCAGAGGCAAGGTGCTTGTCAGCATACTGAAGGCACTTGTGGTCATAGTGTGGAAGCAAGAGTGAAATAATTTTGGTATTACCATATAGATATTAATCCTTTTCTTTAAAAGAATTCTGGCACAGAGGAAAACAGGCTTCAGGATTCAGGTTCAGATCAGGAAGAGATGTTCTTGATAGAACCACTCTGTTACCTGGAGAACCTGGGGCTCTGGGGCTTGCAGCATAAGTCCTGTCAGTTGTTTGCTACACCAGTCAGTTCTGAGGATGCTAAGAGAAATCTTCATTTCAACATTCATCAGGAATGAACAGCACCATTGAATCATACAGCTCTGTAGGGGATTTAAAAGCTGAATTTATTTGTTTTAAGTCAGCTTTCAGACAGAGCCAATCAAGGCACAGCTCATACTATTTCTTCTGTTCCAGTTCAGCTCATTAAGTATTTTGGTTTGTTTATTTTGTTTTTGGTTTTTCTTTCTTGTTGTTGTTGTGGTGGTGGTGGTTTGGGGTTTTTTTTTTTCAGTCTTGCAGACCTAATACTCACTGTGCCACGGATTTCTGTATGAATAACTTTTTTATTCTTAAACTTTTGGTGATAATACATTATCTCAAGCTCTGATTTTTCAAGCTTGTATGGGCTTAAACCATTTTATTTTTGAGGCCATATCTAATCTAATGTAAACCCTCATGCTCTATTAATTTATATTGATTTGCATCAGCAGACCATCAAGCCAATAACATTTACTTGATATTTCTTTTCCTAATGCTTATGCTGGCAAAAATGATATATTAGCACCATAATAACCAGTGTATTAGAAAAAAAAGAAAAATATGTAGATCAAGTGCTAAATATTATGTGAGATAAAATGAAGGTTAGCAGGTCTTTACTGAAAAAGGCTGAAACCCAGTGAGAGTGCAAAATGTCAGCCTGAATAACTATTTCCCACTCAGTATGAATTTCAAGAGACATAAATGGAAATGAGAGAGAAGCTAACTTCCAACAGATGTTAGCAAGACTTCTTTTCACTTAGCATGTAATAAACATATGGAATGGCCTATCAGGCACTATTGCTGAGGCAAAACACAAGGATCATTCAAAACACCATTAGATGCTGTTCTAAAGAAATGGAATACTTAACAGGGATGAGCCCTAATGGGCTAATAGTCCTGATGGGCAAACCTCTCCAACTAAAACATTTCATGCTCTTATATTCGTTCAAATGGAAGTGCCAGTTCAGCAGCATCTCTCTCTTTCTTGGCTAGGTGGTGTTAGTTTCATTCTCTCTCTTTTTTTTCACTAAGGAAAAATATAAACTATTGTTGTGCAGTTTTAACAGAAGAAAAGCAAGGTCTGCAACGTGTAGTCTTCTCCTCTCCTTCCCCTCACTTACAACTGACAGAAGCACTGGAGGTCTGAGACAGCAGCAATTGGGCTGCATTTTTATATGGCATGATATGTTCAGACAGTTGAAGATAAAGTCTCTGTCTCAGAGAAAGTCACCCAAAATAATGCTGGTTGTGAATATTGCCCTCCAAATTAAAAGATGAAACACCTGCTCATGCTTTCTCTTTCTTTCCAAAACCCCAACATCTTGCCTGTTTTCATATCTGTTTCGCAGTGGCAAGCAAAGCAGCTTATCAGAGCTCTTCTTACACTACCATATGGAGACCACAGGTTTCTCAGCTGAATTATTCATCATACTGGTGTTGCTGAAGTAGATTGAAGATCCATTCTTTCATTGGTGTTCTTTTTTTTTGGTCTAAATGTAGAACAACACCAAGTAATACATGTCTTAATTTTGCTGTATGCTCCCTGTCAGAGATGAGAATCCCAAAATATCTAGTCAAATGCATTATTTCTATGTTTAACCAAAACATTATTATTTGAAAGATTTGAGTTTCAAAGACCTCAAATTCTATTTGCACATGTTTCACAGGCTTGAAAAGCAACAAAAAATATCACTCAATCCTCTCCCCTCAAAGCTGATTGTTTCAGGTTAACCAAATTATTTCATGTCTTTTCAGAGCTGCTGTTGAACCAAAATAAAATCAGCTCTCAGTACTCCCTTAAATGGAAGCAACATGAAGTAACAGGCATTTGCAGTTTCAAAACCATTGCCACAGGTGTGTGGCTGTTGTAGTGAGATAACTGTTCAAGATCAGCTGGATAGGTTGATGGTGAACCTTACGCTGTCTCTTTGAGTGAGTGGTGGACTCTTCAGGTATTGGAGACTAAAGTAATGCCAACTCAGAAATTGTAAGTGTTCTGAAACACAAACAATGTTTTGATTCTGGAAACACTTGCACAGATGGATGATGAAAACAGAACAAAAGAGCTGGTAAAACCCTTGTCATAACAAAAGGTCAGAAGAATGTAACAGTAGACTTCAGCTTCCACAGGCTTTCTTATTACAATAGAAAAGACATTTACATGAGTACTTCTGTTTAAAAGCAACCCAGACCTGCCCTTCCTCCCCCCATTATGGTCCCAGGTGTAATCCACTCTTACTGTTTTCTTTAACAACTTGTAAGCACTCAGCAAAACGGAAAATCTTAAACAAATAAAAGTACCTTTTCTCTCAATAGAAGCACCCAGCCTTCCTAGAAATAGCTATTGACTAATCAGAATTCAAAATGTATCTGTCCTTTCAAAAAAGGTCCAATGTTAATCATGATTTATTTTTAAAGGTATATTTAGAAAGAAAGCAAGTATTAAAAAAAGTTCTACTGTTGAATGTACTCTTTGTAAAAGAGGCATAGAAGGGAATTTCTTGACAGGTAGTATATTCACAGAGGACAGAGAACAGTGCACCTAATAATTTTGTCCTTGGAGTCACAGTCCAATGCAGAGCTACAAAAATGATCATAGAAACATAGAATCAGAGAATGGCTGAGGTTGGAAGGGACCTTAAAGATCATCCAGCTCCAACCCCCCTGCCATGGGCAGGGACGCCACATGCACTAGACCAGGTCATCCAGGGCCACATCCAGTCTGGCCTTAAACACTGACAGGAATGGGGCCTCCACAACCTCTCTGGGCAACCTGTTCCAGTGCCTCACCACCCTTTGGGTAAAAAAATTATGAGGGGCTAGAGCATCTCCCTTCTGAGAAAAGGCTGAGGGAGCTGGGCTTGTTTAGGCTGGAGAAGAGGATGCTGAGAGGGGACCTTAGCAATGTATAGAAGTATCTGAAGGGAGGGCGTCAAGAGGATGGAGCCAGGCTCTTCTCAGTGATGCCCAGCAATAGAACCCAAGGCAGCAGACACAAATTGGAACACAAGAAGCTCTACCTAAACGTGAGGAAGAACTACTTTCCTGTGAGAGTACCAGAGCCCTGTCACAGGCTGCCCAGAGAGGTTGTGGAGTTTCCTTCTCTGGAGGTATTCAAAACCAGTCTGGACATGCTTTTGTGTGACCTGGTCTAGGGAATCCTGCTGTGGCAGGGGATTGGACTAGATGATCTTTCCAGGTCCCTTCCAACTCCTAATATTCTATGATTCTGTGGTTCTGTGAAATAGGGTTTTGCATTAGCTCTTGTTCCCTTTTCTTCTTTTCCCTTTTATCTTTCCCTATTCTCAACAATGTTCCTTTAAAATACTAAGGTGAAGGCAGACATTTGACGTTTGTGTGAATTACAGTAACATTTTCACTTTCACCAGCTAAATAATAAATAAATAAAAGTACAGCAAAGTGTGACTGACACTGTAAGTTAAGGTCAGAATAAACATCTGTGTGAACTCTGTTGAAAAGTTATAGAAAATAACTTGTTCACTATACTCAATAATCTTGAAAATCTCTGGGAAGCTAAGATAGGTAGAGAAATGATACTTGTTGAGAAAAATAAATAAAATAGGATAGGAAAGGGAGGAAATTTCTATGGGCATAGATATCAAAAGCAAGGCCAGAAAGATCATAGGTCCTGTCTTCCATAGTATTTCTCTAAATATGCCACAGCCTTTGAGCACTCAGCATTTTGTGCTATAGAAAACTACTTGGTCCCTTTTGTCCTAATTCTAGATGCTCTCCTAGGAATGAACATCTCTCTTGTTGGAAGACCCATGCCAACATATACCTTAACAAATGTTGTTGTGCTTCTTCATTCACTTATTTTGATAACATTTTGAGATAAGTATTGCTGGGAGTAGCTAGTGAAGAAAAAAGTGTTTCTACTGGGGGTTGTAAGATACAGATTTTACAGTTCTGAAATATGCAGTAACCTTTGTGCTGTTCTCTAAGTCTTCAGTACTAATGTGGATTAGTGCTTTAGTTTTCTAAGTGTGTGGTGGATGAGCACCATTCAGTAATGTTGTGATGAAAATAATAAAGATACCTTAGTGCAAGCCCTGTTGTATTGTAATAAAGTCTTAGAAAATATGTTCATTTTTAATTGTTTCATTTCTGGGATTACATCTGCCCAAGGCAAGGCAGAATTGAGTATGTATTTCTCTGGTGTGCAAAAACATTGATTCAGAATATATGCAAATCAACCCAACATTCTCATAAACAGCAGTACTGAGCTGATAGTTAATGACAGTAAAAGCTGATAATTTAATGATGAAGAAAAAGTTACCATGCCTAATTAATAGGCTGTAACACTTTCAGGAGAACTGGATGCCTCCAAAAGAAATTCTTAACTCTTACAAACCCATTTCTTGGGCTTGAGAAATGGTATGGTTTCATTTCATGAGTCAGGAAAGAGTTGTGATAAAAGGGAGTATAACATGGAAAATAAGCAGGTGATTAGTGACAGCCAACAAAGCTTCACTAAGGGCAAATTACATGACTATTTTGGTGACCTGCTACAGCGAGCTTACAATGTTGGTGGAAAGGGAAGAGCAAAAGACGTCATCTACCTGGACTTGGAAAAAGGATTTGACACTGTTCCAAACAACACACTTATCTCTAAACTGGATAGACATGGATTTGACAGATGAACCATTTGGTGAATAAGGAATTGGCTGGATGGTTGCACTCAAAAGAGTTGGGTTCAGCAGCTTGATATCCAAGTGGAGACCAGTGAGGAGTGGTGCTCTTCAGGGGCTGATATTGGGACCAGCACTATTTAACATCTTTGTCAGTGACATGGACAGTGAGATTGAGTGCACCCTCAGCCAAGTTTGCTGACAACACCAACCTGTGAGGTGTGGTCAACATGCTGGAGGGAAGGGATGTCATCCAGAGGAACCCTGAAAGGCTTACAAGAAGTAGACTCCTTCAAACCTCATGAAGTTCAACAACACCATGTGCAAGATCCTGAACCTGGCTTGAAGCAATCCCAAACACAAATACAGACTGACTAATCAGTGGACTGTTAACAGTCCTGCAACACCCCTAAGAAAGGAGAAATCCATATATGGGAAATATTAGAGCTCCTTTTAAAAAGGAAGAGCCTGCCCTTTAAACACAGAATCACACAGAATCACAGAATATAAGGAGTTGGAAGGGACCTGGAAAGATCATCTAGTCCAACCCCCCTGCCATAGCAGGATTCCCTAGACCAGGTCACACAGAAACGCATCCAGATGGGTTTTGAATATCTCCACAGAAGGAAACTCCACAACCTCTCTGGGCAGTCTGTTCCAGTGCTCTGGCACCTGAACTGGGAAAAATGGAGCTTATTCTATAAAAGGGAAAGATCATTGTGGAAAATTCCATTAAGTGATTACTTTTGCCATCACTATTATCTTTTTTCTCTTTGCTAGTAAAAATATTCAGGGGACATTTGTTATTTACCTGCTTTCCTGGCCACATAAGTGAAACTATATTGGATGTGATCATAGAGAAGCTCAGAGATCTCACTGCTGTCAAACCATACTGAAGGGTTTACTTCATGGAGCCAACAGGCTCTCCAAAGAGGTTCAGAATTAACAGACATGGAGAAACATTAAAAGATAAAGTGCTATCAAAAAGAAGTGGTTAGATGGAAGTTTTATGCAGGAATGTTCCAGGAGTCTAAAACAGGGTCTAAAAGAAAATGGCAAATAAAAAAAAAATCACTGCAGCTTCACAACAGCCTACACCTTTCTCTTGCTCTTATGTGAACACAGCAGGGAATGGAGAGCTCCAAAACTACTGAGAGCTGTAATATCATCTGCTCAATCTACTCACACAGGTCTTACCTCTTATTTTAATTTAGTGGAGGTGAGTGAGCTGAAGAGGTTTTAACATACTAAATAAAAAATAGCAAGGGATGATTCTCAAGCCACTTGGAGTTTCATTGCATGGAACTTCTCAGAACCTATTTAGCTGCAGCATCTCAACTGAAAGACCCAGGAGAACAAGTCTCTGAAAAGATTTCTTCCTGGTTCACCTAGATTGAAAATATCACACAAAAAACTTAACTTTTCTCACTTTTTACTCAAAACACTGCAAGGAAGATTATTGATAGTAGTCATTAAAAGGGACAGGTGTTTTTTCTGGCTGTAGTAACAGCTGGCTGCATAATTCTATCCAATTAATATGTAAGGATTCACATATGGGTGGGTATTTTATGGATGGTTGGAAAAAATGACAACATTTAACAAATGACCTAGAATAGGTCTCAGGGTGTTTCTCTTTCCAGCCTTGAGAAACCTGAGGGTTCTACAAGCATAGCTGTATTTAGGGACAGACTTTCAGATGCATGCTCGTGTTTACTAAATCCCTTAATAAGCAGAAGGAACCTGTTATTTTTGTGGTGCCTTCAAGTCAGTATTAAAACCTCCATTTTTTTTCTAATTAAAAATATTATAGAAGTTTAAAACTGTTAAAAAAAAAGCAAAAAACAGAAAACCCAAAGAAACAACAAACCAAAAGCTGTGACAACATTTTAATTTTAAACATTTAATATCTGTTTTAACAGATGACCAAAGTGACTTCTTTTCCAGAAACAGAATGCAAATTTTTAGTTAAAATGCCCAATCAAAAGACTTAGGAAAAGGCAGAGAATTCTGTATCTGGAATGAGTAGCAGGAAAGGTATTTCAGTGAGAGAGAATGAAGGACCAACCTGAGCCAATATATTTTAGCTGTTCTGTGTTTCTGTGAAAAAGCAGAACTGAAAAGCCTCTAAAGAGAGTTTTCTAAATATGAGAAACTTTGTGTATTACACCTACTTCTATTATAAAGCCCATAAAATTTCACACCTCTATTTAGTTCCACATCACAACAATCACACTGAGTACTCACTCACAAAAGGGGAAACAGGCTTATTTTCCTTTGCCTTAGCTTTGTGCACATCAGCATTGTTTTAACCTTTGAAACTTCTGCACTCCTGGGGTCTGAGGTTTGCAGATTTTTGAGCCTTTCCACTAAGAGACTGTAAACACAGTTGAAAAAGTGTCATGTACTACATGTGGGGAAGCAGAAGTTACATGTTACACCCCTGAGAGTGAAGAGCAGCAGCTGTAGGCAAATATTTGTATGCACCTGAGTAGCTTCTCATTTAAGAACCTCTCCAAATGAAGTGTGGGTCTTGGCTAAGCACTTTCACAACAAATCCAGCTTTTATTTCCTTTTTTTTTTGTCTGTTTGTTTGGGGTTTTTTTTTCCACTTTGGGATGGATTTATTTCTCCAGCTGCAGAACAAACTGCTGGGTTCTAAATATTTGCCATTAACTATGGCAGTTAGCACAATGAAGATTGCCCTCATATAACAATACACAACAGAAACTGCTGCATTTCACCTATGTGGCATCTCCAGGAGCCACTAAGAGAGAGGAATTCTACACTTAACCTCAAGGACACAGAGATTGTTTGTTTTGGGCCTGAACCTTCACTAGCTCACATCTTTCATTGTTTTATAGTGTGTAGTATCAAAATAAATAGACATTGTTATGCAAAATGAGATTTTGAACTTAGCCTGAACTAAAAAAGATACAATTTTAAATTCAGGCAAGCAGTAACCTAGAACAAAATGAACACCATATATTTAACTTTCCTCAGCCAGTTCAGTGTTTTCTGAGTGTCCCCTGAAAATTTATTAAATGTTATTTATTTATTTATGTGTAAAAATGTAAGCTCTGATTAATCCTCTATTTTTGTTTATTACTTTTAGTTTTTTTCTGGCTATATTTTGTAAACATCTATTATAGAAATCAACAGAAAGACTAAAATCTGAATCTCACAGAACCCTTTCACCTGGCAGGTGAGGTTTTTCATCACAAAAGTCATATACAGGTGCTGCACTGGCTGACATCCTATTAGTGAGCTAAACTGAAAAAAGAAATCTCACTGGCTTGGACCAACCAGATGAAAAAATATTGGGACAAGAAATAAAATAATCATTTTGCTTTGAAAGACTAAAATATTTTGTTCTACCCAAACTAGGTTTTTCTTCTTTTTAAAATTTTAAGAGAAAATACAGGCACAATGAACATAAAGTTAAGAACAGCCAAAATAATAAAATGTTAAAATGAAACTGCAGTAATTTCTGAATTTTTTAATAAAATTTATTTTAACCATCATCAAAAGGGACTTCAACAGTAATTCACAAATATTTTAGCTAATCACTTTCCCAATTTCTCATCTAATAAACATGCAACCAAAATGATCAGTTCTAGCTGTGTGAATATGTGAACTGGAAACCACCTTTACTTGACCAGGTCCTAGCATCCAGCATGGTATGAAAGCTGGTACACAACCCCAAATATAACGATACCCTCTTTCAAATTGCTACAGCATGAAAGAGGTAAAGGCAGAATTTCTCTCTTCTTTATGGGTGAAGGAACCTAGGTTAATCCTCTCCTTCCTTTGATAGCTAAGGAAGCTTTCCAGCATTGTTACTCTTTGCAGAGAACTTCCTTTTTTGACTTGGAGCAGGGTGGTGATTTTATACCTCAGGACTCCACCTTCTTTGCTTTACTCTAATTACTCCAAAGTAGCTCAGGCCAAATTGATTTGACTTCAAGGTTCATATGTGGAATTTTGAAGAACTGAAAGAGAAAAGGTGGAGTAGCTTTTTGGGGTCATTTGGGGATTTTTAGTCTATTTTCTCATGAGAACTATATTTATTTCTGAGGATGGTGTATGTGGCTTAGACTCCTGATTTCTCTCTTGCCAAAGTGTTTTTCTTTGTCCTTAGGAAAAAAACCAAGGCACTAAGTTTCATGCTGGTATTATTTCATTGAAAGTATCAACATTTTTTTGGATTGTTTTATTGGGAACATTAGAAGCCATTTTTCTTCAATATTTAGTTCCTCTCTTCTTATCTTTGCTCAACCCTACCAGTGGAATGCCATCATCATCTGCTACTGGTTATGGAGTACTAGGGAGAGAGATAGGAATCTCTTTCTGGAAAGAATAAGAAGGTGATGAACTAAGTTTTGAATTGACTAAATTCCACATTTAGACCAAATCTGAAGTACATATTGATCCCAAAAGAATCTCTAACACCTCTGTACTGCTCAGTGTGCTACCTAGGTACAGCTGAGGTTTGTATGAGAAATCCAGGGTCTGGTCACAAAGAACTGAGTTACTCATAGACTTGTTATAAAAGTGTGTGCTCCAATTATAGCTACAGGTTTATATTTCAGATTTAAGAGTCAGACTATCCAGTGTTTATAATTATCCTATAACTTAAGCAAAACTGTGCTCTGAAGAATAATGAAGACATAAATGATACTGAAGATATGGAAGATTTTATGAGTTCAAGCAAAAGTACATATCTTTGCATTTCTAGTCAGACTAAAGAAAAAAATACTGCAATGCTTTTGTAGTTCATAATATTTTTCATTATTTTTCTGCCTTCATCAGAGCAAGAGACATCATTTATGAATTATGACAGCTAGTAAAATTCAAATAACTTGCAAATATCCTCACTTTCAATATGACAGGCAAATTTTAATATCCAAATATATTGTAAAATTAATTTAAATTTCCTTTTCCAGAAAAGGTTTTTTTAGCTGTTTGGGTATTTTTTATTTGAAAAAGTTATCATGCAAAACAGAAAAAACCTTTAGTTTAAAGAAAAATCATTAAACCTCTCTGCCTATCTCTACATTTAATGTTAGAAAAGAATTGATGAATCCATGATACTGACAGCTGACTAGAAAAGTATTAATAATCCATTCATTCAAATACTGAGCAAGACAGAGTAAATGGCCAGATTAAAGACTTCAATTTGCTCATCTTGGTGAAGCAGACAAGTTTATCACAGTAAAAAAGAAAGTAACATAAGCATATTTACAAAACCAAACAGAACTCTGAGACATATTTACCACAGCACTAACCTCAGTTTCATGTTGTAGATGATCTGTTACAGTCATAGATGACTGAGGTTGCCAGTTAAAAAATGAATCAAAAATTGGGTTTTCCCATAATTTCCCTTCTCTGAAGTATTTCATAAAGTCCTGTGGTACTACCATATAACATGTAAATCAGATGAATACAGGACCACAGTCTCCAGGACTGCCAGTGCAGTTGTTCCCTTAAGTATTGAAATCCACAAACCCTGATTTTTCATATATTCATGAACAATGAAGGAAATACATGTCTCATGCAGAAATAGCTACACCTTTTGGAAGGACAACCAACCAGATGCTTTCATTTCTAGGTTGGCAGCCATGGGGATGCAAGAAAAGTGAGGTGTTAGTCCTGGGACTTTACACCTAGATATTCTCAAAGAAATATTGCTGTGTTAGCAGTGCCTATAAGGTTTAAAAATGTTTCTGCCTATCAGCTATGGTTCTCTGGTACCCCACAGACAGGGTATGTCAGGCAGCTCACAAGGGTCTCCCATGGATACAAGATCAGGGACAAAACCAGCCTATTTTCATTTTGCAAGTCTATATATTAAGCAGGGGTATGCTTTGGATAGTTTCTGTGCTACATTTTGCTTTATATGAAGCATAGAAATCTGTCTCAGGGGGACAGATGGTGCAGGGTCTAGAGCACAAGTTTTCTGAGGAGTAGCTGAGGGAACTGGGGTTGTTCAGTCTGGAGAAGAGGAGGCTCAGGAGAGACCTTCTCACTCCCTACAACTACCTGAGAGGAGGTTGGAGTGAGGTGGTGGTTTGCCGATTCTCCCAGGTAACAAGTGATAGGACAAGAGGAAATGACCTCAATTTGCTCCAGGGAAGGTTTAAATTAGACATTAGGAACAATTTCTTCCCTGAAAGGGTTCTCAAGCATTGGAACAGGCTGCCCAGGGCAGTGGTGGAGTCACCATCCCTGGAGGTATTTAAAAGATGTGAAGATGTGGTGCTGAGGGACATGATTTTTTGGTGACCTGGCAGTGTTGTTAAGGTTAACAGTTGGACTTGATGATCTTAAAGGTCTCTACCAACCTAAACAATTCTATGATTTTATGGTTCATTTCCACTGAAGGAATAGGACAGCCTTAGTTTTATGAAGAATGGAGGTGTAAGACCTTGTCCAAAAAGACTAGAGCTGTCACTGAAAGAGCCATCCATCCATGTTCTAATACATGTCAAAGCTCAAAGGTGTAGTACACTAGTTAAGTTGTCAGCATGTCCTTGACTTTATTTCAATTTTTGTTGCTGTCTGAACAAAGCAAAAAATCACAAATTAGAGACAGAGCTCCAGGACAAATTTGAGAAATTAATAACACTAAAGTTATGAGATATAGGAAATAAATATTTTTATATAAATTTTATGAATAGAATTATAAGGTGTTTACTTCAAATATGCTTGCATGCTTCCAAAATTAAATCAGGACAACAAACCCAGAAACACAGTATATGTCAGCAAACATGATTTCAACAATTTTGTAGATTTTTTTCCTCAGTGAATCTGCATTAAGCCTTTTGTATTCCTCAAATAAAAATAAGTGCTTTGGCAAAGCCAATATTAGTCCTTATTAGTGAAGATTCAGTTCCTTCATCAATAGTGTCAGGATGAATAAAAGTAGCAGAATCAGTTTCTATTGATTGAAATATCACCTTTTTCATGATGTTAAACTTTCTAATTTCTACAGTGCAAAAGTTGTGCTGATTACAACTTCTGTTCTATTTATGCATACATGTATACACACAGTCACAATTGCATCTCTTTTTGTTTGTGGTTAAAAGTATTGCATCCTGGAGCAGCTGAAGGATTCTGTTAGGTTGTGTAAATTCCATGTTGTGTAATTTATCATGTTTCTTTAATGGAAACAATAGGTGATCAGAGCCTGAAGGTTTGTTGTTTGACCTTTATATGTATTTTAAACATATAATTCATTCAAAGAAGCAACAGTTTCTGCTATATCCTATTACCTATGGAACAAGATGTGTTGATTGTTAAGAGGTAATGCAATCTAGCTGGTTTAACTATTCAGCACATACAAAACAGAGGGTGAAGTGAATTCTATGAAACAAAATTGATTGGTTATGTTCCTTTAGGAGACCTCAGCATTGATAGTCATTTTCTGGTAGAACCATTGCCATTATGTCAGACTACTTGACAATAGCATGAAGTTTTATGGAAAGATTAGACTTATTTCTGTTATTTCTGTTTCAAAGGGAATACTGCAGTATAGTGGAGAGGGAGGAGAAGATGATGTTTCAGGCACAGATTGCTTTGTGAGCTGAGGTGCTAAAGTCATACACTAGGGGAATGGGTGGGAATGCTTTCTACTGAACAGCATCTACCCGATACACATGGGGTCATGTACTTTGGTTGACCTTCTCTCCCCCAGGGCCATCTTTGTCATCCTCTTTCAATGCAGATCAACTTTGTTGGCCCATCACTTCAGAGGGGCTCTGTGGGGGTATGGTAGTGCTCCTGCTCTATTAGGATTGCAGCCCATTACATGTCAACTTGGAATTTGTTTGTGATTTTATAGTGAGAATGTTTTCAACGTGGGCAGAGGGCAGAGACATGTTTTCACATTTCTCCTTCCTAATATGAGCTGCTCAGTTGACCTTGAAAAGTTGTAGCTTCTCTTCTGTGTATTGGGGATAACACTGAGTTCCTAGGAAAAGATGGTAATGTCAGAAATTACAGCCTCATAAAGCCCTTAATTCTCATCATAAAAATAATATATAAAGTAGAGAACTATGAGGGTGCCTTACATATTGCACTGTCGGGTTTAGGAGCACTACAATTAAATTTACAATACCTTTTTATTTGATAGTGGGAAAGGAAGAAAGAAAGTGTAGCTTAAAAATTGCCACGTTATAAACAAGTGAGCTTTTCAGGGGGTGGAGGAAAGGAAGCTGAAAGCTTGAAATGCTGGGCTTTGGGGCTTTTACTACATTCTTAAAGCAATGTTGCTAAGAATCCCAGATGTTCACTCCAGGTGAAGATTTTAAATACATAATGGGATAAAATTTTAAAATTCTGCTTATTATGAGCCAAATGCTCTTCTCAGAGTATTTGAGAATGCAGATAACACAAATAACTTTAGGAGCTTCTGAGAGCACAACCAGAGAGCACATAAAGAACTCGTTTGGACAGGAGGCAACAGATGAAATCCTAAGTGTGTTGTGGCTGAGAGAAGTTTTCCTGCTGATACTAACAAAGGCAAGATTTCATCCAGCTTCCTTAGAAAAATTTCATCACCTCTCTTCTATGCAGTAGTAATCATCTTGATTGCCATCATTTTCCATTCTATGACTGTCTTTCATGGGTGAAAGTCAAACATGCCTCTTTGTGTCTAGTGCACAGAAGATACTAGTTCATTGCAACTCCACCTGTAGGACTTGGCTCTCTAGCTTAAACCAGTCAAAGTCATATTTATACTTGCAAGTGGTGGCTGAAATGGTGGGTGTTGTAGAAGCACAAGCATATCATATATAACACAGTAAGCAGGTCTAAAATTATTAGTTTTTCAGCTTGAGAACCAGTATGTAACAGATATTAGCTTCATTATTTTATTGAAAGCCTCAGTGAAGAGGCTTTGTGGGTGAGTTGTGTACAGACACAGGAACAGCAGTAGGATACATGGAATATGGAAAGAAATAGAAAACAAATACAAGTACAAGCATTCAAGGTCAAAAATAAAGATGTTAAAATGTACAAAGAGGTGTTTGAGGAATAAATAAGAGCAAATTTTCTTTTAGTCACTCATCTTCAGATGACTATTTTGCCTGGGAGTGACAAGCTTGTAACACATTACTGGCCACCAGCAACTGCTGAAGTGTTGAGCATCTTGCAGAAAGAAATTTTATCCTAACCTGGATAGTGGTAGACTTTTATTATGTGGCTTTTCTATTGAATTCAGTGAATAGATACAAATATGTGTAGGATAGAGGCCACATATTATCTTTAGGATGGAAACATTGAAATGTTGTAGTACATGAGAGGTTTTGAAAGCTATAATTCCTGTTTGTTTACTTGCAAGACTGTGGCTCATAGAAGTAGCTCCATTTTTTTCTTCAGAGATTTACAGTGCTTTGCTAAATATTTTCATACATGGTTAATCTTTCATATTTCATTATGTGGGCAAAAAGTAAGTCTATCAAAAATTTAAACCGACCAGTTGTTCTGGAAGGCAGCAGATGCTGAATATTTCACAGATGCCTTCCTCCGATTTGTTTGGTTTTACCACTGATGTGGAGATAACTCCAACACATTTTCCAGGCCTTGGCATTGCACTTGATCAGCACTCTGGTGGCAGATGAGCTTCAGTGGAATAGTGTCCAACAGGTGGAAAAGGGCAGAATGAGGTTTTCAGTGGAGTGCTTTTTGGATGTCTACTAATTGCATTCTGCTGCTCCCAGCACTCACACGGGAATCTCATACGTTTGCCATCTCTATAACATGTGGTGAGGGCTTGGAGAACTACTCTCTGAAGAAAACTGTCCTCTTCCTTCTCCACAGCCTGACAAGTAGTTCACTCATGGTCAGATGGATTTATTCCCAAAGCTAGTAGGGAGCTATCAAACTGTGGTAGAGTATGTATCCTCTTTCTGAACTTATACCTCTCATACTTCTAGCTTTTCTTTATGTATTTATTTATCTATTTACAGAAGAAAGTGCTAATTGTTTCAGTTTCTATTTCTTATATTAAGAAAAATGTTGCTTTTTTATGGGGACTAGAATACCAATAATTTCAGTCTTCTTTTTACCTCTAGTATGTTTACTAAGGCTTATAGAATGGATTTAATCATGAACTTCTGCCTTTCCTGGTGAATTACTGGTATGCTACTTGGCTAAAGTTCTTAAGCTTTTAGAGTAATTGAAATGTTGGGTTGAATCTTAGGAAGAATTAACTACTGATATTTTTAGAAAGATAATTAAAGCTTTTCTGTTTTTCAGTAGAGTAGCCTTCTAAGTATCCTTTAAGATCTGTATGCAGTGTCAGTTTTAGAGTGTACAGGGTAATTTCAGCCTCTTGGATCCCCTTCACAGTATACTTTTGGCTGCAACTTATAAAAATACCCCCAAACTCAGCCATTATTTTAGGTGACAGTATTCCATCATATAGTAAAGCTTTACTTAAAGAGATGCACAACCTTACTCAGTAAATATGATGAATCATGCAACATTTTGAGCAGCAAAACTTTTTCTCAGATATTAATGACAGATATTAAAGTCTGATGTCAGACAGATGTTAAAGTTTGATAACTTCTTTTGGTCAAGCCTAGCACTAAAATTAACATGAAACAGCACAAAACATATATATTAAGTTACAAACCTCTCTCTCACATGCTGAAAATTATGAGATATCAGTGTATAGAACTTTAGTTACTGTGTCTTCAAACTAATAAAATCAAAAAAGGACTGGGAGAAAGCTGTACATGTACTTAGTTCTTTACAGCTAAACCAGAAGGGACTGCAATGAGCAGCATCTATTGTAAAACAGTTACTTCAAAGAGATAACTACTTGATTTTGCCAAATTTAAAAGCCCACCCTGCAAATAACATGCTCAGAAAACAAGTACTTTTTTTATCACAGTATCTTCCTGTGAGAAGGTCAGAAATTTAGGGACCTTGAAATGTAAACCCAATACTTTTATAGTACTGTTATGTCAGATGTTACTATAGCATGCTTAGTCAGTTAAAGAGATTAAAAGCTAACCACATTTATTAACTTAGAGTTGATTTACAAGACAAGGAATAGAAAGAGATCTTGGCATTGAATGAATACTTATGCCTCTTAAGTCATGCTTAGTTATTTTGTTAATATCTGTGTTGAATGGAAAGTTTGTTTGGCAAGGGGGCAGAAAAAAAGAGCAGTCATATTTTAAAAAGAAACATGCCATTTTCTTGTTGTAAATATCTAATCTGAATATTAAAAGTGTTAACAAACTCCCTTTAATTAAAATTACCAGGTTCCCACTCTGGATTACAATTGTGATGCACCTAGATGTAGAAGTTGGGTGCATAAAGGGTGTAACCTCCACAGGGTGAAGATCCTCCTACAGCATTCGAGCTCTGTCCTAGTCACACAACACAATTTCTTTCTGATGATTCTTGCAATGAACACAGGTATCACAGAAAAAAACACAAAGCATTTCTAGTCTCTTTCCTTTGCTACAAAACAAGGCTTATTTCTCTTCTTGAGGCATCTGTGTGAATTTCACACTGCTAGGATTATTATGAGAGAATACCCTGACAGTTCTCCCTCTTTAAACTCCTTTTCAGAGCTCAGTTCAAACTAAGAGAGTAGCAAAAATGTTTCCAATCATACTAGACAACAACACCCTGCCATACAGGGAAGTTTGATCTAAAATGGGACTTACTAGCTCGCTGAAAAGAGAGCAGAGGCAATGAATTATTCAGAGTTTCTAGTCAACAACCTTTTATACCGTGTTCTGTCCCAGGATAGATGGTTCTGGCTCAAGTACTATATTTGTCAACAGTAAACTAAACCTGCTGCCCAAATCCCACACTGACAGTGTTAAACTGCTTGTATATTGTTATGGCTGTCATTTAAGGGAGCTAAAGCACAGAAATTCAGTGACAGAGCTGTCCTTGTGTTCTTAACTCATCCCCTTGTGTTTTCACTTTTCATGAACTCAGAAAACAGGCAGTGCTGCAAGAGTTACAGAGGCTGCAACAACACCTAGGCACAGGGGAAGCCATCAAGAACAGCATCAGTGATGCAGCATTAACTCTGGATTTCCTTTATTTGTGCTCAATTTATAACATTTCCTTCAGTCTTTGATTTCAATGAGATGATTTTAGAAATGCAAATCCCGTGGCCATGGGTAGGAGATTGTAAAGAGAGGAGTCTATCCCCCTGATGTGATACTTCAGCTGACCCCATTAGACTTAAACCAGCAGAAAATTAGCTCAGTATTATTCCTATGTAGACTGATTTTGTGCTTTTCTCTCATTTCTTCAGTGTGTTTGTATAAAGAGAGTATTTACAAACAAAACAATGAAATAGATATCTATTCAAATGACCTTAAAAATTTTCTTCCCAGCCTATCTTTAGAACACAGAATATAGTATTCAGAGATTGCTTTTGAGCACTTCAGTAATAGGCAGATGAGGACTGTGGCACTATGTTAAATAAGTTATAAAAAGGGATCAAAGCTGGCCCTTTGATTCATTCTTCAAAACTACAATCCTAAAAACATTGACCCTTTCAGCTATGTTACTAAATCTGCCAACTCTTGAAATCACATATGTTTTGAGACCAAGCAGCCCAAATATTGCTTCTTGCTGTTAATAAAAAGAATGTCACAGACAGATGTAAAGTAGGATTAAGGTGTTTGGTCTGTTACAAAAAATAATGGTCTTATCACATTGTTGGGGCCTACGTTTGGCAGTGCTCAAATTTCTATTCCTCTTCTGCTCTTCTCTATTCTCCTTTAGAATCAAGCCCCTGCTTCATATCTTAATAGATGTTTTCCCTCTGTCTCAGGTTGCTTTTATTTTTAAAATATTTATAGGTGGATGTACTTTTGGAGTCAAGACTTACTGCACCAATCAGTTCTTAGCAGAAATACTTATCTCAGGCACTTTAGTTATTACTAGGGTAAACCCCCCCACACCTTAGAGATATGAAATCCAAATGTATTATCTTACCATGTTGTGGCATCAGTCATATGTCAGCTTCTGTGGTGTGAATTGTTGAGCTGGAGAGAGCTCTGATCTTTTTCTTGTGCAACAGAATCTCATATCCGTTTATCATTTCCGTGAGGTGCTGGTTACACTGTCAGCAACTCTTAGTAATGGCTGAGTTTATGCTTCTTTTCCTTAAAAGTGTTTCTATTCTACAGATGACTTTCCTTTTTGAGAACTTCTAGCTGCTTTTGAGAATCTCTATTCATAGATGTTGAAATTAATCCCAATTTTACTGATACATCTTTGTCGTTTTTCTGAAGCACCTCACATTATTATAAAAATATCCATAAAGTATCAAATGCTCAAACATATATTGATGTCAAGTATATAATACTAAATTAATCACAGAATCATAGAATCCTTAAGGTTGGAAAAGACCTCTAAGATCATCAAGTCCAGCTATCAACCTATCACCACCATGCCACTAAAACGTGTCCCTAAGAACCACATTGACATGTTTTTTGAGCACCTCCAGTGATGGTGACTCCACCACTGCCCTGGGCAGCCTGTGTCAATGCCTAACAACTCTTTCTGGGAAGAAATTTTTCCTAATATCCATTCTAAACCTCCCTTGGTGTAAGTTGGGGCCATTTCCTCTTGTCTTAGCACTATGTGAAATGTGAAAAATACCCATGTTTATCTATTAAAAAATAATGAAATTATGTTTCCAATAATTGGGACATGAATACTAGGAAATGCCAGAGTGGATTCTGTGTATATGTTATTCTAACTATAAAAGGGTAGTACTTGATAAAAATATTTTATAAATATCAGTCAGTTGCATGTGTTCCTTCCCCATGCCAGCAAACACAGAGGCAGCAGTTACAGACCAGATGACCTAACAAGGAATGTGTTGTCTATACATATTTGTGTGTTGTGAACATGCAAACCTGGGTCACGTGCCATTAGGCAACAGTTATCCACTTTTGTCTATTTTTTCACTAGTTAGTTTGCACTGATGGCACTAGTTTCAGGGCTGATACAATTATTCATATGATTAATTCCCCTTTGTACAAATATGAATTAAATTCATCTGACAAACTTTTATCCAAATTTTAAAAGTAGCATTTTTAATCAAAGCAAATACCTGTTCTTGGCTTAGATCACATGCTCAGTATGAAAATACATCATAATCCAGATGACACAATGGTCTCCCATTTTAGTTCTTAGACCAGCTCCTTCTTACTCATTTCCTTCCATCAGGTGTTATATACATTGATAAGATCCTCCCTGAATCTTCTCCAGGCTGGTTCTCTCATCAAGCAATCAATCTCTGATTGATGTTCCAAGCTCTTGACCACTTTCATGGCTCATTTTGTAGAATTTGCTCCAGTATATTCATCTGTCTGTTGTTCTGTGGAGTCCAGAGCTGGACCTGACACTCTAAATGGATCTCACCACATCTGAGTAGATGGGAAGGATCACTTCCTCCAATTTGCTGGCAATGCTCTTCCTAATGCAACCCAGTATACTGTTGGCCTTCTGTGTTGCAAGACACATTGCTGGCTTGTGGTCAACTTGGAGTCCACTGGTATCTCAGATCCTTTTCTGTCATGCTGTTTTCCAGTCAGTCAGACTCCTTCATGCAACTAGTGCCTGGATCTAGTCCCCCTCAGCTGCAGAATTTGTGTTTCCTATCATTGAACTTCATGAGATTCCTGCTGAACCACCTCTTTAACCTCTTGCAATACCTTTGGAGGGCAGCACAATCTTTTGACATATCAAACACTTATTCCAGTTATGTATTGTCTGCAAACTTCCTGAGGTTGCACTCTGCCTTATCCTTCAGGTCATTAAGGAAGTTGATAGGGCATTACCCTCAGCATCAAGTCCTGGGGTACACCCTCAGTGACTCCCTCCAGTTAGACTTCATGTTACTGATCACAACCCAGCATCCCAGTCAACTTTCAGTCCACCTTCCTTCCCATTTCCACAGTCTATTCTTCATCAGTCTGTTTGCAATGCTGTTACAGGACACTGTGTAGAATGTCTTGATAAAATCAACAGTATCCTTTGGTTTCCCATCATTCTCTGAGCCAGTTATCTCATTGTAGAAGGCTATCAGATTGGTTAAGCATCATTTCTCCTTCATAAACACATAATGACTACTCCTTATTACTTTCTTGCCTTCTTGTATTTGAAAATGGTTTCCAGGATTGGTTGCTCCATCATCAAGTCCAGGTCAGGTTGACCTTCCTGTCATTGCCTGTTTTCCTTTTTACCCTTTTTGAAGGTAGAAGTGACATTTGCTCTCTTCTAGTCCTCAGGAAACTCCCCACATCACCACAACTTTTCAAAGACAATTTACCTCACAATGACACCTGTAAGTTTCCTGAGCACTTGTGTGCATCTTGTCAGGTCTCATGGATTTGCACCTGTCCAGTTTATTTAAATGTTGTCTATCCAGATCCTTCTTCAAGACTTCCCTGCTCCAGACTTCCCACTGGTCTTGGGCATTTTGGGTTCTAGAAGGTCAGTGTTAATAATAAAGATTGAAGCAAAGAAGGCTTTTAAGCAAAGAAAGAAATTAAGTACCTTGACCTTTTCCATGTCCTCTGTGACAAGGTCCCAGCTCCATTCAGCAGGTGGCTTATGTTTCACCTTGTCTTCCAGTTGCTGCTGATGTATTTGCAGATATGCTTCATGTCCTTCATTAGATTTAATGACAGAGGGGTTCAGTTTTCCTAACATCATCCCTACTTGCTCCTATGGTTCCTCTGTATTGCTCCCAGGTCACCTGTCCTCCTTCCACATTTTGTACAATTCCTTTTTGTGCCTGAGTTTAGCCAGGAGCTCTTTGTTCTTGCCTACAAGCTTGTTGCCCCCTTTGCTTTTTGGGATAAGCCATTTGTCAGCTGGAGGAGTTGATCCTTAAAAATCAGCCAATACTCTGGACACTTTTTTTCTCCAGGGCTATACCTCCTGGGATTCTTCTAGGTAGATTCCTGAAGAGGACAGGGTCTGCTTTCCTAAAGTCCAGGGTGGTATTTTGCTTTTTTTGGCCTATTCCCTTTTTTCATGAGACTGAACAGCACCATCTCATGGTTACTGCAACAAAATTGCCTCTGATCCTTACATCTCTGATGAGCTCTAGTTTGTTAGTGAGAATCTGGTCCAGCAGAGCATCTCCCCTTGCTGGGTCTTTTATCACCTGTGTCAGGAAGTTGTTCTCAATGCACTCCAGAAACTTGGATGTGTTGTGCACTGCTGTACTGTTCTTCTAGCAGATTCCAGGGGCCCATGAATGTGAGGTTTGTGCCAGTAGTTTGAAGAAGATCTCATCTTCTACTTCTTCAGGCAGTCTATAGAAGCAACACATTACAAGATCAGCATGTTGTTGTGCCTACTAATTTTGATCCATAAACTCCTAACTAGCTCCTTTCATTTTATGTCCAGATTCATGTGCTGTGACTTATAGGGATTGAAGCTTTCCTTAATGACTTCTTGCTTTCCTTCACAACTTCTTGAGTCTGTAAACACTCCTGCAATGTAATTGGATGTGGGTAGGACCATTTCTTCTTCAATTGCTGGGTCATCCATCATAATGGGGACAGGACCATTTCAAAATGCAAAGAAGCTCACTAACCATCAGTCACATTAGAGGCTTCTTGACGGCTATCTGTAGAGCATTATATCTTCTGTTTGATCACATTAACATTTGAAATAGAACTGCTTGTTTTAACTGTGTCTTAGTCTGTGTCTCAGTGAGATCCTGCTGCTGGTGTTTTACTTGTGCTTCTTGTCTTTATTCCTATTTTATCATTCACATTGAGTTATTTCCTCTGCCTGCAAATATGAGCTTTAATTAATTGGCATGAGATTGGGTTTGCATGACCTGTAAGATATTTTATCAGCAACTTGTTTGCACTTTGTGCATCCAATTACAGTATCTAGATTTTAGGTAACCATAATTAGCACTATATACTAATAAGAAGATTGGAAGTTAAAAGCAAATGCACAGTGGCTTTCTAAAACTACACAATTAATTAGAGATTTTAAAATTAAGTTCAATTTACATTTTGGCAAAGCAGGACACTGTATAATATCTTCATGTCAAGGGAATAGTCATTATTAGTAATTAACAAAAATTAAATATGCCCCACTTGCAGGCTTCAAAATAAGAACCAAAATGAGTCACAATAGTAAACAATTTTAAGGTCCTAGCAAGAACAATAATTTTATTTAGGCAACAGGATGGCTGAGCTGGGAAGAGGTAATGTTATCTTCTTTTCTAGCAGCTTATTATTTAATTACTAAGAGCTGTTTTTTCAAATGTTTAGAACACAGACATGATAAGGTTACATAGCTCCCTAAAATTATTTGCATGTCCACTGCAATGGTCAGACAAAGAGACTGTCTCTCATCTAGCCCAAACCCAAATGCTAAGGGCTAAGGCTCTGTAGATGCTTTCTCCTCTGAAGCAAAGCATTTGAGCTGGTAATACTTAGCAGCTGCCTCCAGGCTTTCCAGAGCTCCATGGTTCTCTGGAGAATTATTCAAGTTCCCCCAATTCCCCTCTCTACAAAGAGCTCAAGCAACTCCTAAAACTTGCTCTGTCCCTTGAATTCTACATATGAGATACTAAAGTAGATATACTGGATCTTACCCTTTGGCAACAAGGAATTAGGTGATTGCCTTGAGTAGCATAGCTGAGTGACTGAATGATGTGAGGAGGCAGTGGTTAACCACCAATGCCCTAGGAGGAAGTAGATCTACCCTTTTGCTCCTTACCCACCTTAATATAGAATAATATGTCTAACATACCTGGTTAGATACTGGGCCACTGGGCCAACAGGAATTAAAGGTCTATCAGACAGAAATAGAGTCCACAAGGTGTGGTGACCATATCTCAATAACCAAAGTATTCAGTGGAAAGAGGAAGGTACTGAGAGCAGAATACATGTAGCTGCCTAAACTGAGATCTGTGGAGATATTCTGTTTGGTATTACAGAAGGAATGAGGTGAACAACTTTTTGATGACATAGTTGAAATAAACAACATTTAGTGCTGCTGATCTTTGTCAGGTTCTTCCTCTGAAGGAGGAAGAGTCTGAGAAGTAAATGAGAGAAGGATTTAGAAATTAAAAAATATATATATATAAGTATAAAATATATATACATAAAGGAATGGTATAGACACCCTGGTCATCAGTCAAGTTGTTTCAGTTTAATCCTGGGATTTGTAAGTATTGCCTGAAGCAGGCAGTTGTCTAATTCTTTGTTTTCACTATCTGCATTGATTTGTTAGTGCCACTTATTGACTGCTTGATGTTACTGTTCCTTTACATCAACATGTTGAGATTTTGTAGCTTTGTTACAAAAACTGCAGCTTCTCTCTATCCTCATAATCATTATTGAGCTGTATCTCCTGTTATGGCTGATAGAAAAGAAACTTCAGAGGAAGGACAGAGTGAAGGAATGTTTAAGGCAAAAGAGAGCCTGAAGTGGTCAGAGGAAGTGAAAGGGTCTAAAAGAAGAGGAAAGCTCAGGATGCAGAAGATCAGCAGCAGAATAACAAGGAAAACCAAGTAGGATATAGAAAATTTTACTTGTATGAAAAGCCAAAGAAAGGGAAAAAACCAATACTAAAAGTGTAGAAAAAAGGAAGAAGGCAAAAATGAAAGAACATGAGATGAGAATGAACCTGGAGAATCAGGAGGAGGTGAATTTAAAATAAAGAGGGGGGAAAAAAAACCAACTACTTAAGATAAAGTGAAGAAGAGCATATATTTTTGCATTTCCTTTATGCTGATTTGGATTTATTGGACAGGAGGCCCATACCTGTGGGCTATTCTTTATCTTGCAGAACAAAATATCTGCTGTAGTTCATGATCCAGAAGGAGACTGTTTCCAGGCAAAGGAAAGTTAATGATCATAGCTATATAGCAAAAGAAATAACAACTGCAGACCCACATGCTGCAGTTCCTCTATACTGCTAAGTGAAAGAGTTCCCTATTGGTATAGGAAGAAATCTCCCCCAAAACTAGTCTATCCTCTTCCCTGGAACACTTTATCAGTTTCTATCACATAAGTATTGTTCTGTCTGTATGTTTTCAAACACATTTGTCATTTAAAGGTATTAATTACCACAGAAAGAGATCAAATTTAAGATATTTACCATAGTATTGATGTACTGATTTATTCTTGTTCTTATGACAGACAGAACTCTCCAGAAGCACTTATTATCTCAGTGCTTTTTTTCTCTTTCAAATTAATTTTAAGGCCTCAAAATGTGCTCATGTGTCAAATGGGATTTTTTTAATTGTCTGACCAGAATTAGAATATGAAGAGGAACTATGAAATAGCTTATTCATTCACTGTTCAAGTAGTTTTCCATTTGCATTTTGGAAACCTTAGTCTAAATGCCAATGTCAATAGGCTGTAGTTATATTAAGGCTTTTCTTAAAATTAATGCTTATTGAAAAGTTCACCCAAAATAAGGTCATACCTTAAAAACCAGCAAAGATCTTTTAAAAGGTTTTCAAAAGCAGAAATTGGAAAAGAAAAAAAAAATGCATTCAGAACCATTTCACCTTGATCTACATTACTTTGGGAGTCTATTTGGGTTTGCAAAGGAACCTGGGTTACCAAAAACAGGAAAAAAAGAAGAGAAGAGAGAAAGGGAGAAGAAGAAAAGAAAAAATAACAATAAAACCCAAAACAAACAACCTCCCCCCCCCAAAAAAAAACCAACAAACACCAAAAACCCCAAATCAAACATGATAACCTTCAGAAGGCATTCAGCAGAACCTGACAACATTTTGGTTGAAGAAAGATTTATTCCCTAAAGTTTGAGTGCTCAGACATGCACTGAATTTGCTGAGATTCATTCCTATATCCTAGAATGTATTTTCAGCCTTCCTATCCTAATGAGCTTATTAGGAAAAGGCTGAAAGGATCACAGATTATCTATCAAGAAAGATTGTGAATCACATGTTCTTTGCAACTCTGCTGTGATTTATAGACCATGCTTACAGAAGAGAGGCAAGGGAAAAAAAAATTGAGCCTTATTGTGTCCCATGACCAGTGTAGTGGCACAAAATAAAATGTACAGCATTGTGCTTGGGGGGTGGGAAGGTATAAGTTCTGGATGAGGAAGTCATAGAAAATTAGATAGAATGGTACTTTTCCCCTCTTGCTTCTTCCAGTGATAATTATATTGCATAGAAGAAATTGAATTACCTGGAGCAGTAATGGTTATGGTCAAAAAAAATATGCTATTAGATGTGATTGAAATGGAGGAGGGGGTGGGTGAAATGGGGGAGGGAAACTCAAACTCAGTTCAGCTGCTGTTAGCAACAGGCATTTTGTAACTTCTCTGTCCTCAATGCAACTGGATTTGACTGATTGGCAGTGCAGCTTTATGTCCAACAGAGACTTTTTTTACCATATCTTTGCTTTATTTTGTGTGCAGCAGCGGGAGCTATTGACAACTTCACTTACAGAAAAAAACAATTCAGGGGAAAAAAAGTTGGGATAATTTGGTTATTACTAAAAGATTTTCAATTTCTTAAAAAAGCAGGGTGATTGTAATATAAAGCTTCTTAGTGGGGCTTGTATCTGAAGGGAATGAAAGTGAGGCTTGTGAAAATTACAGATAAATTAGCCATTAACAATAATTACATCTGGATTGAGCTGTGCTGAACTTAGCAGATCTCAGCACCAGTACAGACAACCTCAAGAAATTCTTTGGGGTACAAATTTTTCTTGGAATAAAAGAACCCTTTCTGATATCTCCTGATAGATGTTTCTGCTCCTCCCTCTCAGTGAGGCCTCATCTCTTTCCAAACCTTTTCCTTGAGGTGGCCCAACAGCTATGAGAATGGCTCCCTGGGCAACATTCCTCTTCCCTCCTAGCATATCTGAGTCATGATGTTTTGTAAGTTTGCAAGCAACTTTCAGGCAAAAAGGAAAATCCAGGACTCCCCTCTGAAACTTTTTCATCCATGGATCCAGTTTTACACTGTTACCAAAACCTTGCTGTATAAATACCAAATCCTTCCCAACATTCTTTTTTTCTCAATAAATTAAGATTGTAAATAGTTTTTGTTTTTATCCCTTGTGTTGGAATGGACCTTTAAAGGTCATCTTGTCTCACCCCCTGCAGTCAGTAGGGACATTTTCAACTAGATCAGGTTGCTCAGAGCCCCAGACAACATGACCTAGAATGATTCCAGGGATAGGACATCTGCCACCTCTCTGAGCAACCTGGGCCAGGGTTTCACTACCCTCACTGAAAAAAATTTCTTCCTTCTATCTAGTCTAAATTTCCCTCTTTTAGCTTGAAACCATCACCCCTTGTCCTGTTGAAACAGGCCCTGATAAAAAGATTTCTTATAGGTCCCTTTAAGTACTGAAAGTCTGAAATAAAGTCTCCCTCAAGCCTTCTTTTCTCCAGTCTGAACAACCCCAACTGTCTCAGCCTGTCCTCACAGCAGAGGAGTCTGGATACTGCTCATTTTTGTAACCTCCTCTGGATCCACTCCAACAGGTCCGTGTCTCTCCTGTGCTGAGGACTCCAGACCTGGACCCAGCAGTGCAGATGAGGTCTCACCTGAGCAGAGCAGAGGGACAGAATCCCCTCCCTTAACCTTCTGGCCACACTGCTACAGATGCAGCCCCAGATGCATTTGGCCTTATGCTCTATGAGCACACATTGCCAGCTCATATCCAGCTTTTCATCCACCAGCACCCCCAAGTCCTTCTCAATTTATTGTCTCAATTTTGTGTGACTGGTATGCAAGAAGGGAACGTTTTAACAAGTTCACAACAACTGTATCCAAAAGAGATATGGTAGGGCAAGGTATTAGTCCAGAGAGCTAGAGCTGGGAAGATTGTAGATGAGGATTTTGCTACACACTGAAAAACATGCATTAGTGAAAGCATTTTGAGAGTGACTCAGCTCTGCACTACTTATTAGAAAGCCTTATGTAGGCTTTGGTTGAGAACAGTCCATGTCCATCATTTATGTAGCTATCCCCTCATAGAAATGTTACTGTTGGAAATGTAAATTGCAATCACCTTCGAATTCAGCAACAATCTCATCTTCAAAGTATTTTAAAAAGGAGAGCCACCTAAATTAAAGCTTTCTAAAGCTGTGTGAATTTCAAATGTTCAGAGAGAAAATAAAATGAGCCAGAAAATTTCAGCTCAGCCAAGGTAGTCTGTATGCTGCTTCAACAGTGTAATGAAACCAGTGGAAATAGGAGGAGGGAGCAGATCTTTGTGATTTACTGTCTTTGCTTTCCACTCCCACCACCTACCTAAGTAGGATGCTTTAAACAATAAGGAAATAAAAACATATAATATCCTACTGGCTCTTTTAAAATCACAGGAAGAGGAACCTCATCTGCTCTCCCTCACAAATAGAAAAGAACAAGCTTAAAAAATTGAGACAATCAAGAAAATCACTATTTCCAAAAAACACTCCTAAAAACTTCTCAGAGCACCTTACTTACCTGAGAAGCTGGTCAGACACATTCACCAAGTATTCTTATTCAGTGTCTACAGCATAGTACAAAGCTAATAGTTTGTGTTTGATTGAACAAACTGGATTCACCACAACTCTGAATGAAGTAGAGAATTTGTATTGAGAAATTCCAAATGAATAAAAAACCACTTCAGGTTAAGATTTCATGTATATTTAAAATATTTTGATGAAATGAACAGAGAATGCTTCAAGCCATGCAAAAACATGTCTTTAAGAAATCCTGTTTTACACATCAAATATGTGTTTTATCTTGTGTTGTCCTGCTGTCAAGATAAATGGTCATTACTTGTTATTTGTCTCCATATCTCTCTTCATAGGAGTTTTGTGTTTTGTTTTGTTGTGTTGATTAGCACAGAACATTTATCACAGCTTCATGGTTCAGCTCTTCTTTTTTAAACAAAAAGGGAAGGGGAGAATTCATTATAGGAATACAAAATTCCATACCTTTGTCTGAGAAAGCAAGGCATTTTAAATGCTGCTCCATGAGTATCACTTATGTAAATAATGATATAGGATTAATAGAGATCAAAATAGATAACAGAGAACGAAAAATACTTCACAGTATACCATCTTGCCAAGCTCTGCATATCAGATAAATGTCTTCATTAAAGCTATAATTAATGATTATTTTTATCTTTATATTGGTGGCATAAAAGTCACTGTGCCTGACCCAGATCCCACTGCAACCTGTATTTGCAAACAGGAAACATTTACAATTTAAGATTAAACAGGAAAAGGACAAACAAACATATGCTAAAGGCAGGAATAAGGCAAAAAGATAGGTCAGGGTTCACACAAAGAAATATGTAAATTGGTTTTCAAATTAGTGTGTTGTCAAAAGTGGTGAGGATGTGGTTTATCAGGTCAGATGATATAGCTTTTGTGCATCTTGGTAAAATGAGGTCTGATCTGCTTGAAATCTGTTGTTTCACTACTTTTAAGCTGAAGATCCTGGAAAGAAATTTTGGGAAAACACATTTTAAGTTAAAGGAACCTAGAGGGAAACCAGTGCTGTAACTCCTAACATTCTGTGATTCTGTATCTACAATAATCTCAGCCTTTATTAAGTATTCTAAAAAAGTTCTTGTTTTTGTTTAAAACATTTCATTTGGAAATGTGTCATTTTAGCTTCACAGAATCACACAGAATCATTATGGTTGGAAAGGACCCTCAAGATCATCTAGTCCAACCGATCACCCTACACTACTCTTATCCCTAAATCATCCCCTGAAGAAACACATCTATCCTCGTCTTAAAAACCTCCAGGGACGGTGATTCCACCACCTCCCTGGGCAGCCTATTCCAATATCTCACCACTCTTTCAGTAAAGAAATTCTTCCTAATATCTAACCTAAACCTATCTTGGCACAACTTAAGCCCATTCCCTCTAGTCCTGTCACTAGTCACAAGGGAGAAGAGGCCAACACCCACCTCCCTAGAATGGCTTTTCAAGTAGCTGAAGAGAGTGATAAGGTCTCCCCTCAGCCTCCTCTTCTCCAGGCTAAACAAGCCCAGCTCCCTAAGCCTCTCCTCTTAAGGCCTGTTCTCCAGACCCCTGATAAGCTTAGTTGCCCTAAGTTTCATTTTATCATGAAAAACACAACATAGAGCTTAAGGAGGACAGAGATATAAATGCTCAGTGCTTATAAATATGTGAAGGGTGGGTGTCAGGAGGATGGGGTCAGGCTCTTCTCAGTGAAGCCCAGTGACAGGACAAGGGGCAATGGCTGTAGGCTGAAGCATAGGAGATTCCTTGTGAATACACGTAGGAATTTTTTCCCTGTTCAGGTGCCAGAGCACTGGCACAGACTGCCAGAGAGGCTGTGGAGTCTCCTTCTCTGGAGATACTCAAAACCCACCTGGATGCACTTCTGTGTGACCTCGTCTAGGGAATCCTGTTGTGACAGGGAGGTTGGACTAGATGATCTTTTGAGGTCCCTTCCAACTCCTAACATTCTGTGATTCTGTGTGATTCTGTGAGATATTTCTATGAGAAAGCTCAAAATTTTCCTTTTGATTTGCCCCTAAATGAATGGGTTTTGTCTTTTGGACTAGTTAGAGGCTAGAATTATATATATTTTTTCCCTGTTACTTCCCAAAATATAATCTTGAAAGGTATATTTGCATTCAAATGAAACCATTCACCCTTCTAGCACCTCTGTTTTTTGGGACATTGGTGGTATGTGGTCTTCATTGCTGTTTTTCCTGTATCATCTATACTTTGATAGAGTTTTTCACCTCCTCTCATTCTGATGATTGGCATATATATGATGTAGTTTAGTACTGTGCTGAGTGCTTGCAATTCACATTGTCCTCAGTGAGATTTGATGAACAACAGTTCTGCAGATAAAATAATTTGTGACCTTTGCCTGAAAATCTACACCCGAGGGAATCCTGCTGCTATTCATTCCCTCTCTAGAGCCTGCACTAAAGAGTTTTCTCTCTTCCTTTTGTAAAAACAAACAATTGAAGTTTCTTGCCTTTTAGTTTGACTCTCTTGAATTTCTTGAAACCCCATGACCACATAGAGAGCAGTACTATATAAATCAAATAATAATAATATGTGTGAAGAAAAATCACAAAGGAGAAGAAAAAGTCTCAAGCTGGTAGAAACAAATTATACTTAGATATTGGAAAGACCTCCCATGGTTAATGAATGGGTTATAGCATTAACAGAATATATATCATGCAAGCAACTTCCATTTATTCAACATGATAACAGAAAAATGCAAGCATCTGTGAAGCCATACTTTACATTGATTCAGATTGTTTTTTGACAAGAAATGTTTAAAAAGATTGGGTAGAGGAAAATAATACATATGATGGCATATATATGACAGGTCCTGGTTGAGCAGTTTTTTTTCTTTGACATTTGTTACCTCATTTTGCTTCTGCCTTTGTAGCAGGACTGATATTCCTTTCTCAGGGTCCTTGAACATATGCTTAGCTGTAAGCATATATTTCAGCATATGGTGCTAAAGTACTTCAAAAAAACATTTACTCCAAAGAAAGATTAAATATTCCCATTACACCACACATCTAACTGATCCATGTGCCATTTCCTAAAGGACTCATGTCTGGGAGTAGAGCTAGGGAAAGGTAGAGCTGACTGGATTAAAGGTTGTCCAAGAGACACCGAGACAGCTGTCACAAGCATATGCTTTTCTGTATGCAGACCAAGTCATGGTGACCATTACTTCCACTTTGTGAAGAGAGGAGCCTGTTGGTGTATTAGCTAGACTTCCACTAGTGGTATCATAAGACTGATAGGATTTCTTGCCTGGGAGATCCTCAAGAGTCACTTTAGCATTAAAAAGAGAGTAAATTGCAATTAAACATGAGATTGATATTTTATTATATGTATAAAGTTAGACCTTTGCCACTGACACTTGATTTTTCAGACATGCTATTTAAAAATATATTGGCTTTAAAACTGTATAATCTGTATAGAATAAACTGATGGAGGTAAGAGAGGAAATAAACACACATAAATAAACAAGTATTGGCCCAAGGGTGGCTGCCATGTTGATTAGGGAGACTTCTCTCTTTCAGTCCTCAACCTGATATGGGGGGTTTTTTTGTGTGTGAAACATCCTCCTGTGTTGTCTACTTGGAGATTTCTAGACTCTTGATGTATATCTTCAGACACAATTCATAAACTGAAAATGAGTTTTTATCTGTCTATTAACATCATAACTGCTATCTTCAATCATACTCTGTCTGTTAACATAAAGCCCTTCAACTTGTCATAGGAAAATCTCTAAGAAATAGCTGATGAATGCAAGAATGACAGTAGAAGTCTGTTGGCTTTGTTAAGACTGAACTTAGACCAAGAAATGTTGCTGTTACAAATATCTAGTGTTCTCTTCTATTACTTCAGCAAAATAAACCAGTTCCTCCATAGGGTTTTATACTATCCCTGGATCAACACTAAGAAATTAGGTCAGACTATTAAAAATAACCATCTGCCCAGTGGGGATCTGTCTATAGGACCAGCTCCTTACATCAAAGAGCTTTACTCCTTATCACATTTGGATTTTGTACTGCTAAAGAAATATGTCAGGAAAGCAGCATTTTGAATTTGCAAGATGTTCTAATACATGGTTAGACTGCTTTAATGGTTCAAGGAGGGTACCTGAATAATCTGTTTTACAGAAAAGAAAAAAAAATGTAGAGTGGTCTATTGAACAAACATGATTGGTAACATGCTGAAAGCTGGAAAGGTAATCTCAGGATTTGTGTTTAACAGAATTGAATTTCAAGGAAAACCAAGGTTATACCCATACTGATATTTCCCCCTCCCTTATTCTTAGGTATGCATTTATTTATTTAATTTTAAGACTGAGATTGAAGTTTCTGTGATACCAATAAAAACATAATATACTAGCAAGTTAGTTGCTCATTGATACATGAGTGAATTCTTTTTTCACTTTTTATCTATGTGAGTTGAGAGTTTCAACATTCTTCCAGCACAAGGTAATCAAAATACCTTTAACTTTCACTTCATAAGATTTAAAATCACTGGTTGCTTTAAGGTATTTAGCAGGAAAATACTTTTTTTTCCTAAGGGTTGATGCCATGACTTCATGCTCCATTAGTGAAGTTTATGGAGTAGGAGTTTTTGTTCAGCTCATTTTCCTTAAAAAAATTCTGCATGAAGGGAAAAGAATGGATTTTATTTTTTTTTTACTTCTCTCCTAAGAGAACAGCTTTCATTTACTTCACTGTCTTTGTTGTAACAAGTGGTGACAATTAGTTTACTGGGTAAAATAAGACTGGCTGTAGCATAAAGCATCTGGTTGCTGTAGACTCCAGAAAACAAATGGATTAGCAATGAAATAATACTGTAGCCCAGGAGAAAACCCCACTAATTTGTTAACTTGGTAGCAGAAATTTCAAATTACATGAAATCTTTTTCTCAGCTGACTAAAATAGCTCAAAAGTACTGGAAAGCCCTACATATTATGAGCCTGATTTAAAATGCAATAAAGTTAATAGATGTCTCTATTTGGATCTTTGGAAGATACAGATCTGACTGATGTCAGGAGCTGAAATACTGCCCAATGTCTTGTTTCAGCTAGTCCATCTCCATTCAGCAAAGCATTTAATCATGTACTTAGCTCTGGAATGAGGTGGGATTTATATGTGCCTAAGTACTTGGCTAAACAAGGACACAAACTAGCAACGTGCATAGTAGCTATCATCCAATGTTTGTTGATTAATCTAATACTTCAGGACAGTTGCTGGTGAATTATTAATACTACTCAGGAAGAATAATTTTCCCAGTGTGGATCAGAAGACATGAGTGTGGAGCATATCTACTTAGAAGGGATTATAGATGGATGATTAATATAGAGAAGAGGATTTTTTTATTGTCTCAAGATTTCTGTTTTATTGAATTGATCTGGAGAATGTGATACCCAGGTTTTTGGTTCACTGATATTTGCTTGCAGTGCCTTAATGTGTTTTTCAGGTTCTAAATTGTCATACAGCTTTCCCAGAAATCCTGTGTGACAAGATCAGAAACACTGCAGAAAGTTTCTGTCATTGCAGCATCTTCTATGCTTTCTACAGCTAAGATTGGTTCGAGAGTCTGGGGAGTTATTTACCTCTCAAGGATCACAAAAGGTTTGATCCAAGTAAGCTACTAAGGCACCAAGAGCACCTTGGAGAAAAAGATTTATATAAGAGCAAAGCAGCAATAATGATAATTTATTGTGGGCAGATTCTTTCTGAACACAACAGTAACAGAGGGAGGGAAGAGGCTGCACCAAGAGTTTGATTCACTCATAAAACCATCACAAACACCCACAGTCCCCAGATGTTTCATTTAAGGCTCCTTCATTTACTTGTCTTTCTAACAGAGAGAAAAAGCTATTAGCTCTCTTGGTAATGTTAAATACCTTGCAATCTACTACTTGGTCTTACTAAATTTATTACAACTTAGTCATGCCACACATTCCAAAATAGCTTCTAATTCATAAGGCAGTTGACACTAAACTTTCAAGAAGTATGAACAAGGTCTTACCAAAGTCATGAGGATAGGCTTAGTAAAGTGAGAATATTTTTAAAGACAAATAAAATGTTGTGGAAGAATTTTAAGCATTTTCAATCCATTGATTGACATTATGCAAGCCTATTCTTTTTTTTTTTTTTCTCCCACACAGAAACCCAGGGTTCACAGGAAAGCATTTGTTTTCAGGACTTTGCATTCTAAAAAAAGGGAACTCTCTTACATTTTCATAATGAAATTGTAGGATTTGTGAACATTCCAGAGTCCATTTTAAACTTAGGGCTGAATGAGCATTTTTGCATCATTTTTTTCCTTGAAAACCAGGCTCTCAGCAAAATGGCAATTCTCACATGAAAGTTTACATTCCTTGAGAAATGTACTGATTTGTTAAAAACCCAAGCAACCCAAACTAGAGCTATTTAAACAAATATCTGCCAAGGACTGATATTTCACCTGGGTGTTGTTCAGCAACATTTTCCACAAGGAACATAAACATACAAATGTCTTTCATATATTAACTAATCAGAGCACGAAACCTCTGATTCTAAAGCTAGCAGCTTTGTTTTATTCTAGAAATACAGCTTTCATGACAGTAACAAGAGGGAAAATATCTCTCATTCCTCCAGGATTGTTGTTTCAGTTGGGTGCTGCACAGCACTAAGGTGGATGAGGCATGAAAGGCATCAAGTGTTATTAGGGATGAAACATGTCCTGTGATTCAAAGGCAGACTCGTGTCTGCCTGAAGCTCTGCTTCCTCCCTTCCTGCCTAATTTGGGTTCCTAGGATAGAACCTGCTCCATGGAGGGAACAGGCTGTGAAAACACCCATTTGGCTTGTTGCTGTGCTGGGGAACAAGATGCAGTAGATATTGCAGAGAGCCAGCCCAGATCAGAGCAAAGTCCACAGAGCAGAAATCCAGTCTGCTATTTATTACTATTTACATGCATTTAGATGAAAGAGTTCAACCCTTCAAAGTGAAGAGAGCAGGGAGGGACATGAAATATAGTGCTGGGGTTGCTTATGGTACAGAACTGTTCAGGCAGTGATTTTTAACTTGCAGAGATATTACATGATGCCATCCATCATCATTCTTACAAGAGGCAGAGAAAAATGCTGTTGACCTGTAACTTATACTAACTGGCTTTGAACAGATTAGTGGATTTATTTTTAATTACTTAGGTACAAAACAAGAAAAGTCTTTTTATTTTGTATTTATATGTCCACCTAGCAATGGAATACCAACAATGCACTGCAGACATTCATTGCAGCAAAACATCAGTTTCCAAAAGGTCATTTATATTTTCACACACAATAAGAACTTTTCTGAAGTAAGAGAAATATTCTGCCAACTACAAATATTCTATTGACTTATCCTGATACAAAGCTGGAGTCTAAACTTTCAAGGTACTTGGAACTGGGGTGCTTAGGCTTGGTATGGCTAAGTTATTCTAAGTACATTTCAAGGTGCCTAATTCAACATACAAGTTAGGTTCAGGTGCAACTGAAAGGACCCATAGGACATTCACTGGCACTGATTACATGGCAAACTATAAGATCAAAGATATGAAGTGGTTGCATGCTGCAGGATAGACGTTTCTGATCCTGAACTGATCCAGGAGCATTAAGTAGCCATTGAGTGAAGGCAGCTGCAAGCACAGTTTAAAACCAGCAATATATCATGCTGTATTTCTGCAGTAAGTATGAAGAGAGATTTGAATTTGTACAGAGCTGTCTTAGCAGTTTTGAAAACGTAAAAGTTACTTCTCTGCTGCTTTGATTTCATTTACCATGCTCCTATGCAGATAAAATGACATAACTGCATTCATTATTAAAGAGCTAGAGAAGTTTGCATTACTATCTCATTTAGAACTTATAGATAAAATTTCAAAGTCCTATTTCAAGCAAATGTGCTGTATTTTAGACTGATCAAAAACTCTGAGATGCTTCACAAGATTAACTGGTATGGAATAAAAGCTGCACTGATAGCACTGTGCAGCACTCACTCTCTTTGAATGGAAAGTGATCAAATAGCATCTTTCACTCATTGACTAGAACAGGAAGTAAAGGCACCACAGACAGTTGAAGCTGCAAAAAAACCCCTCTGTATATACAAAATATTGTAAATAGTAGGATATATGAAATAGCAATTTAGACAGCTAACACCACTGAATGTCTTAGTTTAACAAAAATGGCCATAAACAATTAAGGTTTCTCTCCAAAGCTTTTCAGAAGCCTGATATCCATTATTACTGTGCCAAATTCAGCTTTAACTAAGAGATAAAATCTTGATCATTGATCACACCTACTCGAATCACATGAATTTCAGGAACAGTTTATGTTCTCTCAAGGTAACAACAGCAGAAACAGTCTCCTTGCTCAGGTACTCCCTGAGACTAGCTTTGCAAAGGGCCCAACCTCTCCATCAGGAAGATAAAAAGGAGGGCTTGAGAGGGAATGGTGAGTGGGGACTGTGATAAACAGGAAAAAAAAAAGGGGGGTTTGCTGAAGAGGATTAAATGGGAGCAAGCTCAGGGCAGCAGAGGAAAGTGAAGCTGCATTCCAAGTCTGTTGTGTCCAAGTTAAATTGCCTGGGGATAGAGATCTCATGCAATGCATCCTTGGCTCCACCACTGTTTGGCTTCCTGTTACAAAGCAGCATTGCCAAGAGACATTAAGCAGTCATATTTGAAAACATTTTGCAGGTGCCAGGCTGTACTTTCTCTTGTGTTAATGAGAATTTGATCATCTACTGTAGGTATAACATACAGGGGAGGAGGAGCAGAGTCTGTGAATCAGCCATTTTTGTGCTGAGGGTGGATCAGTGGCAGAATAAAAATAGGATGTCTCTGTATCTTAATAAAAAAAGACTGAATGCTGGGCAAGTCTATTAAAAACTGGTTCTTGTACAATCTAACTGAGACATCTGGTCATTTTACTTTGGCCATTGATGGGAAAATAAAGGTGATCAGGTCTGGAATCTGGACAAATATGAGACCAAATGTTTCTACTGTTCAGCAGTTTGCTTATCAGAGAATTATCTGTTTGATAGCTAATCTAAATACGTGTTATGTTTGAAGCCACAGCTATACAAATTCATTTCTCCTTTGGAATGCTTTTCTTCATTCACTTTTTTGTGGCTGTGTGTGGGAGAAAAACAATGCTTAGTTCATTTCAAGAACCAAAAAGACTGTTTTTTCCTTGAGTTATTCCCATTCCTTTCCATCCCTCTTGCTTGCATTTCCCCCTCCATTCTCCTACACTACACACACAGCCCCTTTATGTTTGCAAGCTGTGCATTAACCCAAAAGGTTAATGAGTGTAGGGCTCAGGTGCACTCCATGCTCTTGCAGCTTTGCTAATGCTGTGGTCATGGGCTTGGAATGGCTTTCTGGCAAATTAGTTCTTTTGTGATCTCTTTGCTGAGAGCGACTCGGCTCTTTTCTCTGCTCCCTAACTGCATTTTTATGCTGAGCTTTCTGTCTCCATGAGAATATGTTTTTTTGCCCATTCCATTACCCATTCCCTGCAAGCAGAACAGAATTATTTGTGAGATTAACACCAACTGCAATATGGTGAATATGTCAGTGCCAACAAACTTTATTAAATATTCCCATGTATATCAGAGCAGCAGAAGAGCTGATGGCAAATGAGTAAGCAATAGCTTTGAATAGGAAACTGTCCATCTGAACTCCACTGAAAGGGGGACTTTGATGAATAAAACTCCCAGAAATGTCTAGCTACAGTTCAATCACCTTCCTTCTGGGACATATTAGACATCTATGATTAAGCTGTCCACTTGATTAAAAAGTCACCAAACACTTAAATCTTATATCCCTAACAAAACTTGATAAATGCTCATTCTAGAGAGAAGAATGTCCATCTTCCACTAGAAGTGGCTGCAATTCAGATACAAGGTACCAACAAGGATATTCTGCTCAAGAGAAGAAGTCAAATCAGCAGGTCAGGGTTCTGGATTGACTAGGTACATTGACTAGGTGCATAGCCAAGCACAAACATAGCTACCACACTCGATGCACGGCTGCAAGCTGAGGCCTTTCTTCAGCTCCCTCATCACAACAACATCCACCAGCAAACCAGCTGTTGGTAGCCAACTGAACTCCATCAGAATGGAGAATGTGTTCAGGGCCTTGACATGAGTTTTGGGAAGACAGTGACTTAAAAGCACATTGCACGTTAACTGAAGGACTAGTTGATGGTTGCCATCTTCTGTACAGTGTTTAATGTAGTTCCAAACTTGCAAGTGGTTAATGGTCAATTTATTAATCCAAAACATTTAAAAAGAAGTGATCACATTCTTTACAGTCAAGTACTTGGCTTTACTTAGATTGAGTTTGCTTCAAGGAAACATGCTAGCAATGACGTGGTTGAGAATCTGAAGTGAGAATGTGGTATATGAGGAACAACTCCAGGACTCTGTCTCTAGGTGTATCAAGGATAAGGGGGTCATTGGGAGCAGTCAGCATGGGTTTACCAAGGGGAAGTCATGTTTGACCAACCTGATAGCCTTTTATGAAGACATAACCTGGTGGATAGATGAGGATAGAGCAGTGGATGTGGTTTATCTTGATTTCAGTAAAGCGTTTGACACTGTCTCCCACAGCATCCTTGCAGCTAAACTGAGGAAGTGTGGTCTGGCTGATTGGGTAGTAAGGTGGATTGTGAACTGGTTGAAGGACAGAAGTCAGAGTGTTGTGGTCAATGGGATGGAGTCTAGTTGGAGACCAGTATCTAGTGGAGTCCCTCAGGGGTCAGTACTGGGACCAGTACTTTTCAATCTGTTCATTAACGACCTGGCTGAGGGAACAGAGCATGCTGCAGCAAGTTTGCTGATGACACTAAACTGGGTGGAGTGGCTGACACACCACAGGGTTGTGCTGCCATTCAGCAAGACTTAGACAGGCTGGAGAGTTGGGCAGGGAGGAATTTAATGAGATTCAATAAGGCCAAGTGTCGAGTCTTGCACCTGGGAAAGACCAATCCCATGTACGAGTATAGATGGGGGGCTGAGCTGTTGGAGAGCAGTGAAGGGGAAAGGGATCTGGGGGTCCTGGTGTATGGAAGGATGAGCATGAGCCAGCAGTGTGCTTTTGTGGCCAGGAGAACAAATGGGATTCTGGGGGTGTATTAGAAGGGGTGTGGTTAGTAGGTCAAGAGAGGTTCTTCTTCCACTTTACTCTACGCTGGTGAGGCCACATCTGGAATATTGTGTCCAGTTCTGGGCCCCTCAGTTTATGAAGGATAGGGAACTGCTGCAAAGAGTCCAGCACAGAGCCACAGAGATGATGAAGGGGCTGGAACATCTTCCTTCTGAGGAAAGGCTGAGGGAGCTGGGTCTCTTCAGCTTGGAGAAGAGAAGGCTAAGGGGTGATCTCATCTATGCTTTTAAATATGTGAAGGGTGTGTATCGGGAGGATGGGGTCAGGCTCTTCTCAGTGAAGCCCAGTGACAGGACAAGAGGCAATGGCTGTAAGCTGAAGCATAGGAGATTCCTTGTGAATACATGTAGGAATTTTTTCCCTGTTCAGGTGCCAGAGCACTGGCACAGACTGCCCAGAGAGGCTGTGGAGTCTCCTTCTCTGGAGGTATTCAAAACCCGTCTGGATGCGTTTTTGTGTGACCTGGTCTAGGGAATCCTGCTGTGGCAGGCGGGTTGGACTAGATGATCTTTTGAGGTCCCTTCCAACTCCTAATATTCTGTGATTCTGTGTGATTCTGTGACAACAAGACTTAAGAGCTGTGAGAAGAGTGATCAAAAAGGAGCTTGACTGTGATGCACAGAGTTCATACAAGAGGAAGAGAATTTGAGTCATCTGTATTCTCCTGACAGATATTTTTAGTTTCCGCAGAAGCCTGGAGGTAAACACACGTTTCACACACAGCTATCATACCCAGATGGTGGTTGTGTGAAGAGAAGTTCTGCCTGCCATTGAAGTGAGTGAGCATTTGCTGAGGTTCAGTGCTGCATCCTACATTAAGATAGCTATTCTGTTTGTGAGGGGGAGAATCACACCTGCTAAGAGCACAAAAGCTTCAGGATGTTGTAGGACTACTGGGGCACCAGAGACCTGGAGGGAAGCAGACTTCCAGGACAGTGTCGTGTTCAGTGACCAATGCATCCAGTATGCAAAGATCTGGAAAAGACTGAACCAGTGGCTTTTCTGAAATATGCATTTGTTGCTTGAGAAACACATAATGGGTAAGAAACAGTAATTTATGTAACTATACTGCCTCAAGCTCAGCATTGAGATAGCAGCTGTGGCCTCGGTACCTCAGGATCTTTTGACAGAGGGAGAAAGAAGTGATTCCCACAGTTCCTGAAGGCAAAACACTTCTTGGGTTCTGCTCACAGCAGCAGAATTTGGCCTTAAGCTTAATCACCTGGAGGGACTGGAGAAAATAAATGCATGTGTGCTTCCTTTGAGTGATTTGTCTACAAATGTGTCAGTTGCTCAGCTTTAAAGCTTTGGTGAAAGTAAAGATGTGTAAGTACTTCAAAATGTCAGAGGGGAAGACAGAGATTAGGAATTAACAAAACCACAGATGGTGACTACTACTATGCAGAAGTACAGCTGTACTGTGTACTGATGGGAACTTCTTTGTTGGAGAAATAAGACAGCCTGTAGTCTTGCACAGCATGAACTAGGAACGATGCACATGGTGACTCTGACTCTGTGGAAGCTCACAGTCAAGAAAATGAGGCATGCAAAATAAGAACTTGAAGAAGCTTCAATAGTAAGATTCATTCTTAGAATGTTTTCCTTTAAACAAAACAAAAACAAACAAAAACCCCCAACCAAATAATTAACATATGTATAATTATAAAAAGCTAACAAAAGCTGTTATAAAAATACACACTGTAATTCCTAAAGCTAGAAGTTTTTATGGTACATCAGAATATATAGCAATAATAGAGACTCTTAAATGACATTATTTCAGTCCTTGTGTCATCTATGAGAGCTATAAAGGGCTTTGTAAATTGACCTGAAAATTGGCTAATCTCATCTGACTAAGCACAGGAGAGAAAGACTTTTACAGTATATGGCCATTTCCTATGAATGCTCTAGATCCTATTCAGTCCTTATCTGGAGGAGATATTACATCAAGTGATGCTGTAATCTTGCAGTCTGAAAACCAGCCCACATGGTATCATATGACTTTTTGGCATCTTGACTGGAACCCAGAGATCTTTCTGTTAGGGTAATATACTTCAACTGATGGCTTGTCCTGCTGACCCTAAAGATCCTGTTTGAAAGAGGTTTGGGAGTCTTCTAATCCTAGATGTGAAGACATCCAGCTTGTCATATTGACACAAAGCTCTACCTCTCTGCCAGAGGACGACTTACCAGCTCATGTCTGTTTAGCAGCCTGCAGTGTCCTGCCTTCTGCTCATGTGCTGTTTGGCAGACTACTGTGAGTTTGGGAAAAATGAGCTTAGATAATATCCAAACCTTTCTAAGAAAGGAAAAGATTTGCTTCCCTTGCTCTTCCACTCTAAATCAAGCTTTGCTACAGATTTATGCAAATGTTTCTGGGCTGTAGTTTTTATTTTGGTTTGGTTTGGGGTTTTCTTTCTTTTTCTTTCTTTTTTTTTAGTGTGTGTGTGTGTGTCTGCATGTGTAAATGTGTAAAAGTTGTTCTAGATATGTGACATCTTTAACAGAATTAAATATACACCATATAAAAATCTCCTACTGTAAAGGGAAATAGTAACAACTAACTGTAAGCCATAGCTAGATAAGGTGTCTTTTCCAAAATAAACTGGACTATAAGTGAAGTTGTAGACAGAGAAGCAAAGTTATTGAATCAGAATGTCATCTCAACCAAGCCTTTGCCAGTTAGAGCACAGAAGCCACTATCTTTCTTCCTGAAATCTTTAAAGCATTTGTCAATGTCTTCCTGCTTCTAATAGACTCCATCTCATTGAGCAGGGTCCTGTATTCTTTCTTTCCTTGCCCTCTCCTCAAAAAAAAGCATCATTTCTTTTAAGCCTCTGGAAAAATGAGAGAGAAATCATTGTGAAATGTTAATGCCTGTTGAACAATACTCACTGCCTTTGCAGCAAACATAGTCCCCCAGGAGCAGAGCCCTTTCCAGCTCTAAAGGGTCATTATACTACAGTCCAAACACTGGAAATGTCCCTGGCTTCCTGACTCTTCAGGGTTTAATGTATTCTTCCTCTGAGAAACACCACACTTAGAAGTGAAGGAACTGGAGTCTGAGCAATGAACATGAAAATACCATAAAAAAATCATATATTCTCCAAAGACCTGTCTGGACTTCAAATCAGGCTGACATGGAAAGTGCTTCAAGATCTCTAGGCATTTTCCACTTCAAGTAATGGGTAGAGAGAGAATGTGAGGAATGATTAGGCCTTGACCTGTTTTCTTTTGTGCTTTTCTACTTGGTGACCCAACACAACCTCAATATTGATCCCAAAGAAAATAGTGCTATGGCTGAAATGAGACATGAAAAAGCAAAATAAGGCAATATAATTACCAACAGTCTGTGTGGGTTTACACAAAACAAATCTGGTCAACCTAACTTAATATTTTTTATGAGATTATGGATTTTGTTGGTAAAGGTATTTCTATTGATGTAATACTCTTATATTTCTGCAAGGCATTAGATAAAGAAACAGGAGGCTTCAAACCCAAACTGGAATACTTTAAATGGACTTAACCCTGACAAACTCAAAAGTCTCAAAACAAGGTGGTAAACAAACAATATACCTTTAGGTATGGTAAGACAAATTCATCAAGAGTAGAGTTTATATGCTAACAAAACATTTCTTTTTTTTTCTGGGAAGAAGTGAGAAGAGGTTTAGCAGTTGAACCTTCAGGTACATTTGTATTCAGCTTCACAGATCAACTTTTCTACTGATATGGCTAATAAAAAGCATAGAAGAAACTGTAAAGAGTTCACAAGATGTTTTTCTCAAATGAAAGTCAAGCAGCATTGGTCTATGTATTCACTGACCCTCCAGCATATGATCTGGACTAGTCCTGTTTATAAACATTCCTGCAGTTCAGTAAGGTCTCTCTATGCATGTCCCCTATTTCACATATGTGCTACTACCTATACATTTAAACTGAAGATTAAGCTTTAAATCCTACTACAAAATTTACTCCAGACATGGCATCCATCCCCCCTACTGCTCCTCTGGGCATGCAGATAATAGAACCATAGAATTATCATGGTTGGAATTGAACATATTTGGCTAGCTTTTTAGACACCATCATAGCAAACAGTTTCCATTATAGTAGTTCAAGCACATTCTGGTGCCCAGTGACAGGACAAGAGGTAACAGGCACAAAGTGAAACATGGGAAGTTCCATCTAAACATAAGGAGGAACTTCTTTGAGAGTTGTGGAACACTAGACCAGGCTGCCTAGGGAGGTGGTGGAGTCTCCATCTCTGGAGACATTTCAAACCCACCTGGATGCCATCCTGTGCAACCTGCTCTAGGTGACCCTGCTCTGGCAGGAAGGTTGGACTAGATGATCTCCAGAGGTCCCTTCTAACTCTTAGTATCCTGTGATTCTGTGGTTCTCCCCTACTCTAATTATATACCTAAATAATTAGACAACACAAAGCTGTAAGTAGCTGCTCTCTTGGAGCTGAAGCAAAAAACAGTGTCTTTAACACATCAGGAAAGATGAAAGTTAGTGATACCAGTATGCAAATATAAACACCTTTAAATCTTTGCAGAGCTGAGGTCTAGGGTGATGATTTGGGTTTATTTCAGAGCTGAACAGGCAGTCAGTCATCTTGTTGGAGAGATACATCATGCCATCTCTTGGCAAACTGCAGTGCTGCAGCTGGAAGGTGTACAAATCCATGCTGCATATCACCACCACCAAGCACATTAGAAAAAAAATCATAGGGAGTCCTCAAAACCAAGCAAGCCTATAAAAGAGCAATTGGCACCTAATCTCAATTTGGTTCTCTCTTTATTTGCTCACATCTGCTAACTGAACACATTGCTATTTGATTACATAGCCAAATTATCATTTCCTCACACAGCCACTGTTGAGAGATGAGTTCCTTCCAAGTGTGAGCTTCCCTGCATCTCTGCAGATACACAGGGGTAGGATGAATTGGCATGAGCAGTGCCTGCTGCCCTGATGATTCCCCTTTCTAAGACAACACTATGAGAACACAACAAGATCAGTTTTATTTCCATGTATAATAAATGTATTTAATGAAAGATTTTTATTAGGATTGCCCACATTATATGTGTAAACTGTAGGATATTTTTCTTGGATTTTCTAAGTCTATCTCATTCTGTGGCATCTACCATCATCATATTTTTACCTGCACTGAATTACCACTCAGAATACACCAAAAATCAAGTATTCATATTAAACTTTGCTGTAGATTGACACAAACAGGTTCTGTTGCCAGGCCTATGAAAAAGTTCACTCTCTTTTTTTTTTCAAATACATAATCTGTGGAAGAAATAAAGTTATTTGCATACTCTTTTTTTCATATATTCATGTAAATTCTTATGATCTTTCATAAAATGATTTTTAAAGAGCTTTATATACATTATGTATATATTTAGACATTAAAAATAACTTACTTGAATAAAACTGAATTTAACAGTCCTTGTAATTATATCTGAGGAAAATGCTAATAGGAAATAATCTACCAAATGAAGCCTTTTTCTAAGGATGCTATAAGAAATTGTGCAAGCAGACTTCTTATGTATGTTTTCAGGAGCTGAAGACATGCACAGGCAAATGCTGCAGATAATTCATTTCACTTAATTTTTCTTTATTCATTTTGTGGGATAGGCCACTCAAGTCATGCCTTCTCATTTCTGAATACCTGAATCTTTTACTCACACCAAAGCCATGTATCAGATTCTAGATGTCCACCTGTTCTTCTCCAGATCTTTCTCCCTACAGACCTGCAGTCTCCAATTAGCTAGACAGCTCACTCTCAAGTCTGCAAGGATTTAACAAGTACATTTTGGAGATCACAAAGCAGCTCTGATATGTGGTCCTAAAGAACATCACAGAAAGTTGTTGATGCTTTAAAGTGTGACTTAAAAAAAAATCCATTGATGATGTCACACTCTTTTTATTCAGTAGTAAAAGATCACTAGGCACTTTCTTAGCCAAAAAATACCCCTAGTTACCCATGTTTTCATAAGAAATCACTCTGCTCATACCATCCCAGATCATGATGCTGAACCCACCAGGTAAATACCTAAAACTTTCACTTGGTTAACAGGTATCTCACAGTTCCCTTGTACTTTTGGAGAGACAGCCTTGTGGGAGCAGTCAGAGGCAGTAGACAGCAACGAATTCCCCTAGTGTGCTCCCACTGCAGGATGAAGTCAGCTGAGTTTGCCACACCATCTAAAGGAGACCTCTGGATGGGAACCTCATTGGCCACAGAAAATGTCTTTCTTCCTGAAGCTGGAGGTATGCACTCATCAGCTGCTCCCACAAAGTCTTGAGCTGATGGTTAGCTACATGTAACCTGTGCAGCTGTGTCTGTACTTAGCTTGTATTTCTGCTCCCATCTCCTGAGTAAGTATTTAAATCATTAATCTGTAATATGGAAGGAACACAAAAATCCACTCCTTTCTCCTATACTTGTGAAGAGAGAAGATAGCTCTATTCAATTCTTTGAAAAAATAACCACAATCACCTACTTTCATCAGGAAGCCTTAAGTTGTGGAACCTAAATAGGTGGAAGTACTTCTCCACATCCCTAAAAACCCTATCCAAGACCAGAAAAACTTCTTACTACTGTCAGTCATTCCCTGCTGCCTAAGATCAGTAGCATCACTTTTGAGCAATATGTTATTTTCATCCTGTGTAGAGCCACTGACTTTTCTCATAGATGGTACAGGCAATGTCAGTGTCCAGAGTACAGACCTTGATTTCACTCTTGGAATAAGCAGCCTAAAAGTTTTCTAACTATTTCACTGGCCTCAATGTCCCCCAAAATTTCTATGTTTTCTTGCTATGGTTATGTCCAGGGAACTTCATGTTCCACGTCCCTTAATGGCTGAGACTGAGCACATGCTGCTGACACCTGCCCTATGGGCATGTGCTTAGTTTCTGTGCAAATGGGAATAGGATGAGATCAGCAAGTGCTGCTGCATTTCTGGACCTTTTATTGGTATAGATTTGAGGTGGAGCCAGGCTGCATGTGTGGAGCCAGGAAATTGAAATTGCTCTTGAGGTCTGTAATATATTCATAGCCTGAAATATCTTCTCTAAATGGGAAATAGGATCCCCCTAAGAAGACTAATGAAAAGTATATAAAACAGATAGCCTCTTAATCTCTTCCTGTGCTGTAAGAGAGAGCAAACAAATCTTTTTGCCTCAAATGAAGCTGAAGTAGTCTTTATAGACAAGAGAATGCTGCCACAGTGGATGTAGTGTTTCTTGTGCTCTGCACTGCAACTTTACAGCTGAGATATTCTGCTGTGTCTAGCAATAGTATTTCCTCTTTCTGTGACATGGTAGGTTTCTTTTGAAAGCAGAAAAGAAGCCTCAGATTCTTCCAGCTTTATCTTTATGACATCTGCCTCTTTTTTATGACTCTCTTTGCACTTCAGGAACAGGCCTGACAATCCTTGAGCCTTATGAAATAGTAGAAGCTATGATAGCACTAGGAAATCTACCTAGTCACAACAATTCCATCTTCCACAAGGATATTGATGAGCAAGTGAAGTAGTCAAAACAAATAATCTGGCAATATCCCTCTGGTGGCTTGAATTTGGCCTGCTGACAAATGTCTATCAAGCTGCTCTATTACTTCATCTTCTTCACTCCAGCTCCTTAACAAGAAAAAAAGGGAGAAAGTAATACAAAAAGCTTGTGGGTCAAGATAAAGACAGGGATATTACTTACCAGTTATGACTACCAGCAAGCTACACTCCACTTGGAAAATATTAATTTGAGTTATTGCCAATTAAAAGTAGAGTGGACTAGTGAGTAACACAGTCAAAACTGAAAACTCACCATCCCACCATCTACCCTTCTTCCAAGTCTCACCTTCATTCCTCTGCTCCTACTCCTCTACCTCCTCCCTTCTGAGTGGCACAGGGAAGTGGGGGATTGTGGTCAATCCCTAACAGTTCCTCCTTCCTCCTCATGCATTTACTTTGATCCTAAGAATCCTTCCCATGGGCTGTAGTCCTTCACAGACTACCCCAATGTGGGTCCTTTCCACTGAGTACAGCCTTTTTGGGACAGACTGCACCATCCATGGTCCTCCCACTGGATACATTCCTGAATGTACTGCTCTAACATGTGTCCTTCTCAATGGCTGCAGTCTTTCAGGAACTTCTCCAGTATGAGTTCTCTCCAGGGAGTACAGTCCTTCAGGAACAGAGTGGTCTAGTGTCAGTGTCCTACAGGCCACAGGTCCTGCCAGGAAACCTGCTCCTTTGTAGGCACCTCTCCATGGGCTGCTGCTTCTGCTAGGAGCCCTGCTCCAGCATGTGCTCTTCACAGGCTGTAGCTTCCTTCAGGGCATGTTTACCTGGTGTAGCATGGGGTCCTCCATGAGCTGCAGTGTGTATATTTACTCTAACATGGACCTCTACATGCTGCAAACCTGAATCAACATGGTCCTCACTGTAGGCTGCAGCAGATGCTCTGGTACCTGGAGCTCCTCCTCCCTCTTCTTCTCTCTCTTTAGTATTTGCAGTGATTTTTTCTCTCACATTTTTTCCTACTCTTTTTTCACACCTTCTGTACAGCATTTTGGCCTTTCTTAAATATGCTTTCCCAGAGCTGCTACTATCTTGGCTGAGGGGCTCAGCTCTGCCCTGTGTCTGTCTGTTGGAGTGGCTGGAGCTAGCTGTGTTTATTATGTGGTTGTTTCTGTCTCTTCTCCCAAAGACCACACTCTGAGGCCAACACCTGGACATCTGCACCAAGTACAATCCCACTGATACAGTCCAAGGTCCTACTATGTCTAAACCTCTGTTAAGTTCCCTCAAAACCAGAAATCCCACATTGTTAAAGTTCTCCCAGCCTCCCTGTGTTTGCTCAGCAAAGGCAGAAAGGAATATGAGCAGTTTATCCACACATCCTATATTTCCAGAATCAGTTTGAAAACTATCATGTAGAAATAGCACAGCAGGATGGGCAGACTATTTGGCATTTGCAGGTTACCACTTGCACTTATGGAACTGGGGTCAGTTTAAGTTATTTATCTCTCCTTTACTGCAGTGTGCAAGGCCACTCTCACACAGCCTGTGGAATTTGCTTGCAATTCAAGAAGACTAATATTTCCATCTTCTGAGATATTAGTCTCAGTGCAACTCTGCTTATCAACTAAAATGGCAGGAGACATAGGTGGGTGTTGCTTTGGGTTTGAAACACTGTGAGGCTGGATTTGTCATGGGAACATGCCCTAATCTCTGCTTTCCACAACTATCTACATACTCCTAACTACAGACAGTCATATATTCAGTATAAGTAGGGCACTCTGTTTAGACTGAACTGTGTTATCTAAGATATCAGCTGTCACTTTCCTGGATAATGACTGCTTTAAAAGGCTACATGTATAAGCTAAATAGATGTATGTTCACAAGGCTTTATGTATGACATGTGTCTTGTACACAACAAGCTATCATCACAGCTATAGAGTTGCAAGAAACTATGTAGTTGCACCAAAATTATGTAGTTGTAAGAAGTGAAACTACCATCCAACAATGACAAAGGTGACAATACATTTAACATTTGTATTTATGTTTTACATTACCTTAAACAGAGTTTTCTTTCATTCCAAGAAACAAGAGCAACCTGAAGTTGACAGAGGATTTCATTATTGTCAGTCTGTTAAAAATGCAAAGGGTTCTGCCAGTACCTGGTAGAAAGGTGATTACAGCATAAGTTGCTACCTCATTTTGTACATAGAATTTAGAACTACACAAAAGAGTAAAGGAAATAAATGGCTTATTTTAACATAGCATAAAAAATGAAAAACAAGATAAATATATTTTTTACAATGCAGACCAACAAATTAATGCTTCAACATTTTGTTATTATTAACATTTTAAATCTCCTTTTATCAATGCATCAGTTTGAATCCATGCCATGATCCTGCACTTGCTTGTACTCCTGAGCCCCTCTTTCTTGTTGACAAGCTTCTTAACAGCTACAGTATGCTGTGAGAGATATCCCCTTTTAAGCTTTGTGCTATTTATGGCAACATGCACATTAGCTAAAGAATTAATAATTATACCTTATTCAGAGGGCTAATTGTAACAGAGTAACTAAGCCCTCCTATTTATCTGACTAGTTGTAATAAAGAAGACACACACTCCTTTCTGGAGCATTCAGTCTCTTCTAAACATAAGGGAGGTCATTGATCAGGAAAGCACTAAATCAACCTGTTAGATTAAATGTCTTTGCATTCCTCCTTCAACACTTACTCCCTTGTATTGCATAAGTCCATAAATAAATGATACAACCTCCTCAGGTTTCTCTCTGAGCCCTTCAGTCTTCTCATTTATATATTCTGGCATTAGCATCAAGTGATAAACGACTACTGAGAGGTTGAATTTATATTCTCATTTTAGTTGCTGGAAAGTGAGCTTCCATATAATACCTTCATAAAGAGTAGAAGTGTTGGAAAGACAAATACTAGCTGGTCAGAGGAAAGCTGAAGTCTCTTGGTCCTAATTTAAATTATACCTAACATTTAAAAAATGCTGAGATTGAGCTTGAAGAGAAGAGGAGGAAAAAACCATTGAGCCTGTGCAGAATCTTGCCCTGCTGAAAAACCACTGGCTTGCATGGTGGAGACAGCTGCTTTCCAGCCCTCCTGGCTGAAAGGTGCTGAGAAGTGCTTAAGTACAGATGGGAAGGAGGGAACAAAGGAAAAAAAAGAAATTGCAAAACTCAAGAAAACTATATTCATGTTAAGAGTGAGAGAAATAAATATAATAAATTATGTGTTAGGCAAAGGCCTGCATTTTTATTGAAGATAAATGGCATAAATGGGCTAGAAATATTGTCTAGTTTCCTACTTTATCATGATGGTTCTCAAATTAAACTTCATGTATTTTTTTTAGGAATAATGAAAATGTCCAATTACATATTTAATCTTGGGGAAAAAAAGTAATACAAAACTGAATGCTAGATGCTAAATATAAAACTTTGTTCTGTATGTACAGAAGTGTAAATATATTTCATACAAAATGCATAATCACATTGTTATTCTTGTGGGGCAGTTGATACCCATTCATTACATATGTTCTACATATAAGTGTAGCTTTGGTTTGTTGCTCCTTTCTAGATAGAATCAAAGTGTCTTCCCTATCTTCACTCTCATCTCTAACCTTCAGCTTCCTCATGTACAATCACAAAATTATTTAGGTTGGAAAAGACCCTTAATATTATCAAACCAACCATTAACCCAGTACTGCCAAGTCACCACTAAACCATATCATTAAGTCCTCTGAAACATGCTTCCATCACTAGACTGATTGTTGAGTACAAGTACCAGCTGATGCATAGACTTGGCTAGGTGATCTCCAGAGATCTCTTCTAACTCCTACCATTCTGTGATTCTCTGAGTTTTCAAGGCCCAAACATGTTTCTCCCTCTGTTTTTTAGGCAATGAGGAATGTCTTTTCCTGCCTATGTGAATGTTTTGCCAAGTGTTCATAACACTTTCTGACAATGTGACATGGATGACACAAGGGCAGATAAATCAGTCCATGCTCCTTCCCTAGAGGGATCTGACATAAAGTGCAGGAAAGGACTGTGGCATACATAGGTCGCTGTATTATAGCCACCCTAGGCCAGTTAGGTGGATGGATGGAACAGACATTAAGAAGCCTTTGATGCACTATGCTGTCCTCTGGCTCATACTTCAGTGACCAGTACAAAAATAATGCTGGTTCCTTTCTGTCACAGAATCATGGAATTGCTTAGATTGGAAGAGGTCTTTAAGATCAAATCCAACACTGCCGATTCCAGCACTACCAAGTCACCACTAAAGCATGTCCCTCAGCAACACATCTACATGTCTTTTAAATTCCTCCAGGGATGGTAACCTCACTGCTTCCCTGGGCAGCCTGGTCTAATGTTTGACAACCCTTGCAGGGGAAAAAAAAAAAATCCTAATGTCCAATCTAAACCTCCCCTAGTGCAACTTGAGGTTGTTTCCTCTTGTTGTCTCTCGTCACTTGGAAGACACCAACCCTCACCTTGCTGCAACCTCCTTTCAGGAAGTTGCAGAAAGTGAGAGGTTCTCTCCTGAGCCTCCTCTTCTCCAGAGTAAACAACCTCAGTTCCCTCAGCCACTCCTTCAAAGACCTAAAGTCTTAGACCCCTCACCAGATTCATTGCCTTTGTTTGGACATGCTCCAGCACCTCAATGTTCCTCTTGTAGTGAGGAGCCCAAAACTGAACCCAGGATTCAAGGTGTGGCCAGTACAGTGCCCAATACAGGAGGACAATCCCTGCCCTAGTCCTGCTGGCCACACTATTTGTGTCCCTCTCAAAGAGGTACAGGAATGGCTCACAAAAGGCCAGAAAAGCCACAGAACAAACAACACAAAAGCAGGTCATATTCTCTTGGCTTTCCCACAGCCCACAAAACTTCACCTTTCAGGGAAAAAGACTGAAGAAAACTGCAAAGGGATGCTCAGAGAATTTCACATGCCCTTTGACTCCTTCCCTAGGAATATCTATGCAGGAGGTAGCATTTGGCACTTAAAAATGAAGCAAATGGGAGGAGCTTATGTGATTGCTTTTCTCTTTAAGCTAATGTCAGGCTACTCTTATCAACAACATAAAGTGGGATCCATGAGAGGAATGTACAAGCTGTAATCAAGTGCATTGATCTCTGAAGCAACCCAGTGGTAAAACAAGTAGAAAACAACTCTTTCTTGCAACTAGAATTGAGCAAGGGATATGTTTCAAAAACTCATAGGTGAAATTCAGATCCAGAGCTTTTGTTTGTCACTCAAATCATTCTCTTGCCATCAAGCCTGATGAAAAGGAAAGAAAAAAACCCCAAACAAATCAAACCAAAAGATTGTCTGATAACAGATATATTTATTCTTTATCCCATCTGATCCCATCTGTGTGTAGAATGGTCAAGAGTAGCAATACCATGTGTTGCTTCAGTCCTTCCTACATGTCAAAAACTTGAAATAAAAAAGGATTTCAGCTCTTTTGAATCTTAGCAAAGGTGAATATAATGTAAATATTTGTTTACATCCAATTTATGCCTGGAATAACTTCTACAGAAACATGTGAATGGCAAATCTTCCATTTTTTTTCAGTGAAAGCCAAGTTTCTGGTAAAAAGATGCTGTTGTTTGTACTCTGGGCTTGCCTTTCTTGTTCTGTTTCCTGTCCTATGGAAAATATTATTGAATTTAATTCAGCTTTAAGCAGTTTGGTGGTATGGTTTGGTTTGGTTTGGTGTATTTGTTTGTTAATCTGGAAAATATTTGCAAACTATATTCAGAATTTTCAGGTAATCCAGAGCATTTTGTTTTCTACATTTGAAACAACTTGGTTAGAATTTCACTGTTTCAGAATTGTTCTGATTTTGAGTGTTTTCCTACCCTAATTTCCCTCTTTCCAAATGTTCTTGCTTCTTCTAGCCATTGCAGCTTCTAGCTGAACCTTACCAGGTCAATAACCTTTATTTTGGGGCAATAGAAGAAATTGCTTAGAAAAGCACTTTCTCAGTTTGTCACTGTGATAAGTATCTTCTGTTTCTTCCTCTATAACTTTTCTTTCTCTTTATTGTTCCCTATTATCACCTCTGTGTGTGAAGTAGGACCACTATACATATCTCTAAGGTTATATTAACAAAAATACTATTACCAGAGAAACAAACCTGTTACAGCAGGTGCAGAGGAGGGTCACAAAGATGATCAGAGGGCTGGAGCACCTCCCCTATGAGGATAGGCTGAGAGAGTTGGGATTGTTCAGCCTGGAGAAGAGAAGGCTTCAGGGGGACCTCATAGCAGCCTTTCAGTACCTAGAGGGGGATTACAAGATAGAGGGGTAGAGACTTTTCAGCTGGTCAGATTGCAATGGGATAAGGGGGAATGGATAAAAGCTGAAGGAGGGGAACTTTAGACTAGAAATTAGAAGGAAGTTCTTCACTCAGATGGTGGTGAGGCACTGGAACATGTTGCCCAGAGAGGTTGTGGCTGTTCCATCCCTGGCAGCGTTCAAGTCCAGGCTGGATGTGGCCCTGGGCAACCTGGTCTAGTGTGTGGCATCCCTGCCCATGGCAAGGGGTTGGAACTAGATGATCTTTAAGGTCCCTTCCAACCTGGGCTATTCTGTGATAAGCATCTACAGCTTTATAGCTCCACTTCTCACTGTCTGAGGAGCATTAATGTTATTATTGATTTCAGGGTTCATAGCCTTGGCCTGCTGGTCTTGAATAGTCTACCCACACTAGGATTTATTACCATCTTTGTAATGACCATTAAAAAGTGTCAGCTAAATGTGATTTCATTTGTGCATTTTAGAGAGCTGCAAAATTCAGTTACATATACAAGTTTCCATAATGAAAGGAGTATGTATATATCCATTTAATTCCAGTCAGTCTGTAACCCACATTTAATATATGCAGGTATCCTGCTCTAAACCTTTCTGTTGAGAAATCAGAGTTTTGTATAGACATGCTAGAAAGATATGCTTTTCCATAATACCCTTGTAGAACACTTACTGAAAACAATTCCTTCTGGAGAGCATGCATACAGTCAGAGACTAACAAGACTCTAAGAAAAACATCAATGTAATAAGCATTTACCAATGTTCCAGGAAATAAGTTTTTAAAAGTGCTCTGAATTTGAGGACAGTCAGTGAGTCCCTGGCCAGGGGGGATCCAGTGTTGGCCTGGGAGTTTTAAAATGCAACCCAGCAGCAGGTCACTTCATTGCAAAGGTGACAGTCAGGCACAAAGCCTAAAAAGTAGGCTGTTGCTATGGAAAGCTAAAATACTGTGTTCAATTGTCTGCTTACTGAATGTATGCCTTGATTTTTTTCCCCCCTTTTTGTTTATGACTCTATTAATTTTTGGATTATAAAAATGTTTGGACATGGGAGACCTAACATGTCTAGTTTTCTACAGCATCTGTGGAAATATGTGTTGCAAAGAACACATAAGTAGGTTTTCTTGGATGAGTACATGGCTAATTACTTAAAACCAGACAGTGAAGGTATTGTAGCTCTCAATCTTCAAAATCAGCACAGACATGTGTGATTAAATTTGGTGTGGCAGTTACAACAATATACTAGCAGTTTCCCTCCTGCCTGGTGATTGTTTTGAGAATGATTTTTAAAGATTAGCTTAATTGAAATTCATTTTTATATATTTATCCAATAGATACATAATTAAATGCTTTGGGGAGATGAAAAATTCAGATTGATCTCATCAGATTGCTATTAACTGTACAATGACCTTCAGTTTTACTGAGTATCAGTCACAGTTCAACAAAATCTTTGATAAGTCATAATAATTAATTATTTTCATTAGCTAGTGAGCTAGTTTTTTATTTTGAGTTACTGTAGTCATTTTAAGTTACAATAATAGAAATGTTGAAAGCACAGGCACACTTAGAACTGGAGCATAGAAACAGTAGTATTGAAATGTAGCTTGAAGAATGGAGAAGAATGTAACAGCATCTGAATTCCCTGAAAAACAGTGAAGGTTTGTGGCTGCATCTTCAGCATTCTGAATCATATCTCTAAATATATTATTTATGAACTCTTGTGAAGTCCCTTTGTCAGAACAAGACATTTCAGTTCTGCTCTTTTTCTTGTACACTGATGTTGTGCTTTAACCCCAGTCCCACATATCCACTCACTGACTCCCTTTTGGTGGGGTAGGGGAGAGAATAGGAAAAGTGAGAAAATTAGTGGGTTGAGATAAAGACAGTTTAATAGGGAAAGTACAAGTTGTGTGTGCAAGCAAAGGAAAAGAAGGAATTCATTCACCACTTCTCATCAGCAGGCAGGTGTTCTGCCATCTCCAGAACAAGGCTCCATCATATTTACATGTGAAAAATACAGACACCATCACTCTGTATGTCCCTCCCTTCCTTCTTTTTCCTCCAGCTTTATATGCTGAGCATGATGTCATATGGTAAGGGACACCCCTTTGATCAGTTGGGGTCAGATGTCCCAGCTGTGTCCCCTCCCAACTCCTTGTGCACTGATGGTGTGGGGTGAGAAAAAAAGAACTTGAATGCATGATCACTGCTCAGCAGTAATACAACATCCCTGTGTTACCAACACTTCATCATCACCATCACTTCTCCTGGGCAGCCTGTGCCAGGGCTTGACTACCTTTTTAGTGAAGATTTTTTTCCTAAAGTCCAGCCTAAACCTCCCCTGGTCCAACTTGAGGCCATTTCCTCTTGTCCTTTTGCTTGTTTCTTGAGAAAATGAATCAACCTCAACCTCACTACAACCTCCTTTCAGGTAGTTGTAAAGAGTGATACATCTTTAAGAGGTCTTGATATTAGTGATATGTTCAGAGTATGCATAAAACAAAATAAAAGGTTGACTTTCTTACAAATGTAGCCAGACTAGGAGGTAATAGCTGCTTTATTTAAGCTTTGCTATTAAAACTTTGTAGTTAGAACACCTTGCTCAGAAAAGAGGATACTGTGGTTTAATACTCTGATCAGCTGGACATGGTTAAAGACCACATGTCCCATTTGTAGAGTAGTCTGGATGGGAACAAATGTGAATGTGAGCATGTAGGAAGATGTAGGGGGGGCAGAGGAAGTTGAAATGAAAAGGATGAAAGAAATGCTTTTTACTTCTTCAGCAGAAAGAATGCAAAATTCAAAGCATGCAGGAGACTTAATAGAAGAAAAAGTCTGACAAGAGAAGCTAACAATGAAGGTGCTTAGCTGGCAGCAGGAGATTTAGGTTCTAACATCTGCTCCCAAGATTCATTCAGTTCTCTTTAATCTGTTGTGTCACTTGAAAAAGCCTGTCAATTCTGGGAGTAGGAGCTGGCATGTAGGACTTCCCTGCTTTCTGGCAGTTCTTCATACTTTATGACATTTTTCAGGTTTTGATGTGACATATTACAAAACATATTCCTGTATATTCAGCTTCAGTCCCCAAACATCCTTCTTGGTATGAAATAAGGAAAAACTATGCTTTTTATCTTTCTTCTTTTTTTTTGTCACTTATGACCAGATGTTTTCCTTGATGTTTGTAGTATAGTATTGCACTGAGCCCCTGAGGTCCTGAACACGTGGATTTCTGGGGTAAAGGGGGTATGTGTGGTGCTTGACCTGCATGTTGGTGTTTGTTTTGAATAGCTTGGAGATCATTTTCATTGCAGGTGCTTTCCCCTGCAAAATAAGAAGTTAATTCTCCCCCAATAGGTAATGTGTTCCTGGACTAAGCAGAGAGTATGAGTTTTATGAAACTAATTTGCTAAAAATACAAGGAAAAGAAATCAATTTGCATCAATCAAACTGAATCAATTTGGACAGAGAAGTCAAACAGGGAATAATAGGATTGCATATGGCCTGTCTTCACTTTCTTCAAAATAAGCCAAATAAATATTTGTATATTTCTAAAACATACCTGTAAATGCAACAAATTCAGCCCTGGGGACTTGATATTTATTGCCAGTATTGCAGCAACATATGTTGAGCCCTTCCTTCTTTGTGATTTGAAATTAACATCAATGTATTAAGCCAGCTTAATGGTAGCATATTCTAATGAGAAAACAGTTAACAATCTGCTTTCTATTTGATTATGAGGTCCAGGTTTTTCAGGAATGGGCACTAATGCTGTAATCATATTTGTACATACATTTATTTCATACATAAAATCCATAGCTGTGTTTGCAAACAACCATTTAGACATGCACATTACTCTGGATGCTTTTGCATATTCAAGTGGATTTTCAGAATTCAATAGGTTCATGCATTAATGTACTTCATGCTACTTAGGTGCCCTTCAGCAAAAATAATACCTTGCCCATTTTGCCTTGTCTATAAGACTAATACCTACAAAGACTGTGGCATCTTTGGTGATAATCTGTATTTTGATAACTTTAAGATTGGTTTTGCTAACATTTTCATTCTCATGGTTGGAAACAATAGCTCTAAGGCAAGGCTGTGTGTGTGTGTGTTAGTTACTGATTACATGTTGCTGGTGCCTTAGAAGGAAAAAGAAGCAGGTTACACTGTATAGTCACATGGTCCCATGGATTTTAGAGACATATTACAAGTAAGGTTACATTATCTACATTACCACACTGAGAACCAGCTCTGATTTGCAGGGGATGGGTAGTTGGCATTTCCATAAAGCCTCACAGTCTTTTTTTTTTTTGTCTATTCCCACATGTCACTGAAAATTGAAGAAGTGTTATTAACTCCATTTTCTTAACTGGGAATAGAGATACACTGAATATCAGAAGAGGTTGAATGGTTAGACCAGTAAGGGTTGGTATTTCTCATTAGTGTCTGTCATCATCAAAAGAATGGAATATAACTGACAAAAGTGTTCAGAGAAAGGTCTACACAAGGAAATATGACAGAGGTTGTTAAGTGAGAAGGGACATGGAGAGGACAAACAATGATTCCTTGACCTCTTGTCAGTGTTAATACAAGAATAAGTGGGTACTGGTTGAAGAAAAGGGAAGCCAAGTTTGGTACCAAAAACAAACAAAAGAAAGAAAAAAGAAATATTCCTTTTCCAAATGATAGTTCATGCAAAGCATAAGAAGCTGCAGAAGCTGCAGATAATCTGGCTCCATAAAGATGTGGATGCTAGAAGTTTCCACAGCTTCAAAACCAGTTGACTAATGGGGAAAAAAGTCCCAGAAAATATCTGTGCTGAGAGTCAGAATACCATGAAGTCCTAGAGAATGTTGAAAGATATGCAAGTAAATATTACTATGTGTTTGTCTGGCTGTTCTGCTTCTTTAACATCTGCCATTGCCTTCAGATAGGGCTTGGTCTCTTGTCCCAAGTAACAAATAGCAGGACAAGAGGAAAAGGTCTCCAGTTTTACCAGGGGAGTTTTAGATTGAACATTAGGAAAAATTTCTTCCCTGAAAGAGTTGTCAGCTCTAGCACAGGCTGCCCAGGGGAAGTGGTGGAGTCACTATCCCTGGAGGGATTGAAAAGTCATGTAGATGTGTTGTTCAGGGACATGATCTAATGGTGAATTGACAGTGCTGGGTTAATGGTTGGATTTGATGATCTTAAAGGTCTCTTCTAACAAAAATGGATTTATGAATCTCTGACTCTAAACATTGAAGGGATTGAAATATGTAACCAAAACCTACTTTGGAACATATATTTCTTAGTTCTACTCTCTCCTTTAAATGGAGCCTAAGATCCTGTTATTGATACTGTTTTTTTTTTCCTTCTTGTAATTCTGTCTTATCTTTTCTCTTATAATTCTGTCTTATCTTTTTTCTTCTCATTTCCACAGCACCTTTGCAATCATTTCCCAGATGGCAGTGCAGTTGCTACACCATATCCTGTTAGAGTGGTAGTTAAGAACTCCCCTGGACAAGAAGGCTTTGTACATCCTACTCCTCACAGCTGCACAAATAGGCATCATATGTAGAATACAGGAAAGTCAATCCCTCCAGTAAAAGTTCAAAAAGAACTGACTAAGAGTAAGTGAAATTCATTACAACTAGATAATTTATTCTTTAACTTTGTGCCACTCCCTAGGTGCTTTTTACAAAGAATATTTAATTCCACTTAAGTTTTAAAATACACAATTTTCATGTGAAATATTGGCAATTCTCCTTAAGGAAATCCTCAGGAAATTCTCTTTTTTATCCCCTTTGCATTCTTACTTTCATGAAAGATGAACACAGCTTTTGCTCCTACCTGGATTTATTTTCACTGCAAATATTTTTAATTCTGTATTATAATTAACCCTAATGTGATTAATGCCCAAGAAGGCTGCAGCAATACCAAGGGAGATGGTGTGGTAAAAGCTGGATGGCCAAAATGAAGTTTTAATTCTGTCCAATGCTATAAAAGTAATGAAAACAAGGAAAAATGGTGTGAACAGATGACTAGTAGATATCTGAAAAATAGTCAGGCAATAAATAGTGTATGATGAACAGTTTATATCATAGGCTCACAGGGTGCTGTAGGTTTTCATCTCTGTTGGTGAGACAGGATGGATATAGTCTACTAGTATAAGGAGGAAAGATGTACATGTCTGAAGCTCTCAACTGTTTGGGGCTGGAGAAGGGGGAAGGGCAACAAAACTGTTCTAAGACTGAGAGCTAAAAAAAAGAAAGAAGTTTATTAATCAAAACCCTTGTATAGTGTAGTAATCTGAACATTTCAACCAAAAGTGTATAGCTTCATTGATCTGAGACAACAGAAATGAAAAGTAGAATTCTTGAGGCTTAATCATAGGAAGCAAAAGAAAAAAACCCAAGTATGTTTTCCTTTATTTAACACATGATGCTGCAGTGGTGTTTAGTCTCTTTCAGTATTGACTGGAAATATTGTCACCAGGATGCAGCTGGCTCAACAACCCTGGTCACTTGGACACAGCAAGGAGGCAAGGAGATATACTTCTAAATACCTGGTCTTGATATAAACCATCTTTTGTCTCAACTTTCATCCCAGGTATTGTAAATGAGATTTAAGTTTATGTGTTTATTTTGTGAAATAGTTTATTCTGTGACAGAGCTTCTGGAAATCAAAGGTAGATAGATGGTTGTCAGCATCCCTGCTTCAGTTCCAGCATGCTGTGCTATATATCATGGCTTGAAAGCTATCATCAAGTGTGTTGATAAAGTCAATTTGGTGTAGATTTCTCAGATGATGGAAGACCAATCTCACTTTGTGTCTGGGTACATGTGTGTATGTTTCTCATTTGAAAGGTGAGAGGCAGAAGAGGTGACTGAGAGTGATATGTTAGAGAGGAGGTGGGGCTTTGGGAAATCTGTTCATGAGGGAAAAGTTTTTGGCATATGCAGGTTCTGAAAGAAACGTGTGTGATGCACATCTTGAAAAGATAATGGAAGAGCAGAGGTAGACAATCATTGTTCATCTTCTGAATGGTTTATTTGTTAAGTAGATGATTTTAACCAAAACTACCTCTTAATTCAGATTGAAGCTGGCAGCTTCCTTTGGGTAAACAAATAAAAGATCTGTGTGAGGCAGAAACTAGAATAAAAATGAACATTTGTCTTTCCTTTTTAAGAATCATCTCTGTAGTTTTCAGAAAATGGCAAAAGCAACAAGATTAAGGTTGACAAATATTTTCAGCTTAAAGACAACTATTTTGTGTTTTCTAGAGGAAAAAATGAAACCCAATAATATTTGCAACTCTACTACAAAATGTTTAGGGATTATATGACAGATAAAGGATATCTCATGATAAAAGTTTCTCCCATGATGACCACTTCCAACTATGAGGTTGAGAATACTTTGATGTCTGTTTCAAGGTTTAGAAGAAAATGACATTATTAGCCATTCACCTTAAAGCAGTATATAATAAAAATATAAACTTACCTAAGCAGATCATGAGTTGTTAAATGCTGCAAGTATCACCACAATTTGGAAATCTTTAATTCACACGAACTGTTCTTCATAGTCTTAGATCAATTGTTGATTTCTATGCAGAGAGAGAGAAAAATAAAATGGGAATCTGACCAAAGAATGTGAGATATTAATTCAATAGAGCCACTATATTTTCACTTTATAAAAACCACCTTATATCAGTTGGTTTCAAAATGCCTGACCACAATGCAAGTATTTTGAATGTTTCTCTTTATTTGTCAGAATACTTTAGTCTTCAAAGTTCCTTAACAATTATTCTGTTGCCTGAGTATCCATTGATAAAATCTATAAGTTCTGTAAAGTTTATTTATTCTTTTTGTTTGTGATTAATAAAAACCAAACAAATAACCAAATATGATATCTAAACATTGCAAATAGACTTTCTTTTCAATGTGGTTTGGCCCTCTGTATTTATTAAGTAGCTGACTAGATATATTTCTCTCAATGGAAAATATTTCTCAGAGCAATTTTGAGTTAGAAAATGCTTTCTGAAGATTACAGTATGCATTCTACCAACAAGCAGAAAAAGTCTTAACAAAATGTATCTGGGCAGCAAAATGATTTGAGATGATGAAGGAAAATTACACTGTTGTCAAAACACTATTCAGTATTTGACAGCATTTACTTTAATGGTAGAATAGAATAGATTGTTTGACCAAAAGCTACAGAAACTTTTTAGCTATTTGACACATTATTTTTGCCATAAACCAGCTTTGAGTGAGCTGCCAATTGTTTGTACCTTGTAAGAACAAACAAACAAATATCCAAGACAGTAGCAGAAGTCAACCCTTAAAGTCTTTCAATCCAAACTCTTGAGAACACATTTATTTGGGGAACTTGGTAGGGAGTTTCTTTATGTTCTGTATGCATAGGGGATGCAAATGCTAAGAAGGAATTTATTGTTGAATTTGGAAAAAAGAAATAAAAATTCTTGGCTTGCAGATTTAGTAGCCTCAACACTCAGTAGGAGATTGACTTTATGAGGAGGTCTATTTGATTTGACCTGTTAGGTCTCCCATGCTCTGTCAAGGAAAACCAGTATTATTCAATTCATCATGTCAGCTAGAATACAATATCTGTAGCACAGATACTACATCACAATACTGCAGACTTGTCTAGGAAGCCAGACAGCTTCCTGTGCATCTTGATTTAGCACAGTTTAGGTCTACTATCCCTCAGCTTGGCCAGTTGCATCACAGTTAAGAAAGTCCTGAAATAATTTAGAAAGTACTCAGCCAATTTCTTTCTTTATTCTTTTTTTTTCCCCACACCTTTGTTATTCTCCACTTTTTATAGTAATGTTAAAAAAATATATATAGCTATGTATGTGTGTCTGTGTGTATAAATCCATTTCTATATTGCAAAAAGACAACACAAAGACATCCTAGAGTGCTTTCAGAGGATAGGCAGCCAGCAGATGAGAGGAACATAAGGTAATAATTAGGGTATTATGAGCAGCAGTAGTGATAAACAGTGGGCACAGCTGTCTTGCTACTGCCAAGCTTTTTGTGAGCAGCAAGAAAAAGGTATGTTTTAACAAATTACCTGGTGGTGAATATTTTAAGTAACTGGAGAGGAGGAAATGTCACTTGGAGGGACTACCACTTTTGAAAGATAGAAGAAGAAAGAGAAGAGAGTTATGGAAAGTAGTCAATCAAGACAGGCATAATCAGTAATAAGCCACTAGTTCAATGATAAAGAAGTGTAGAAAAAGTATTTCTCATTGAAGTTGTTTTACAGATAAAATAATGAAGAATGTGGACTTCACAAGTCTGCTCACAGTCAGGACACATATAAGCACATTAACAACCTATTGGAAAGGGTATACAATAATGCTCCCACAGATACTGGAAGGAATCTGAGCAGTAGGTTAACACAAATTTTTCTGGGACATAATCCTAGGCCAGCCATGGTCTACAGGCCTTTAGCAGTTGTGATTCAGCCAGGAGCTTAAGCTGGGAGAGGTGAAACCCAGTGCAGCAGACCTGAAATGGTTACAGGTGTACACTAGACCATAAACATCACACTCAGTATAAAGGGGGGAGTTTGTTGAGGACAGGGGCTCCTCTTCTTCCTCTTCCTCTTCTTCTTTCTCCTTCTCCTCCTCATATCTGGAGGGGCTTGCTCACCATTCTACTCCTGAGGACTGCTTTCCTGTTTACTGTGACTGCTGTACATTCACTGGGCTGAGTATAGCTTTGTGTATTTTATATTGGCATTGGTTTGGTTGTTTCATTAAATTCATTTTCATTTCAGCCCAAGGGTCTCCTTTCCTTTTTTTATTCCCATCTCAGCTGGGGAGAGGTCTTCTGGTGATAAAACAACTGCTATAGTTTAGTTTCAAACATGGGCTAAATATAGACAACAATAACATTTAAATAGTATATTAATAAAGATAATCAATATTCTTATCCCCTCCCCTCTCACTTCTTTTTGTCTTTCTTCCTTTTTATTTATTTTTTTTCCTTTAAAAAATATCTAAGACTCTGAGCAAAGCACCAAGAGGTGTAGCTGTACTGTTTGTGGGGGTTTTTTGTTGTTTTATTTGTGGGGTTTTTTTGAAGAGCATCAAGATAACTGGGTAGCTAAACTGTACATGGAGCTCCAAAGCCTGCAGTCCTACACAGCAGCATTTCTGAGGACAACAGCCTGTAGGCATGAAGGTAGACTGACCATAGACAGAATATGGTCTTCATGCATTGTCCCTGGCAAGGCTGGGTGAAGGACAGAGCTGACCAAATTATGTGTCCTAGGCATTTCTGGAACTGTTTTGTAATATTTTCTGGGAGAGAGGAATGACTTTGGTCAAAGTCAAAGAGTATTGCATGGAGGAATGAAACTGGATGCACATTGATAACATTTAAAATAAGTGAAGTGGCAACAGTTTGGGTAAATAAATGTGTTCACACACATGAAGACAGAATTTCCATTCCATTGGGTATTTTAATGTTTCAGATTTGGCTTTCAGTTAAAATTGCAAGAAAATGTCCACATTTTACATTGAACAGGAAGTCAGAAATACTGTAACCATTAAATTTGTATAATTTTGTGTTATTTTGAGGGGATAAACCCAATCAAATATATTACATTAAATATAATAATGAAATATTATATCATAAAAGTCAAGATAAAGCATCTAGTTGACAAAATTGGAACAACACCTTTTAATCAAAGGCAAAATGACATACTAAACCCTTTCATTTCAATATGTTTAAAAGCAGTGTCAGCACTGAAATCAACCCTAACCAGCAGAATATTTTTATTTCAGATAAACTAGATTCTCCATTAGAAAAATTTATGTAAAACTTTAGATTCCTTTTACACAGATCTAGAATTTTTTGCATGCAAAATCAAATTCCACCTTTTGGAGAATTTTCAGTCAGTAAGTTAATTCAATAAAATTTTTTAGATATGATATTTTATTGTATTTCCTGAAGCTCTGCATGAGACAAATTGGCTTTGAACATGTATTCTTTAAGCAGCTAGATTTCCATTATACCAACTACTTAAAAAACTGAATATGAGATCTTTGATACTTTCTCACACATCAACAGTCTCAGCTATTCCTTACATATGTTGGTCTAAACCTTCTTTGCAGGTCTTTGGCTCTAAAAATAGAAGACCTGAAGTTTGCTACAATAAGTAAAAGCATTTTTATGTGTTAAGTTAGCAACTTGTTTTCACTTAATTCTGACATTTTGGGCTTTTTTTCCCAGCTCCAGTTTTCACTTGCATAGAGAATACAAAAGTATCATGATTTAAAGCTTGGAATTAAAGTGGTAGATTATTCTTTGGGTATCCCCTTTATAAGTTTGCAATCAGAAATGGGGTTTTTTTATACAAAATCCAGATTTTTGATACAAAATTCCAGGGTTCTCACAGCATGTTCAGCTTAGCAAGAATTAACATTCTTAGAGAGCACAGATTTTGTGAAGTGCTTCATTTTATACATGGGTGAAATGCCTTTCTACTAGTTTAATACAGCTGTATCTTTATAATATTACTTAATAGCACCTGAAATATTAAAGTGAATATTACTGTCATCATGGAGATATCTATTTCTGAAATGTTTAAGGGAGGATACAGGTGAATACATTAAGAGAATGTAGCTGGAGTCATGAGAAGCATGTGCCACCTTTGGCTATGAAATTGTGAAATGGTGCTAATAAATTCAAATCCTGATCAAACAATTTGTGTCACCTTTCAGCTTTGGCAAAATGGAAGTTGAACTTGTAAAAGAACAGGTAAGAGACCTTGTAAATCACTTGTGTGATTTCTGTGCTTCATGTCATGTGCTAATGGTCATTATTACAAACCACAAAAAATACTACAAAGTGCCTGACAGACATTATTAAATAGGGTGTGTGGGAATTTAACTATTTCACAACAAAAGACAATGCTTCTTTTGAAGAATCTTTATTTTTTCCCTTTTTTTTTCCTCTTTTCCCTCCTTTTCTACTGTCCCTGCCATTATTTTCCTGTGTGAATTGTATTCCATGAATTTTCTATGAATTAGTGCCCAGGGCAGCAACAGCAATGGACACAAAATTAGATCCCCTGGAATGATAATCACACATTTGTGGTTGAAGTATAGTTGTGGATGTTGATGGTGTTGTTCAGAGTTGTATCTGTTACGTGGATGAGAGTGATTATTTATTTCATCAGTGAATCCAGAAGTATTTGCAAATGTAACATGCAAAAAAAATAACTGATGAGATCTAAGTGGGGCATTGTAAACAAAGGAGGACTTGGACAACAGAGAGTTTTTTGAGAGCAGATGTTATAAATCCTCTTTGTTTCTAAACCAAGGAATTTCTTCCCTCCAAGAAAAAATAGAGAAAGCAAGAACAAATTCTATTAATTTTTCAGAGTCAACTGAGAGCCAAATCTTGGCCTAATATACACAAAAAATACACAGGCTAATAAAGATTGTATAGGTTAGGTCTATATTTAACAGGGCCCACCAACCAGCTACAAGCTTGTTGTAAAATGATAAAAGCATAACAAAACTATGAAAGCAACTCTTAACAGAACTGATTGGACAAGCAGGAAACTGCAAAGATGTTTACCTGGTTGAGAAGAAGAAATCTTATAATCATATCATGTTTTGGATTAGAAGGGACCTTTAAAGGTCATCTAGTCCATCCACCTGCAGTCAGCAGAGACATCTTCAGCTAGATCAGGTTGATCAGAGCCCCAAACAACCTGACCTGGTATGGTTCCAGGGATGGGACATCTACCACTTCTCTGGGCAACCTGGCACTGTATTTACCACCCTCAGAGTAAACAATTTCTTCCTTACAGCTAGTCTAAATCTCCCTCTTTTAGTTGAAAACCATCAGCCCTTGTCCTGTCCCAACAGGTCCTGCTGAAAAGTCTGTCCCCATGTTTTTTATAGGACCCTTTAGGTACTGAAGGGCTGCAGGAAATTCTCCCTGGAGACTTGTCTTCTCCAGGTGGAATGACTGCAACTGTCTCAGTTTTTCTTAATAGGAGAGATGCTCCAGCTGAAATGCTGTATGATTCCTAGCAGAAAGAACAAGGGAGGCTGGAACTATTGCTGTCAGAAATTAAAGGGTTATAAAGTGGCATTGAATATCAGGATGAAAAACATCATCCCAAATACCAAAACTCCATCAATTGTGCTAGAACCAGAGGCAAATTCACATGCTCAGGATCAGTCAAATTTTCTTAGAGAATTATGTCTCCAAATCTGACTTCTGTAAATTAATCATACATATCACTTTTATTTGTCTGCAAATACAAAATGGCACCTGACATGAAATCTACTCACTTTAAGCATGTGATTTGAATAAAACTGGACTCTTCCAGTTCAAAGTCCAAGCTCAGCATAAATATTCTTGCTCCACCAAAAAGACCTAAGTTACTAGATGGTTGCAATACAAGAAGCAACATTACATTTTAAAAATTACTTCTTCTCTTATCCAGACAAATTTATATTTATCAATGTGTATGTATACATAATGAATGTGGGGTTTAATTTGCCACTTTTTGAGGGAGTGCCATTATTCCCTTCTGTCTGCATCATGCTCTCTGTGCCTTTGAGAGTGACAGCACTTGACACTCAACATTAGTTGCATTATTGGCATAATGCTGGAGCAGTTTCTGTACAGGAGACTGCCAAGATAGTACTGTTTGTTGGGGTTTTTTTTAACTTTCTATGTTCTATTTTTCACATATATGTAAGAGAAAAAACTAAAAGGAACAGATGATATAGCTGTTAAAGGTAAGAAAATAAACTTTCATTAGATTATGCCAAACCAACAGCAAGTGTAAGGACTAAAAACCCAGATGAGGATATAAGACATAGTATGTACTAAGATAAAATACAATGTTCCCAAAATAAAGCATTATCTTAAAGTAACTATACCAGTTAAGTAGCAACTGATTCCTTGTGATGTGAGGTGAATGCCATAATAGACATTGTGGTCTTGATCTCTTGCAGTGCTGAGCAGACTATCCTCTGCTGATTGGTGTTCAACATCTTACAGATCTGGCACTTGGGGAAGGTTTTCAAAAAGCATCAATACTGGCTTGGTGCCTAACAGTTACTGACTTCCAAAGAATAGGATTTGGGTTTCTGACTGACATTTGTTCCCTTTAAAACCTCCCTTCTGAGGTTAGCCAACAATAAATAATACTAGTATATCTACAAAAGAAACAAAATCCTTTCCATTTCCTGATAAATCTTATAAGAAGGGTCCCTGGTGTAACCTACAAGAATACATACTTTTTTTTTGATATCAGCTTATGCAAAATGCTTATTTTTCCTCTTGTTGCTTATCATACCATCTGGCATAATTTTTAATTTAAAATCAACCTATTGTTAAAAACAATCCCATCTTTGACCTTGAAATGCTCCAAGACTCCATAATGACTTTTCTTGAAATTTGTTGTTGGATACCCAACATTTCAGAAACCTGAATGAGGTCTATCCATTGAGTCTGAGATTTAAATTATTTATTTTCATTTTAACAGGATGCCTCTTTTAATTGAAATGTAAAATAAACCCCCCTCTAAATAAATAATAAATGAGTAAATTTTAAATTTAGATTTCTTTCAGTATTTCATGGCAAGCTCTTTTTTAAAACAGAGAAAGAGAAAACATCTTCCACTAGAGATACATGTGCTTCAATTAACTTGTAATGTCCTTATAATGTAATCACTGCAGAAAACAACATTCAGATCTAGGTAGCAGAGGATGGGAAATGCATGTGAACACTTTTTAATCTAAGTAGACAGAAATGGTAGCTTTATGTCATGTTTCTATTAAGATAAAATGACTATATATAAGATACTTGATGAAACCTCTTTACTGTGAAAGCCTGTGCAATAGTCTTTTCCCCTTGAAAACAGGTGAATCAGACAACAGGAGCTATGATCTAGTAGCCAGTACTCAATCTGCAAAAGTTTTTTTCCTCTAAGCTTTTCCTGGAGGCTGTGTAACAACTTTCATTTTTCCTGCTTCTCTCTTTCTTTGTCACAAACACAGCTATATATTTTTTAAGGGGTAAAAAATCCCTGGGGGTGGGAAAAGGATGGCATTTCCTGGCACATATCTCTGGTTTGGGGTTTAAAGAATCCCAATAATAGAGATTGAGGTTGTTATTGTTTCTATTGAGGCAACTGTATATGAGATTTGAATTATTGGACATATTTTTCCTTAATGAAAGGTGAACAGTGGATCCCTCAGTTTATACAGCTTTAAGTCAACTATGTGATGTGGGTGAAGAAAGCCACTTAACTATCTATAGCACAAACAATTTGTAGGCCAAGTAGAATACATTTCTCTATGAATTTATTGTGAAAACCAAGTCTAATCCTTAGAAAGAGGTCTGTCTAATCCATTCTTTGTGAAATCAAACCTAATGCAAGCCTAGGGTAAATCCAACATCACTAGACAGAGAGGATGGCAGGGATTAATGCTGTGCAGATAATGCTGATTCTTCAGTTTGGTGGAAAAGTTAAAAAAACCACAACCAAAAAAGCCACACATAGAAAAAACCTGCTGGGGGAGTCTCAGTTGAAATATTTCATGTGTTTCACCAGAATGATTTAATTATTCTATATGACATAATTAAACCAACAAAGAATCCATCAAGATAGTGACACTGTTCTACATGTTTTGAAGGAAGGGAAGTTTTCACTTCTTCCTGTGCCACTTTTGTGATTAGGCTAAAATAGAATTTAAAAAGTCATTAGGAAATACAGAAATAGCCTTAGAGTCAGAACTTTGCTTGACAAGACTGGACACTGTAACCTGAAAACCACTCCCATGAAAGCTGCATTGCCAATTAGTTATTGTGCTCTCAAATGTCATGTTGGAGGAAAAATTAGAAACAGGTTTGGTTTTCTTATTCTCCTAAATGTTACTCAGTCTGATACTTTCAGTAAATTCTTGCAAAAGGAACAAAAAACCAGACCTTCAGGCCCATCCTGACTCACAAAAGATGAGTACTTTGTTGTGGAAGAAATTGCAGTAATTTGTAACTTAACAAAATGCAGTAATTAACAAGGGGAAATCCCTAGGAAGCTATGGCAGGACAGAGTTTATTGGATGAATGCCTTTGGTAACTAACTCAGGGGTCCTGGTATTGACAGGGAGACAACATTTTATAATGCAATATTAATAACAGTAAAAGCCAAGTTGTGCTGAATTTTATTCCTAACCATTTTTCCTATAAGTTAGTTTTTATGTTCTACAACTTATTGTCAGTTCCCCATAGGACCATCTATTTTTAATTAGCTTGTGATTATAATTTAGTGTACATTATGATATGATTTGTAGCATTTAAGCAGAAGGAGGGAAAAATGAGTAGGCCATGACTATTTACTGAAGTGGTTTGTTTACAATCTCTGTTGAATTTATAATGAAGCTTAAGAGGATGCATAGAAATCACATTGGCTGGAGGTTGTTGAGGTTTTAGAAGCCTCAAGGAAGCATAGATTTGGAAGAAAACTCTTCAAGCACAGGGGAATAGCTTCTTCTTTACTTTCCTAACTGCAAGTTTTGCCTTTCAGACATGTTTTTATAAAAGTCCCATTTATAATTAGATTAAGGATTAGTAGCCATAATAAACATGTTATAGATATGAGTTGCATTTGTTATGGAGGGCTGTAAAAAATCTCAGGGGGAGATACACTAGACAGCCATGACTGTGAGCATTGTATTGACTACTTTATCTCTGCAATATTCAGTTAAAGACATATTAAAAGACTTATCTGTCCTATTAACCCCTTGATAATTGTAGTTATGTTTCTCAATCTCCAATACAAAGCCTAAATAACTTTAGGAGGGCAGATATGTCTCTCTGTATGCTAGCTGGGGGAGGTGAGTGGGTTCAGGAAGATGCAAATCAAACACATGGAATCTGTTACTAAAAAGCAATAAAACCAACAAAAGAAAAGAAAAGAAAAAAGAAAAAGAAAGGAAAAGAAAAGAAAGAATTTTTAACACAATGACATTACTTAGAGAAAGGATTGAATTTCCCAACTGCATTTTACACTTTCTTTAAATATAAATAAAATCAGACATGCATGTTACTTGAACTAAATTACTAAATTTTAATGCAACATCATCTACATCTTTCAGGCACAATGGAAAAAGGCAGCAGTGTTACTGCAGAAATCACACACAAAATATTTAATTCATGGTCTGCTAGGTATCATTCCTTTTCTTTCAGTAAACTGTTGGAAAAAGCTCCCAGCCTAAGAGCCCTAAATCTTACTTACTCTGTGTTTTAGTTTCCTAAATAAATCAGTGCACTTGAATCAAATTCAGACAATAGTTGCAGCCTTGCAAATAGTTAGCTAAAGCAGAGTGTAAATATTTCAGACTTAAACATTTCTGTATTTTTCATTTCTGAAGATGGTTTTGAGATAAATTGCAGTAACACCAGCTAAAAGAATTTAATGGCTAAAAAGACAACAGCAAGCCAAATAATTTTAATTGGAAACATTTTGCTTCACCTGCACTGAAAAATCTGTTATTTATACAACTCTACTCACAAAGAAGTTACACATCACTCGTAATTACAGCTCCACTCATCAAAATGAAGTGCCTATTAGCTTCTGCTTTTGGTTTCTTGAGTCAAAGGAGAAGGTAACACTATGATAGAGATGTAACCATAGTAGCATTTCAGGTAAATCAGTGATTTCATGATTACAACTTGCTATCATTTGCTGAGTTTTAAGTGATGTAATCTTATTGGATGAACCTTCTAAACTTGATTTCTCAAAATTGGTATAACTGAGAATACAGAATTAAAACAGATTTAGCCTTCAGTGATCCAAAATGACAAGCATAAGTATACTTGCCAAAAAAATTCAACCTTATAAAAGGAATCTATTTTCATAAGTTCAGTACATTTTTAACAGTGATAGGAAAAATTTTGCAAGGTTGAAGTCTAGGTAGATTTCAGCTCACATGTTTCCTTTGGTGACTGTCTTGATACTGAAGATACTAATAAAAGTTCATATGGGAGGAAGCAGGACTCTTGAGAAACCCACAGCACTTACACAGAATGTATATTGAACCTGAATGGTTCATTGTGCATCTTGAACCTGCCTGAGTTAGATCCTTACCTGGCTTTTCTCTGACTGTAAAGGGTTTTAAATAAATGAATTTGTTTAAGTGCTGCCCTTAATGTTGCTGTTTTCCAGATATTTTCTCTAGTTTAAATGGAATTAATAGGGACAAACTCTCAACAATGATTATGGGCTAACATCATGAAGGTGTTATAATGACCTTTGGGCTCAGATATACCTTTGTCTGGCTGTCTTAAAGAAGCAACTGCTAGTGTTTAGTTTAAATATCAAAGACTAGTACACACTAAATACCTTATGGTATTGAAACCTGACATCATCTTATGGCTCCAAAAGGCATGGGTTTCTTCTAAATCCAGTGTTCTATTGGCCAGTTCTATGTGGACATCTCTGATATCCTTAGGGTATGGCTACAATGCAGGAGGTTCAGTAAGATAGCCTCAAAGTGAGGAACTGAGGTCCAACCTCTCATCTTGTCATGTCTTGCTGGCATTATAGCACAAGAATAGAGACTCTTGCTTTTTCCTCCTAACTCTTTAATGGCCAATTCACATTTAATGTTCAGCATGAGGTGGGAAGCTTGCATTAGAAGAGAAGGAATGCTCCTCTCTGCCTAGTAAATGGAACATTTGTCTTTGACACAGATGCAATTTCCTGTCCCACCAGGGAGAGTAAGGCATTGAGTTTACACCCTTTTGTGGATTTGGACTCACAACTCCTATTGACTCCAGATAAATTTTAGGAAATTCCTAAAAAGTTTGCTTTCTCCCATCCAGTGTTCAAACTAATCTGTAGTAAAAGACTCTAACATACATAGCATGTAAATACATGGGTGTTACAGAAATTCCAAGACACCAGTTTCAGTTAAGCAATGAAACATCAGGGACTTCAAGAGCTGCAATTCCAAGAGCTTAGTGTTCTACAAGAGCTAAATGGAAGTGTTTGGCAAGAGACTAAAAGGGCCTTTGAACATTAACAAATCATGACAGCAAGCAGGGTTCATAAGTAATTTATCAGTCCTGGGTCAACTGGAGATGGTAAATCAGGTTCTGAAGAGGACAGCTGTAAATATATCTGGAGTGTGAAAATATCTTTGATTTAGTCCAAGTAAAAAAGAATCTTGAAAGCTTTGCACAGAACATTTTAGGAGAAGTGATGGGCACACTTAAAATTTATTCTTCTTTGAATGGTAAGCTTCTTTCTTAAGTACTGCTGATGCCTTTCCAGTGAGCAGAACCTTTTGCATAGGAGCTTTTTAAGAGTAGTTAGCTCTTCTATGAGAATCTTGAAATTCTTGCAATATTCACAGCAAGCATCATACACTTCTACTAAAACACAGGTAAACCCTCCTCCTATTTATTTACAACTAGAGAAACAAAAGAGAGAAAATTCTAAAAGAGAAGGGTAGGAGAAATAGGAAGGATTGATTATCAGGCTAAACAGAATATCTTCTTTATTTAAGCTTTGCAGATACTGTTGTCACTTCTTCCCTTTAATTTCTAAAAAAAATATTAAAACAATGATAAGAGAGTACAGAGACTTGAAGAACAAAGAGTGTTGACTCAGAATAAATATCCAGAAGATTAGACACAATGATCAGGATAACATGAAGGAAAGAACAAGTACAGTGGCAATTTTAGAAGTTGTAAAAACAAATTAGCTGCCTTAATATTGCAGCTTTACCTAATGAAACAGAAAATGTGGATATTATGACTATAATGTGAATGGGGGAAAAAAATTCAAACCTAAAATGCATAAGATAAAAGTATAAAACATACTATTACATGCACTTTTTTTTAATTCTAAGAAATTCAAAAGAGGACCTGATAGCTAGTCTTCCTCCTGCATTTCTAAGAGTTACTTTGCATTTAGGAACAGAAACAAAATATGGAAAGATACACTTTGGAAAATACTAAGATCAACTCACATTGGTTCTTAAGGAAGTCTGACTATATTTAAAAAATGCTAAGCATTCTCATCTTTGCTGTAATATAACAATTGTTATAATAATACCAGAGAACAGAAAGTCAGTGACACTAAATTGCTATCCTGGAAAGAGGCTTAGATTTCAGCCACTTTTGGTCCAGAAAATGATCTGGAAATGGTAGTAAGGGAGCATAGCAAGAGAAGACTACAGTGAAAAAACTAAACAGAACAAAACAAAACAAAAACCAAACCAAACCAAACCAAACCAAACCAAACCAAAAACAAACAAAAAAGCCAAGCCAAACCAAAACACAACAACCAAAAAAACCCCAAACAACCAAACATGGACTAATGTGGTTTCCATATACATTTCTGGTAGTTAATTCTCTAATAATCTGAATGCATTCTGTCCATAACCCATGATTACTCAGCAAAAAGCTTTGCAGTAGCATAGGCAGTACCTTCTCCACATTTGGCAAGCACTTCAAATGTATATTGACTCAAAATATAACCAATATTTTCAGCTAGTCTAGGCATTAATACTTATTTAGTAAATGAAAGCCTTCCAAATGAAGAAATCAATATAGTTTAAAACTTTATGGAATCATAAAAGGGAACAAAGTTCCCTAAGGATATAGCCTTAGTGCCAAACCTGACAGAATACAAGAAGCATTTGGACAACACCCTCAGGCACATGGTATGATTTCTGGGGTTGTCTTGTGTATAGACAGGAGTTGGACTCAGTGATCCTCGTGGGTCCCTTCCAACTCAGGACATTCTATGATTCTATATTCCTCTGTCTGGATGAAATAACAAGTAGAGCTGGGAGAAATAACCTGCAAGTTCTCATGAATAATATACACACAATCTAAGGCTGCATGCTTTCAAGTGGACAAATAGGTATGGAACCCTGAGGCCAAGGATAAGATCACTGATTCCTATATTAATACAGGTGGGAGGGCACCCCTGGAGGTCAGCTAGTCTAACATCCTGCTCAGAACAGGTCTAGTTAGGTCAGGTTGCCCAGGGCCTTGCTCAGTCAAGCTGTGAGTATCTTCAAAGGTAGAATCCACAGACTTAGTAAGCAACCTGTCCCTTTGTTTGACATCCCTCAGGGTGACTTTTTCCTTTTATCTAGTCAGATTTTCCTGTTTCTAGAGGTAGAGGCAGGCTGTAAGCTGACTGGCTGTCTACAGCAGCCACCTTTTGGAGACAAGAATCAAGATCAGGGTGTTTGGAAGAAAACAATGAATAGGAATGCAAGTAGTCATCCATTAAAAATGATTAAATGTTTCATCTCAGCTGACTTGTTTAGCTCATCTTCTATTTGTGTTAATGAATCAAAGTAAAATCACTTTCAAATGTTCTACTAGTAAATGAATTAGATTTTCAATACCCCATTCAACTTAATCTATAGAAATAGTGTACAATGAGAGCTTTGTTTAAAAAACCCTTTCTCAGTGGTTTCCTGAGACACTCCCAGGGTAGTGAAGTTCATGGAACACAGAGAGAACATTTAAATTTACTATTGCCATTCTTAGACAGAGGGACATCAGCAAAGTCTAGCACACAGCTGCTGTTTCCAGCTTCATTTCCACATTTCCACCAGAAACCTGCATGGTGAAAATGGAACAAACCATTACTAGGACAACCTATACTAAGAATGACAATGTAGTAAATAGAATTAAAGATGAACAGACCTATTCAGAGCATGCACTTACCTTCTTTTGAGTATTCCAAAAGGAAATCAAGGGAAGCTTGGAGGCATCTAGTGAAGCTGAGAGCTGAGAAATTATTTCGATTCATACAATGTACTGATTATGTGAATTTTAATACCTCCAGATACTTCAGATTAAAAATAGGGGTTTAAAAAGTGCTCACAAAGATAACATGACCATTCATTTTATATTGTAAAGGATTTCTTTTTTCTTTCTATATTTGGAGAGTGTTTCCTATCTTTTCAGGCATCCTACAGTCTAAATTTCCTGGCGTTAAGAGGAATTTCTTACACTGTCAGATCAGGTCACTTGTGATTGCTCAGAAAATTGGTTTATTAAGTTTTTCTGGAGTTCCTTTTTCTCTTGACTGTTATCTGAGAGAGGAGACCAGACTAGATGTGCTAGTTTTCTCATCTAGTATGCTTACACCAAAATTTCTGACTACAGACAATACAGGTTCTGCCCAAGGTTAACTGTTTCTGAGGTTACGAAACAGAAGAGCTTTATAGTTTCAATAAACAGTCCCTTAAGAACCCTTAACCACATTGTTGAAAATCCATACAGGTCAGCCCAATTTTTAGTTTTGACTCATGGACAGATGAAAACACTGTTACAACAGGGAAGTGAAAATAAAACTGCAGTAAGAAAAAATGTGTAGTGTGTGTTTGGTTTGTTTGGGTTTGTTTTCCTTTTTATTTTAAGTAATACTACACAATATTTCTTTTTGCCATGAATTAAACTAAAACTTGACTGACAAAATTGGTCAAGGAACATTCATGACTATTAATAAAAGTACTTGACAATATTAAGAAGTGTTTAATACTCTTAAGCTGGAATTTACCTTCTCTCCATTTGCTTACCTGTAACTTCCATTACCTTGTTCTTGTTTTCTAATGTAGTAACACTTTGGCTGTCCTAAGAGTAGGACTTGCATTCATCTTGACTGTGAAGAAGGAATATGTCTTTCTAGGTCAATCTTCATACTTAACTTCCACACTTGGAGGACTTAGTTGTTTAAAATTGCACATTATAATAAGCATGGCCTGATTTTGGTACCATTTACTTTACAGGAATGTAGCAATGTCTGAACATTAAGAGTGATGCTGGAATAAGATTACAATCAGGAATAAGACATCTCTATTCACTGGCTGTACACTTTTGAAACTAATTTCATTACATCATGTTTGGATGTAATAGTATCTAGTTGGAAGTAGATGATCTTTAAGGTCCCTTCCAACCTGGGCCATTCTATGATTCTATGTTTGGTGTGAAAAGAAATGGCAGTCAAGAGAACAAGTCAGAGGGCACTTTGTGACACAGTCATGAATAGAAAACATTTATACAACATCCTTTACAGAAAGTCATGGGATGATTTATGGCTCCAACTAAATTAAAAGCAACATCAATCAAAAGGCTTTTCATTTTTAATTTTTAAACTGCAATGTATTCAGCTTCTGACTATGAAGAGGAAGCCAATCCCCCACACTCGATGCATAAAGGCAAAAAGCTCTATTTCAAATAAAATTTAAAGCCATCAGTCATCATATCTCCATGCAAAACACCTGCTACTTACAACTTTTTGGAATCAAGTTACAAAGGACATAGTTCTGAGGACATCACATTTTAATCAAATCACCATCACTCTGAAATCAAGTTGCCTCACTTACTGTTTCTGTTGCTTATTTCTACATGTTCTCCTGATGCCACTTTCCAGGAAAACTACTGTAAATGGAAGTTGTGATTGCTAGTTTAAATATATTTCAGAAAAAGGCTTTGCTTTGGTAGGTGAGGCAAAATATGAAAGGATCAGTCGAGGTCAACTCCCTGGGTTACGAAGCCTACACCAGCAAAGAGACTAGATGTATTTAAGCCCAGTGAATTCCATATGTGTAGCACCTACATATTCAAATTTGGAAACAAGAAATAGAGCAGAATTTATTTACTCAGTTTCTAATCATAGTAATTATTATTATTATTATTTTACAGTAGACACAAGAGGGGAAGCAGGAGTCTTTGTATAGGTTGCACATGTCCAGGTGTTGGCAGCGGAGTGGGACTGCAGAGTAGCCTCCGTGAGGAAAAGCCAAGAGGAGTCATGAATGAAGTAATAAGACTGAGCCTAGTATGAAGCAGGGCAGGAGGGGTTTAATTTTACCTCTGTTTCTCACTATTTTACTCTAGATTTAATTGGCAAGAAAGTAAATTAATCTTCCTCAGTTTCAGTCTGCTTTGTCCTTAATGGTAGTTGGCAAGAAATCTATCTTATCTACCCATGAGGGGGTGGGTTTTTTTGTTTGTTTCTGGTTCCCCCCACCCCTCCCCATCCTCTTGTGGAGGGAGTGTGAGAGCAGCTGGGTGAGCACCTGGCAGCCACCCAGAGTCAACCCATTACAGTCTTCAAGCAACTGAATAGTATATTTATGCAATTGAAAAACGTTAAAATTCCTTTTGCAGACCATATATCAAGGTTTTTAGATGACTTTTAAACAAGACTGTCATCAAAGAGCTAAGATCTATTCCCAACTGGTGTTTTTGTTTTCACCTTCATAAAAATCCATGGAACTGCATTTGTTCCTATCAGTACAAAATATGACTCCTGTCATTCTCTTTCCTCGTGTGTACTTACTAACAAACTTAGAGCTCTTATATCTCCACAGCAAGGGCTTCAAAAACAAATCTGGCATAATCAGCTTCTTTTGGAAACAAAAGGCTTCAAGCAATGTAAAACTTACAAGACTACTTTCAATTTATAGCATTTTTCTAAATGGTGGCTTACATTTTATATACTTTTATTTTTTGAGAACAAACTCTTCATCTTGGTTTGAGGTAGAAATTACCTAGATTTATATTGCATATGCATAAATCACATACAATTGGTCATTTCTAGCCTTCACTACAAATTGTCTTGACACTGGAAGCTATGACAGGCACACACAATGGCAACACTAGTATAGATTTATTTCTATTTAACTGAATATTGTAATTTTAAAATAGCTTAAATATATTCTTTATTACAGTTCTCTATGCACGTTGGGCAGTGTGCATAGATCTTTGGTGCTTAGGGAAAGGTAAGGGATTTTATGAAAATAAAAATAATAGCTGATACCCAGATTTGAAATACATTTTCCAAGTAATAAAAAGTTTAAGCTCAAGAAAAGATCAAATTGTTGTTTAATATTTTTAGCAGGATTCTTTTCTTCCAGTTCCTTTGTGTTGTAGAAACATACATATAAGCTCATCTTGTTTACAAAAAGCTTCAATATTTATAATGCCTACATTTGTAAACTGTATTGTGATATGGAAGAGAAACTAGAAAACTAGCAACTCTCCACATGTCCTTTGATCCAACTGTATTATGGCACAACTGCATTGCATATCAGTGATGCAACTGCAAACCATGCAATAACTGACAGTCACGTGTTTGATTAAGTATCCTCTAGACTGGGGTCCTTCTTTTGCCTAGACAACAATTAATATTGCTTTTAGCAAGTCAATAACATTTTAATGTCATCTAATCTGCATTTAAGAGACCTTGCAAGAAGGATGAGCACAGTCATTACTTCAGTGGCCTTCATGCACACAGACACATACACAAGCATCAAAAGAAAACCAGCTTCAGAAAGACTCTGTGCAATGATCAGCACATCTGAAAACAAAAATAAGCATGCACTGTATCTCCACTTTATTATGAAATGATTCCTGAACTGGCTTATTTAGTTCAAATTTGATCTTAAAGGTTTTGGAAATAGCATTCAGTTAAACAGCACATTGATGTATTGGCACATAGATGTTCTAGGTGTCCTTGCCCAGGAGAAAACAAAGGAAAGAAAGGAAGAATATCTCAGAAGCTGCTTTGCAAAATATAATGGAAGCTGTATTCTCTATTCTTCCTGTACTGAATCTTTATTACTTTTTAAACAACTGTATCTGCACAAAAGATTGAAATGTGATTGTGCCATGTTTCACCTTGACAACAGATTAAAACATACTGTGCAATGTGCAGTATTTTAATATACTAATTGAATATATTTCTCTAACTTATGATGATAAGGACATTTACCATCTTCCTAAATGTCTGAATGTTCCCATTAGGCCATGTAGCTTTTAATTATTATACTGAAATTGAATTCTCTCAGCCAATCACAGAATACAGATAATGCATAGAGACAGGAATACCACATAATTTTTATTTCGTTTTTTTTCTCCTTTATGCAAATCCTTGTCTGTTGATTAGCTAATGAGAACAAATTTACATTCTCTCTGTACATTTATTTCTGAAGAATTACAGAATTTTGGAGGTTTTTCTAGAATTATATTTCATGAGCTGTTGCCCATTTGCTCCTACAGGCTCCTCATCTCTATATTTTTGTACAGCACCTGAATAACATGAACAGCTATATTAGAGTGTAATTTCATACTAATAAAATAGGAGAATACTTTCTAAGGAACAATAAATAAATAAAAGAGATAGAAACATTCAATCATTTGAAAAACCACTACAAGGCTCTTTGTGGTAATAGAAGTATTAATTTCCTTTAGAACTTGTTTTTGTTGCTTTTTCTTCCCAGGTTATTTAAGTAAGAAACTCTATTTTATATATTTTTATATTAGCAAAAGATCAACATTTTGACAGCAAAAGTTAGCTAATAAGGGCAGGTCAAATTGCATATTTTGCAAGTGTATTTTTTCTTTCAGGCTTTTTTCTTTCTATCAAGATTATTTTTCACTCATTTCTAATTGATAAAAAAGTATTTCTTCATTTTAATAATGTTGGGCATTAGGATGTTGTGGCATTCCTAGAAAGGTTGAAACTTGATAAGTCCCATGACATTATAACAAATAACTAATTCAAAGGGAGTTCTGGAAATGGAATGCTCAGTAATGAAAATAAGACCTATTTGAATCTAATATCCTTAACTATCTGCTATCAGTGAAACTCCTATTTGTATATGTACTACTATGTAAACATACCTTTAAGTCCTAATTCCTCAAATTACTGATCAACTAGAATATGGATGTGTAAAGACCATAATAGAAAAATAATTTTGTTTTTTTAACTTGTCTGCACCTCTTGAGGAATAAATAAATAAAATGAAGGTAACATTCCTGTTTGAGACCACTGTGACTGTCCCTCATATTATCTATGGTCATATCAGTTTGGGTTATTATTTCTATTAAAGTAGAGCCTTTATCTGAACCAAAGGACCATGACCCCTCAGAACAGAGTCAATAAATGAGGTGGAACAATAAATGGGAAGGAAAAGGAATTATGATGTACCAGGGACAAGTGTGATACGCAATGACCTCAACACAAGAGCTATATACTTGCTGTCCGTTTGTTTTATCTTATTGTGGTTTGGTATTTTATTCTGCTTTATTTTGTTCCTCTGGCTATGCCACAGAAGAGAAACTTAGAAGACAAGACAGAGGTGGTTTTGCTGATGCTTCAAGTGAGTTGCCCAAGGAAACATATAAAATCATTTGGTAAAGTGTGCCTTGGTCATCACAGATAGAAGTAAAAGTCAAAATTTTAGCAGCACACAGCAGATGATGAAGAGCACTCAATGAGAAGCAAAGAGCCTTCACTTTAAGTGAGAAGGAACTGCTCTGTAAATTTAGCTGTATGAATGACCTGAAATACTTGTAATACCTGTGCCCAAAACATTCCCTAGGACTGCTAATTTAGTGGTGAAAATATAGCCTAAGCCATCTTTTGGGTCAGTTTCATGGGGATGGCAGAATTTCCATATACAGTCATGACTGGCTAGGAGATGGGGGACAATGAGTCCAGGTCAGAGAGTAACAACTCCAGGCTGCCATCAGAAAACAAAAAGGGATGGAAAACAAGTATGTACAATCAAGTTTGAGTAAGGATAGAAAATTCTGTCCCAGAATCTCAGAATGGTAGGAGGTGGAAGGGACCTGTGGAGACCATCTAGTCCAAATTCCCCACTAAAGCAAGGTTACCCAGAGGTGGTTGCACAGGATCATGTCCAGGTGTGTTTGGAATCTCTGCAGAGAAGATTCCACAACCTCTCTGGGCAGCCTGGTCCAGTGCTCCAGCACCTTCACAGGAAAAATGTTCTTCCTCATGTTCTGGTGGAAATTTGTGTCTAACATACTCCTATCCAAAACCAGCACTACACAACATGCATGCTCCTGCAGTTTGTAAGCTTAACCTTCTGTAAAAGTAGATTTTCTCAGATTAGAGGCTGAAAGTCTTAACATGTGTGAATGTCAGTATCTTTTACAACACAGATGTCCTTTAAAAGACACAACCCACAACTAACTGCACTCAGGGCAGCGACTGCTTTAAATTTCAGTAAGTTTGGGTGGAAATTTTAGCCTGAATATTTGGAAGCAGCATGCTCTCATCCCAGTGTTCTCTAATGTCACCTTGAGCAAATATGCCCAAAGGAAGCAGATCATTCAGTGAGCCTAAATTAAGGCTGGGGGTGAGGGGAACCCACTTAAGAGCTGTCATTATTTCTTTTCTAAATTGACTGGCCTCCCCATGGAAATAGTGGAAGCCATGGTATATGAAGCTTTTAAACCAAAATTGAACAAAAGACTAAAAACATTACAATGAGCAATTATGAACTGGCAGTGGATGCATCAGATAACTGTTAGTTTATTTCCTTCCTAATTTTTTTAAATTACTATGATTATTGGAGACAGTAAGAACCTTCACAAAGAACCACTCATTATTTACTTCTCTGTAGTAGACTTGGGTTGTGTGAGACTGCAATGAAATATAATTAGAGTGACATTATTTCAATTTCTACATGAAAATACTGACCCAGCCTTGGGAAAGGTGCAGATTTTCAGTAGTTTACTGTCATTTTAGTCAAGACAAACTTCTAAACATGCTATTAAACAAAGTTACAGTGCAAAGCAATGTGTGTCCATTGTGGATGGACCAGCACATTACAGTGCCCTATTATTTTCTTCTTTAGTTACTAACTAGAATTAAGATAACACATATCAGAATGAGTAGTTTCTTTTTGCCATTGTTTTACATTGAGTTATTTTACAACTAAAAGTAGTGGTGAAAATAGCCTTCATTTTTTTTTATGTTATGGGCACCAGGAAATACACTTAATAGTATGAAAAGGTTAATACTGAAATCTTGCCTTTGTTAGTGGCAATGTGCTGGAGAAAGCCCCTTTAAAACTGTTCCTATTAGTTCTGGAAAGAAAACACTACTCTGAGGAAAAACCTGCAGATAATAATGAATAATTGTGTGTCACATTGAAAGAAAATGTTAGGGCCACTTTAGTTTTAGACAAAGCATTAACTACTTTTAGAATTATATTAAGAAGTACAAATCACATATTTGTCCATGCTTTCATTCATAGGGGAACAGTTGCTTGCATATAAAATCGTTCTGTAAGGTTTACAGATTTCTCTCCCTGTCAGTACATCAGAATCAAGCACCCTATGGAAAAAATTAAATTAACTTGCAAAAGGAAAGGAATTTTCCTGTGAAAGGAAAATCAGGACCAAAGGCACTACTACAAAATACAGAAAAAATATGTCTAAGTGAGAAGAAAATAAAAATAAACAGAAGATTTAAAAGTCCGTATGGATTTTTTTCTTACAATCCATGTGCAAAAGCTTATGGGGAAAAGAAAATCAGATCAAAAACTTAGGGTATAAAAATGAAGAGAATGAGTTTCATGCATTTACTTTAAACCTCAGAGGCAATAAAGCAAACATTAAAGGTAAAAATCTACTATGAAAGACTCATTATTATATGTTAAAACTAATTTTTTCTGTTTATAAACATCCACCTAATTTGTGCGTCAGATTCCTTTTATGTCACTGCTATTGGTAGGCTCCTGTGCAGTTCTGAGTCTCTTATATGCATCTTTCTCTGAATCATTTTTAGCTTTCTAGAATCTAAAGTAATTAGCTGTTCATGTTCATATCTTATTTTATGGTACTATGTTTTTTCTTTCAAGTAATTCTTCTCTTCCATTTCTTCAAGATGTTGACACAAGTTTTAGCTTTGATCTATGTAGATGAGAATTGGAGACAAAAAGTTGCCATCCCTTTTTTAGAAATTATAAAAATATGGCCTGAAAAAGAACCTTGAAAAGTAATTTTTACTTCCATAAGCTACCAGACACATTCAACATCCTAAAAGACCTACCAACACAAAGCCTGAATTTTCATAAAATACTTAGTCATATTTTTCTCTGATATTTCACCTGCCTTCTAGACATAGTTTAAAAAATAGTGAACTAGATGTTCTCATTTCTGTGAAAAATATAACAGTGTCTTTTATGACATTTTAGTCTAGCTCTCCAAACATGATTGAACTGTTTACTATAGGCAAAAGACCTCACCATTTGGGGAGAATGTTTCATTTACAGAGGGGGCACTAAAAGAGTGGTTTTCTGGTCCAGGGCTGAGATTTTCCACTAAAAGCCTGTCTCCTCTTTATTCAGGGGAAAAAGCTTATTTATTTTCCTGTTCTGACTCTGGAGTCAGGAGCAGCCAAGCATTATTATTCTTCTTTTGTCCTTCCTAAGGAAGAGAGTAAGCCATATAGATCACCTGATGTGGGGGGCCTGCAACCCCAACTGCCTTCAGGTGTCACCCTCGTTCTCTTTATTTATTCATTGATATGTGCTGACTTTCAGCGGCAAATCACTGTTGCTTAACAGTTTCAAGGAGCTTCTCTGAACTTTCAGTTCTATTGTTCCAAGGTGCAGAAACATTTCAGGCAAAACCTGGGAAATATATGCTAGCTGGGAATTTCAGAAAGAGGAAAGAAATCCATTGATTTTTACAAATTTCAGGAAAGTCATCTGCCATTAGGAAGTGTCAAAGGTCAGAGCTTGGCTGGGCACTAGATGAGTGGCAGATGCTCTCTCTGAACTTCTCTGCCCTCCCAAAGGGAAAAGAATGGAATAAGGGAGAGAGACTTATAGGTTGGAAAAGAAAACTAAAATTGCTTTAGTGAAAATATTAACAATAAAATGAAATGTGTACAAATAGATACAAAACCAATATCAAACCCAGCCACTTGATGGCAATGACATTGCTGTCATCACTGATGTAGGAGACACTGAGGAAGTCCCAGACTGTACTCAGTAGCATATGGGAGCCAGATTCAGGAACTGGATTCAGGAACACATGGATCAGGATCAAAGACAGCATGAACAGAGTCCTCCTCTGGCACTGTCCATTGAAGAAGGGGCTTGACCCTTGTGATCCCTCACCTTTATACTAACTATGACATCCATTAAATGGAAACCCTTCTTGCTCAGTTTAAGGTCACCTCTCCTGTCTCCTCCTCTCCACAGGTGCCACCTCTTACTTACTGCACCCCAATGTGGGACACAAATTTAACAGTGAAGTTGGTCTCCATAGGAGCAAGTCTACGGCAGAGCCTTTCTGCAGCCCAACCCTTGGTAGGAACTCTAAATATCAAACTTTATCAGTCCTAGAAGTAGACACTCTGTGAGAACATGCTGGTATCTCCAGAAAGTGCAGTCACTTAGAAGAGACTGAGCTGAAAATTAAAATCACTGAACAGAATTAATTCTGTTCCAGCTCAAATCAGGACATGAAACCTCTCCAAATATTTTCTAAATGAGAAAGAGAAAGAAAAAGGAAAAGGAAAAAAACCCAACATGAAGGCTCAAAGAAATTCATATGAGCTATTCACTAGGGAAATTTAAATTACTTTCCAAATAGTTCTTGAAGGCCAAATCTTCATTTTCAAAGCAAGAATAACAGCCATACAATGTTCACCTTACATGCAATGCTTTATAAGACCTTATTAATCTGGCATTTAAGATAAAAAATTGTAGTAGAAAATAAAATAAGTTTAAATTCTCTGCTGCCTGTCCTCTAAACCCCTCAAACCCTTATACTCTATGCATTAGCTGAAGATTTGTTCTGCCAAAAGCAGTGCTAACATTAACAGCTGCAGGCTGACAGTTCACATTAACTGTTGCAACTCAGAAGAGCGTGACCCCTGTCTTAGACGTCTCTTGTTCTATCTTATCAGACATAATACAGAGGAAAAAAATTGTGCTACCAAGAAAATCCCAAGGACCAAAAAAGTCATCAGCAGTAAAAGTGCTAACCTACATTTTTGGTCAGCTTTACAGGAAGAGCTGCAACAGAATATTCAATAACTGTACAAATCCCAGCTACTTCTGTACGCTTCTCCTGCCTCACCAGGAGAAGTGCTGAAGTGGCTCTCGCTAAGGAACTTGCCACTGTTGTGCTTTCTGCTGGCCAATTCTCTCTCAAGTGATACTTGATCAAGAGCTCACAATGTAACCCAGTAAATATGATTTGCTGTGACTCATAAGAGGATGAAGACTTTGCACTGCCCCAGCAGTGAAGGATCTCAAGGTTTGTCCAGGCTGGTTGTGGCCTCAGCTGTGTTCAGCCTGGTTTAGCAGTTGATGAGAGCAGCCTAGGGGGCTCCCCTGGTTGAGCTTTGCCCTGTGATCCCCAGTACAGCACTAGTCTGACATAGTTTGGGAATCAGAGGTTGTCAAACAGCAGTTCTTAACAGCAATGACAACTGGCAACTCATAGAAAGACCTGCCTGCTGATGGAAAGTGATGAATGGATGAATTCCTTGGTTTGCTTTGCACAGTTTTTACTTCCCCATTAAGCAGTCTTTATCTTAACCAGTGAGTTTTCTCACTTTTACCCTTCCAATTCTCTTGGAATTATCTTGGGAGTGAGCAAACAGCTGCATAATGCTTAGTTGCTGGCTGGGTTTAAACCACAACAGGCAGGCAACCTTCCTCACCTTGCCTTGCTTTGTCCTGCCCTAAGGATCAGGATGTTTGCAAGGGAAAGAACGGATGGAGAGATCAGTGTCTACATTTTTTCTTACTATAGAGTAAGACCAACTTAAACTTTTCCCCTTGGTCCACCTCACACATTTGGCACTTCACTGTGACCTGTTCAAAACACAGCATCTGGCATCACTTTCCTCTGAGTCTTCTCACCTGGAACATTATCTAGGGAGGCAGACCCTGAAAGATACAGAATAGCATCTCAACCAAGAACACATCCTTTTCCTAAGTAAAATTATGGGGTTTAGTTTTGTTCTGGTGGTGGTGGGGTTTCTGTGGATTTTGTTTGGTTGGGTTTTGTTTCTTTGTGGGGGGATTGGTTTGGTTTGGTTTGGTTTTTGTTTGTTTGCGTTTTGGGTTTTTTTTGTAGGGTCAGAGTTGCTTTGTTGTTGTGGTGGAATTTTTCTCCAGATTCAATAGCACTTATCACAACAGGAGGATGACAGCACAAACAAGGATGGATAGTGTGTTTTCTTAGAAATAGGAGTTTTGTAGGAGCTTAAGCTACTTGAAAAATTGACTGGATGCAACAGTGTTCTCTGAAATAAACAGGAAAAAAAGCCAAGTTCACAGACCTAAAAAAGAAAAGGTGCTACTTGCCACTTTCTTCCCTTGGCAATGTAACACAAATACTTGAAGCCATGTAATTCACTTTTAAGAGTGCCTGAGGGTACTCTGAGGAAGCTTTTTTTTTCTTCAATCTCTTCTGCTCCTCTCTAAAAAGAATTCTGAAATTACTTAATGGATTGAGAGGAAGGATATAAATATCCTACATACTAGGTAAATGCTTAAACTCCTAGTCACTGGCTATATTCAGTTATCCCATATGAATAGACTGAAAGAGATTTATCAGAAGAGACAAAGTAACCTGCAGCAATATTACTTAAAGCCTTGAAGTTGGTTTTACTAGGAAATAGAAAATGGAGGTTTAGGTCTCTGAAAATAGCAAGGAGCTGAGTGTCTATCTTCCTTATCCTGCATGAGTGCTGTACTCATGCAATTATTGGCTAAATTAAATGACTGGATAAACTGGATTGTTCCTGACTGGAGAGTTTAGGCCCAGTCTCTTGCTATTTTGCTGTTTTCTCTCTTCTCTCAAGGTGTTTAAAAATGAAAGAAAGGTTCCTTTCTTGTCAGGTAAAATTGGGGTCATCCAAAGTGCTTATTCTCTTCCACTACATGAATGAATAAATGAGTATGAAAACATTACACAGGGAAGGAAAGAATCAAGCCACAGATAAGGTAGAGAAGGTGTAAAGTGCTACCAACTCAAGCAGAATTTTACTACTTTCTTGTGTGTGCTTTTATTTTTATGTGTGAGTAGTCACATAAAATGCAAACTATTACAAAACTAGGTTTTATGTCTCAAGAGTTGTCCAAGCAGTTCCAACCTACAAAGGACATACAGTAATCATATTGACAGTGCAGATAACAGACAGCTAACCAGGATGTTATATTAAATAAGCTGTCATCTCACTCTATTACTGCTTGACAGTGTCTCCAACAACACCAAGGCCATCTTCATCTTTGGGGTGAATTTTCAGCCAGGCTGAAAGTATTACTGAGGGGAAAAAAAAGATTGAATGTCCAAACTGTGCTACCTACTCAGCCTGGGAGAATATGAATAGAGGATGACAAAATGCCTGTACAGATACTGTGTTTGAAACATTCATTCTATGATGCAACATAAGACTTTCTGTGATGGTCAATCTGAAACTTTTACTGGAAGATGAGTCACTCTGTCCAAAACATTGCCTCCTGCTGCACTGAGCAGGAGTTTCTTGGTATCTGGGTGTCTCTTTAAACACATGAAGTTGATAACTTCAAATATCTAAAGCCAAGGTGGAAGTAGGTTTTGTGTTGGCTGTGATTTAGAAAAGTTTTTCTAAGAAGATGTCAGTCTCCTACTCTAACTACATTTTTGTGTTATCAAAATAAAATCAGATAGGTTATTCTATTTTTGGAGAGTGGTAATAGACTTACACTAGCAAAAAACATTTTCAACCTTAGAATACTACCTAGTAAAAATAAAATGATCTGATCTAAAGAGGAGGAGCACAGGGAGACATTTATTAAGCTAAGGAGAGCAAGTAGAAATGTTTGTTCATTAGCATGTGCTTCCACACAAACACAAACAAAGGCTTTCAGTGAGAAAGGAAGGAATCTTTATCACCTTGGTGAAACTTACATGAACCAGAGCACATGATAAATGTCAACAAAGAAAATTATTTGGAAGAATGTGTAAAGATGAAAGCTTTACTGTTGCCTACAATGATAACAAATGTTGCTATTCAAGTATATCTTATCTGGTCATCCATTAACACTTCAATAAATACACTACCTGTTGCTACTGCCTTGGCAGCAATTTCCCTCTGTCCTGCACTTCACATCTCTTCTTTACATCTTCTTGTTCATTTACACTTTTATTTTTTATTTTTTTTTACAAAGAAACAAATATTCATGCAATTAATTGATTAATATTTTCATAATCTGTCACTTTAAGGTATCAAAGAACAGAAGAAATTAATAGAAACATCACTTCACTTGCCAGCAAATTGGAGTAAGATATGAAAGATAGAAACTTTTGAATTTCTTCAAAATTGTATAGCAATCTCAATTCCCAATATTTACTAAGGAAGAGAGCCCCAGAGACAAGACACAAAAAGTGGAGTGTGAAAGAATATGAAGTTGAAAGTAAATGTACTTGTAAGTAGTTCTTTTATTTTGACAACTGATATTTGAGTGGAGGATGGGAAAAATATGTCTGAGCCAGGAAAACAGTTTCTAGACTAAACTAGAGAGAACAGGTGCTCTTCTTTATTAGAACATTTATTCCCATGTGAGATTCTGGGGGGTAAAGAAGGAAGCTTTACCATCTAAAATCTGTAACAAAATGGATTATTTTTGTCAATCAGAGCAAAAGACAAGTTACAATAAAGGAACTGGGCCTCAGACAGCTACCCCCTCTCAACCAAACTAGAAGGATATCTTGCTCATTTAACAAATATGAACTGCCATGTAGAGGGATATCATGATTTTGTTTTTGTTTCTACTGTGACAATAACTAAAACATGGAAGATGTTCACAGGGGTTCATGTAGTCTCTAGGCTTTGCTCATACATTTTGAACTCCATGAACTACCACATTTTACCTGGTTGTAACCTGATTATTGGGTTATATAATAAAAGGTTGGGTTAGGACCTAGAGTGAAACTATCAGCACTGAAGGATTTACTGTTTAAACATACATTAGGAAACAAGCTCTGCTATCAGAGAGCTTTAAACAGCACTGTATGAAAATACAAGATAGTATTGTTGCTTTTTGATTTTCCTTAATGTGCCTTATCTTTTCTGTGCTACATTCTGTGCCTGCATTCTCTTCCTTTCTAAATCTCATAATATAATTCTTCTCAATCAGGTAATTTAATGTTGAATGAAGAATTTAGGTCCTTAATGATATTTTTGCCTTATAAAGACTCATTTTCCACAAGACCTCTTCCAGATCTCTGGCTAATAAAAGTTAAGTATGTACAGAAGAGATGCTGAGTTACTGTTCTTTGACTCAGGATTATGGAAAATTGGGCCATGAAACATGCTGAGAAGTGATCTTACCTGTTTCCCTTCCCAGAGTGCTCACAAGATTTGGGAAGTCTAGTATCTCTCAATGTATAGTGATCAATGGAGAGGTCTCAGTTTTCTCAGGTAGATGATTTCAACATTTAGGAAACTTTTTTTCTAGTCTCAAACCTAAATCTTTCTGATGAAATTTATGCCCTTGGACTTTTCCCTCTTCTATTTTTTTCAGTTCACATCTAGTAAACCAGAAATGATGTATGTTAAGGTAACTCCAAACAGATAAATCCACCTGTTCAATAAGTTGCTTTACATGCCTCCATCAAAGACAAAACTTGAAGAAAGCTGTTCTCAGCTTCTCTCTCATGAAATATCTTTTTGTGATCTTTAATCCTTTGTGCTCCAGGGACCTATTAACCTGCTATTCTTAGCACACAACATTAAATAAGTAAATGTTAAGCTTCCTATAGAAGCACTTCAGCTATATCTCTGTAATGTATGTAATGTACAGGAAGGGGACTGAAAGTTAGGAGCACTCTTACCATAGGCAGCTCTTCTCTGGTGGTCAAAAAATTGTTGATCCTTCCCATTCCATGTCTTCTGAGGTTGTCAAGGCCAATACTGTGCTTCAAAGAATATGTGCCCTTGCATGTGTACTTTGCTGTTCTCATACACTGGGAATACTGCACACTCAAATTCACAATCTGCTACATTTTTTGCAATTCAACAAGCACCCAAATCTGACTCAATCAGAGTGAATCAGACTAATTCATCTTTTCTCCAGGGCAGTCTTCTTAACATGACACTACTTCTCCTCCTTATGGCTTGGTGCATTTCATCCTCAGGGCTTAGGTTAACATTAGAGATCCTTCAGAAAGCTTTTTGATAAAAATTAATTCAGTCCCCATAATTTTAATTGTACTAGCCTAGAAAAGAGTCTAGAGTTTAATGGAAAGGGATATTGCTGCTATTTCCTTTTTATTATCTTTGAAACAAACTAGAGAAGTATATGCATGCAGAATATAACAGAAGTTTCTAAGTTTGGGTTTAAAGCCTATAGAAAGAAGATTATCCTCTAGTCAATTCCATATATTATTTTAAGACTAATTCTGTAGACCCAGATTACAACTACCTTTCTTTTAGCCTTTGTTAAATTCTAGGGGCCAGGAAGGTAACAGAATCTTCTAGATGGGTTATAACATGTTTCAGCATTTTCATGAGTGCAAGTCTCCTTGTAAAAACACATAAAATTTTGTTAGAAGTTTTTCAAGTAGCTAAATGTCCTCATTTTTTAAGCTGTTCAAAGATCTTTATTAGAAAGGAGCATACTGTGTCATTACAAATGAATGAGTGAGGCTGTTAAAAGAAATGATCACTACATTATCTGCACTCATGCTCATGTGAGTGTTAAATTTTCATGATTATAGAGCTGGGACAACATTGAGTGCTCCAGATTTTAAAATAAACCCTAGGCTTTTGCATTTTCAACTTTCACCCACTACAGTGAAAAAAAAACAAACCAAACAAACAACAAACCCACTTGCAAACTTACAAAAGGTGCAGCATGACCCTTTGCTTGTGTTATAGGGGAATGTTGGGAAATAACTACCCAAACACCTCACAGAATCACAGAATCATTACAGTTGGAAAGGACCCTCAAGATCATCTAGTCCAACCGATAGCCCTACACTACTCTTACCCCTAAATCATCCCCTGAAGAAACACATCTAGCCTCTTCTAAAAACCCTCCAGGGAGGGGGACCCCCCCCCCCCCCTGGGCAGCCTATTCCAATATCTCACCACTCTTTCAGTAAAGAAATTCTTCCTAATATCTAATCTAAACCTACCCTGGCTCAGCTTAAGCCCATTCCCTCTAGTCCTGTCACTAGTCACAAGGGAGAAGAGGCCAACCCCCGCCTCCCTAGAATGGCCTTTCAAGTAGCTGAAGAGAGTGATAAGGTCTCCCCTCAGCCTCCTCTTCTCCAGGCTAAACAAGCCCAGCTCCCTAAGCCTCTCCTCATAAGGCCTGTTTTCCAGACCCCTGATTAGCTTAGTTGCCCTTCTCTGCACCCTCTCTAGTAGCTCAATGTCCTTCCTAAACTGTGGTGCCCAAAACTGCACACAGTACTCGAGGTGTGGTCTCACCAGTGCCTCCATCAACCCCAGCAGCTGGAAGGAGATAGGTCTGATTGAGAAGTCTCAGAGAGAGTGTCCCTGGGAAGATGCTATCTCAACTCTGTTGCTTTTACTAGGCAATTTCTGATTCCTACCTGATTTCTCTCTTAAAAAACAGGATTCCTTCTGTTTCTTCAGCCTGAAACAGACTAAAACTCTTTACCTACAGGATGATAGAGTAAGTGCAATGGAAGTGTTGCTGTGGGAGGACATTTTACAGAGATTACTGGTTTTCTGTTATTGGTGTAACTAGATAATGCTGTCTCTCTGAGAATCAGTCTCATTTTGTCTTTGGCCATTCTCCAGAATAACTGGAAATAAATTTACAGAAAGATATTTTGTGTCTATCTATAGACCAAGTAAATCAACTAACACTAAAGGATTTACTGGAAAATCACTTTTGTTAATAATTTTTTTTTTTTAATGGGTGAATATAATTGATAGAAATAAGAGAAAATAAAATCCCAGCTCTCATATTTATTTGGGGGTTTTTTTCCTAAGTTTGAAGACAGTAACTGCTGGTTTTCAATATGGTCTGGCATTGGGCCTTAGCTCGTTAACTGCCTACCGCAGAAGAATGGAACAAACCAATGTTAAAAGTAAGGAGATGATACCAATTATTTCAGTAGGCTTTTATATACATTCTGTAGATTAATGTGTAGCATCAACACAGATTTTCTACTCTCTTAAATATAACCAGAAATGGACTAGTTTGTGTGTTTTCAATGCAGCCATACACAAAATTACAGAGGAAGGCACAAACAGCAACTCAGATGGCTGCAAACATTGCAAGAGAAGAAATCTAAAATAAAAAGGATTTTTCCTTCTGTCTCTGATATAATCTTCTTGTGCTTATGTTTAAGGCAGGTCAGGAAAAACTGTTACTTATACCTATGAATGTAGGTTAATTCTTCATGTGGTATTCTTGTGACCTTCCAAACACTGCTTTCAGTGGCTTACAGGGAACCTCAGTGCAAAATATTCAATGTGCCCTAGGTTTGTGTTCCTATCAGAGCAGCACTTGCCACTAAAGCCTATCAGTTCCTATGCTTGTAGCACTTGATTTTGTATATTACTTTAAAGACAATAGCAGAAGTGAATTCACAAGTAATTTAAAATTAACTGTAGAATCTTTTATGCTTTCCAAATTATCTCTGTGTTGCTGTCTATGAATGGAGTTTGAAGTACAAAAGATGTTTTTTGTTGTAACAGCAATCTCTTAGCCAATTTTAGAACAATGAAATATGAGGAATTTTTAATTGGTCTTAGTAATCTTTTTTTTTTTCTGTACTGAAATAAACTACATTGTATCAGGAAATATTAGAAAATTAAACTCATATAGATTTGCTTGACATGGCAGTAGGATTCTCTGCTCTATCTGAGGAACTCAGGGTTTAAATCCATTATTAGTACTAGATGCTACTGTGATTCATTCAATAAACTACTCGTTAGACAATCTTCTCTCACAAAGCAAATCACACATAATCTCTTCACATCACATTGCCAAAGGGCCAATTTTTGTCAAATCATTTAAGCACAGAATGATTTTTGCTTTCTATGGCAAGATCAGAACAAATAAATACTGATGCTGGTTTGATTCAGAACCAGAACTTGCTGCATATGAGACTAATGATATCTTTTTCTTTCACAGTCAGTACATACAAATAGCAGACTCCTCAAACAAGATGCTACATGCATAAACTGAGTGCATGGGTTCATTGACTGAAAGGTGAAGATCAATTTACACTCTTAAATCCTGGAGCTGGGTTATTTATATATTTCTATTTTTAGAATAAAGTGAATTTGACAGAACAATCAAAACCTTGTCTATATTTTTGTCTCTACAGGTTTATTCAACATTAAAAAAGAATGTTGAGTGAATTTTCTTCTCAGGTGAAATGTATTTTCTGTGGTTTTTGTACCTTTGATGAATACAGTAGATTTTACAAGGGTTTTAAAAAAAACACTATCTGGCCATGAATACTTACTTTCAAGACCATCCAGTCTTCTCCATGATTAAACAAAATGTAATTTTAATATTATTATTATTATTAAATGTATTTCACATTACTTAGAAAGTAGCTACACTTGCAAGATTACAGTCTTGACAACAGTTGACCGCAACCTGAATTAACATTATACCTGTGGTCTTTTGGGTTCATACATTAATGAAAGAAGTGTTTTAGCATTTTTCTGTTAGTTTGCAGTGAAAGACAAAGGAAAAAAAAATACTTTCAAAAGAAACTTAATAAAGTATAATCTAGAACAATGGGTTTAACTTTTTAGGCTTTCAGGACAAGAGGAAATGGCCTCAAGTTTCACCTGGGGAGGTTTAGGTTGGATATTAAGGAAAATTTCTTCCCTGAAGCATTTGTTAGGCATTGGCCCAGGCTGCCCAAGGAAGTGGTGGAGTCTCCATCCCTGGAGGTGTTCAAAAAATGTATATTTGTGGTACTTAGTGACAAGGTTTAGTGGCATGGTGGGGATAGGTTGACAGCTGAACTTGATCTCAAGGTTGCTGCTCATTGATCTTCTGAATTTAGCTTTTTAACCTGTTGGTTGGTTTGGGGAGAGAAACCAAAAAAAAAACACAAACAAACCAAAACCCCAACCAAACCCCCAACCAATTAACCAAAAAAACCCCAACAAAAAAAAAGAGTTATTCTGAAGGAGCCACACATATACCTACACACATATGTATGAATTTTGGGGTGTTAGAAATAAACAGAACACAAAAGATCAAACTTATGGTTCTGCTAGTTACTAGCTTTAGCCAAGAAGTAAAATCACTAAACAGAATTGGTTCTGTTCTAACTCAAATCAGGACACTGCATCATCTTCATATTAAAAATCAGTCAAACAAACAAGCAAAGCCAAAGCAAAACAAAAACAAACCAACCAACAAACAAACAAACAAACCCACCATAACCAAACAACTCCACCCTTTACCTGCCAAAGAAAAAAGATGGATATTGGATGGGTATTTACTATGAAAAAATGTCAGTTCCTGTCTTCTATCATAGCTTTGCTAGAGATAATTCTAAAAAATTGCAAATAAAAGTTGCTTTGCTCAGAAACAGAGTGAAGGACCCAGAAGATAGGTGAAGAATGAGTCCTTCCAGTCATACTCCCCAGAATGACATGCACTCCTTCTGCAGACCCAAGTATGCTGTAATTTTTGCCACCTCTTTCTTGCATCTGTCAGTGATGTGGTTACCTAAACCCTTTCCAGGTCATGCACACAGAAATTAGCAAAACATTCCAGATGGGTGAGGGTTACCTGGCAGCTAAGTGTCAGAAGCAGCTGCTGATGGTACTTCTGTCATATTTTGAATGATGGAGAACAGAAATCTCCCACCACTCAGGGAGAATTGATTCTCTATATTCTGTTTTTCCAGGTATCTTTTGGCAAGAGAACTATTGATTTAGGGTTTTTTAGTATATTTATCAAAAGCTCTTTCTTTGTATCATCAATAATATTTTACAAAGTGAAACTTGGAACTAATATCAAGAATGAACTGAATCCAATTTCCAACCCTTTGCTACCTGTGTGTGAAGTAGCTAGATTTTTGGGAGCCTTAAGATTATCTGTTTGATGATTTCTCTTGCTACATCTTGAGTCACTGACTGAGACCATCTCTTGAAAGGTCATTTATAGAAGTCTTATCTTAAGCTGTTGTGTCCAAAGAAGACACCAAATCTGAGCTGATATTGATTTTTCTTGTACTGCAGCATTACTCCCAGGAGTAAACTGTCAAAAAGGTTATTGATAGAAACATGATGTGTGCCAATGACTACATAACATAGAACTACAGGAAATCTATATTTTTAAATATCATTTGTTCTTAATGCACAAGAAAAGTGGACAAAATCAGCTTAAACTGCCTCTCTGAGATCCAATACAGAAGTTGAAGATGTGCAATATTCTGCATGGGCCAAAACTCCACCAACCGAATCAATACTTAAGACTTGTAATTGGATGTGCTTTCTGCTCTTTAAAGATGTCCTGGATGGTTACTCCTTGGAGGGGGCTGGGAGAGGAAGAGGAGGGAAAAGCAGAATACTACTCCTGTGGTTACTTTAAAATATTGAAAGAAAAAAACCCAAGTCAATACTTTTTCTAAAAGATTTTCAACAAGTCAAAACTATTTAGAGATTTGCACTGCTCTAATATGGGAACCATGCTGACAGCTGCACCCTGCAGAGGAAAAGCCAATTCAGTCTGATCTAAAGCCACCCTTCCCAGCACTGCATTAGTCCACAGTTGCATTATCATTAGTTGATGGAGAAAGAGTTTGCAAAGTAAGCAACCGTATCCCTTTATGGAAGTCCCAGTGTGTTGCAAGCTAGGCAGTGCATATACACACACACCCCAGTGAATTTACAGTTTTTGACACCTTAAAGGCTTGTCAAAAGTCATGGCAGCTTCAAAAGTATCTGCTTCCTAGCAGTACATCTAACTGTATAACTTTGTCATTCTTTTTCCCTTTGTAGTTTTGCTGACTGCTACAACTTTTCTTCCTGAGACATATCAAAGGAGATAGATAACAGAAGTCAAAAGAAGGTAAATTCATAATCACATTCAAATGTGATGTACAACAGAGTTTTTGAAATTATTCTTCTTATGGATGATTTATATTTTCTTCTGCAGTATTACATTACTTTAACTTGATAGCCTAACTGTGGATAAGAGTCAAGAAGGAACAAATCTGTGTTTCAGTGGAAAAAAAAGTGAAATGAAGCTTCTGCCCTGCTTTTGCAAAAGGATTTGAGTATATGGATTAATTCATTCTCTCTCCCTGTGTATAACATATCATACTATAGGAAATCCAAGTAGAATGGATAAATCCTTTTCTTCTCTCTCAATATCTAGTACAGTTTAAAATTATTTATGGTTATTAAGGTAGGAGAGGGGAACTAGATGATGATAGGATAGGTGCCCAGCATGGATTCCTAACTATTAAACCCCTTCCCTTATAGAAAAGAAGCAGCAGTAAACTGAGCACATGTGATAAAAATTGCTGTCACAAATGGTAAATCCTTTCTCATTTGTTTGTTATAATACCATGTCACAGTTTGTGTGACCTCAAGGATGATCTTTTGAAAGAAAGTTTGTGCCTGGGTCTCCTTGTGAATCATGTGGTATAGAAAAGAGGGCCTTTTCTGAGCAGAATTTCTGTATTTCAACATTTTTAATACATCAATCTGTCATAACAAATAGCCACCCACCCCTGTTAGCAATTCTGATGGGTAGGGCAGGGATTTTCACTCTCAGGTCAAAAACCCTCTCTGGCTTGCACATATTAATGTTCCTCTCAGCAGGAGCAGCACACACCTCAGGCTAATGTTACCTGCTACCAGCACCCAGGCTTGAGTTTATGGTCATTAATTTAGCCCATGGTGTTCATCTAAAATTAACATGACAACCTGGTTCCAGGGGGAAGTTCCTCATGGAGGTCAAGGCTGAAAGGACCTTTTCAGAGAAAGGACTGAAACCTCTAATCTCTCTCTTCACCACATATTGAGCAGAAAGAAAAACACATAGAAAGTTACAGGCAAGATTGTGATCTACTTAATGACAATTCTATTGTGTCCAAACCATTATGGGTAATTCTAGTCTGCAGTGATCTTCTGATCAGATTGGAATTGCTCTGCATTACCATTTCAATAATTTTTTGATCCATTGTTTTACAAAGCTTTCTAAAGAAGGAACATACTTCATTCTTGACAATTTCCAAACATGAGGTGAGAAATTACATCCAACCTTGCTTGAATTAGTGCAGGAGCACTTGCCAGAGTTGATTTAGTTCCAGTAAAAATATAAGCACCACAATTGTCTTGTATCAGCTTAGCTGGATTAATTGTGTGTTGTTCCACAGGCAATATCTCAACAAATTTGAAATGAGAATAAAATTTAATGTGGAAGAGTCAAAGAGAAGACTTTCCTTTTTAAAGAATTATTGTTTTTCTTTTGTTTGTTTGGGTCTTTTAGCCCTGAAGGAGACATAGGTCCCCAGGCATCTGCAAAACAAAAAGGAAACAAAAGGCAGAGGAAACATCAAGGGATTTATAGTTTGCTACCTACACCTTTGAGATCTCATCCTTTGAACATATTTCATTCTGATTCACTGTAGGATTTCTTTGATATTTCCTAGGCCTTTTGGGTAGGTGGGATTGAAGGGAAGTTGGACAACAGCATGAAGCCAGCTAGGCAGGAGACATGAGCTGTTTTGCTGGTTACAAATAAGATTTGAGCTTGTCAGAAATAAGCAAAATCATTTGTCACCAAAGGCACACTTAAAAGGGTGTTCAACAATGACACAGGAGAAAAAGTACATCAGCACATTCTGCCATGAAAAACTTTCCACAAAGGGTATTTGCTGTGGCAGATACATTCAAAGCAGATTTTTAACTAATGTTGCAGTATTTTTCCAGTACGGACATAAATAAAAAATATTTTTGGAATATTTACACTTTTCCAAAGTTATTAGGTATATATCTGTCTGGGTAATGATAGTTGTACTATGATTTCTCTTTAATTGTAAAAAACCCCATCATTTTAGTGAAGACTTTCAGATACCAACATCCATTAGGGGAGGAGGAGCTAGACAGTGAATATAGGTTTTATATGAAGTGAGATTATCCTTACAGTGCTAGTTCTAGTGCAGTAACTTTCAGCTATCTCACCATATTCTACTTGCTCATCTACTTTAAGATGCCATCTGAAAAACATGATTTCAATTAATCTGCTACAGCTTTTCTGCTTTGGAGCTGAAGGGAGGAAGGAATTTAGAAATTCTGTCCTCTGTGACTAGACTCTGCCTACTAATAATTACTCACCTAACAGTTATGATGAAAGCAGAGAGACAAAAGGGAAACAATCTGACCCAATTATCTTCAAAACACTGAGTAAACCATTGCCAATCAGTTCTTACTACATTTCTGTGAAGCATTTGCTTATTAATATTTAGGTTTCACTGATGACAAAGCAGACTCTGAAAGGAGATATGAATCCCATAAATTAAAAAAGATATTCAGTAACAGATCCAAAATCACTTTCAGTCACTAACTAATAGTTTAAAGGACCCAACATTTTGAATCCACATATCTTTGGTGTGTAAAATTGTACAAAGCTGATAATTATCATTTGGTTAGGAATCTGTCAGTGTAACACATCCATATTCACCTCTTTTTCTTTAGTTTCAAAGTTAATGTGTCCATCTCTCAGTGTCCTGTGTGCTCTGAAGTCTGCACAGCACATGCTATCATTTGATGCAATGTTGCAATCCCATGATATTGTAGAAGAAAATAGAAGTAAAATTTTGAGCTACAGCTCATTGAACCCATTTTAATTAAAACCTTTTGAAAGAGATTTTAGAAACTTCCTAATCTCAGCTGTAGATTAGTTGCCTGTTCATTGGATGAATGCTCTAGGCACTTTTTGGTTTTCATACTTAGAGATTACAGCTGTTTTGTCCTGAATGTATTTCATTTGATGAGGTTGATTCTAAACAGCCTAATTCATGAATTAATTGTTAATGTAGGGTATAAACCCAATCTAATTTCAGGTACCCATATAATTTAGTCTGCATCATGAAATCTCCCAAGGAAGCAGTAGAGCAGAAATATCTTCCACCAGTAGAGAAGGGAAAGTCATGAATTTAAAATAGTAAAAAAAAAAAAAACCAAAAGCCAACAACAAACCAAACCAAACAAACATACAAACAAACAAAAATCCAAAACCAGCCAAAAAACCCAAACAATACACCACTCCAAAAAAATCCCAAAGCCAGCATATTACTAGTACACAATACTTAGCACCAAAACACACAGAAGGATGATTAATTTTTTTTTGAAGGACACCTTAGAAGTGAATAGTATCCATACAGGATGACATTAGTGTGAATCATGAACATCATTTCCCAAACCTTCCTGTAATATATAGGCAAGGAGGAATTTTGGAAACAACATTAATCCAAGACATTCCTTTCTGGACATACAGGTAATTCCTCACCCCTTCAGTCAAGTACAGCTAACCAAATTTCATGTGTCATCTGATCTTTACAGTCTCTTCAGCTGGACTTGTTCCCTGCTGAGTTCAAATCCAATAAATGCAGATGCATAATTGTACATCAATTTTCTGTTTTACTTCCTTTGCAATTCATCTATGGCCTGCAGTAGCTTTCAAAAGCCCTTAAGTCAAAACGGTCTGAATCCAAGCATTAAAGCTTAAAAGGCTCCAGGCAATCTTTCCTCTCTCTTTTTGAAACTTGTCTGAATTTAAAGCAGGGAACAGGCTGCTGCTCACTGGGACCCTTCTTTCAGCTGAGAAAGATCAAAATGAGTGTATTACAGGAAGTAAATCGTCCCTATTCAGTAACCTGTGCCTGAATATTCAGCAAGGTTACACTTCCAAATCTTGCTCTTGCAGCTAGGTGCAACATTTTTCATTCATATAGAAAGATTAAGCCCTTGTAGTTTTGGTATATCTTTGTAGAGTGCATGGTGACATCTCCTTTTTTTAAATTTTCTTTTTTTTCCTTAATTTAATTTAATTTTATTTTATTTTATTCTATTTTATTTTTTGGTTTGCTTTATTTTGTTTTATTTTGGCTTATTATTTTGTTTTCATTTAAGCCAGTTTAGGATAAACTCCAAGAATATAAAACCTGCCAAACTGTGTGAGATTCAGGTGTTCATCTAGATGATGATCCTGCAGCAAGCAACACCCAGAGATGGAGCTGATGAAGCAGGGACAAAGTGATTCTCCCTTAACCTGTCCTTGAAGCTTTTGCCAATTAGAAGTTCATCAACTGGCTGTTCAATGCAGACTACCATGTTCAACAGCCATGCTTGAGTAGGTTTCTTCATGAATCTCTACTAAGCCTTTTAGAGACCCTTTATCCTTCAGAAAAAAAGAGAAAATTATCTTCACAGAATGAAGAAGACAATTCAATTGTGTGAAAGTCTTTTCTGTTAGTTTATTCTAAATATGTGTCTTCTTGCAATGGGTATTTTCTACATCTTGCACATTACAAAATAAGGAAAAAATCAGTATCTTAGATTCTTTTCTCTTTTCCTAGCATAGCACTTTAAATCTATTGGTTTTATCAGACCATTCTGCATCCCTCTCTGCATAATTTCTAGTTTCATTTTATTTTGGGATTGAGGGACCACAGCTGACCCCAAGATAGATGTATTTTAATCTTTATCCACAAAGACTTCAAGAGCTTTTTTTCTGAGAGGTGATAGCTAATTTGGAACTCATCACTGTGTTCCCATGTACAGCTGAAATGTTTTCTCCTGTGAGCATTGCTTTGCAGTAATTGTCTTCAGGGTCCATCTGCCATTTTATTGCCTAACCACTCAGCATCATGGCAGATTTTTGCACCTCTTAGAGGTTAAGTGCCAAGCCTGAACATGTTTATTTCAATGAACTCCATCCCCTCACCTCTAATGTTCTCTGCAATATTTAGCAATGTGCTAGATGTCAAAGAATCTGTAAAGAGCATTAGGGAAACATGCTTGGAACTACCCTTCACTGTGAAAGTTACTACCTTTTGTTTAGTATGGTTTTATTTATGCCTGTGTCAACTCCACAAAGCTGAGCTACATTGCAATTAGATGGAAAACTGTTGCACTTTTCAATACTAATTCTGCTTTCTTTGTCAACATTATCACAATTCATGTAACCATGAAGGCATTTGAAGTAAGACAGAGGTCTGCAGAAAGCAATCAATACACTAAATAGAAACTCTGAGATGGCACAAAGTGAAACATAGGAAGTTCCATCTAAACAGCTTTACTTTGAGGGTGGTGGAGCACTGGGACAGGCTGCCCAGCAAGGCTGTGGAATCTCTGTTTCTGCAGACATTCAAAACCTGCCTGGATGCCATCCTGTGCAACCTGCTCTAGGTGACCCTGCTCTGACAGGGAGGTTGGACTTGGTGATCTCCAGAGGTCCCTTCCAACCCCTAATGTTCTGTGATTCTGTAATATGTTCTCTTGAAGACAAATTATCTCTTTTAGAGAAGTTAGTTACTAGAACCTGCTACCAGACCATTTTAAGTTCATTAACCAGCTGGGGGATGATAATTTGAACACTTTGCAACAGTTCAAATTATAACTAGCAACTGAATCCAAGGACAACAAGTTAGACATTATTAGATCATGCCTGGCTTTAAGAAACTGTAGGAGCATCAAGGGAGCAAGCATGACATAAGGAATCATATAAATCTCACAGTTCTGCAAATCACAATTTGATTTGTCATTGTGAGGAAAAGATGATCTTAGAACTGTGTTTTTATTTTGAAATATTTTGGAATTATCATATTATGACTTCCAAAGGAGCTTCTTTTCTTAATAAAAGGAGGTTCAGAACATTTTAGAGGAACTGCTATTTGATAATTGCAAAATACCTGGCCCTTCACAGCACAATGCACAGTCTCTCAGAATTTGTTATCCACTATTGGTGTATAGATAAAGAAAATCATTAAGATTTTGGAAAGCATTGAGCTTCTGGTTATGCAATAATATGTTAACACATCCAAAATTAAGGGATACTCTGAAAGCAGTGATGTGAAATATAAATTAAAGGTTTAAAAGCTTTATGAAAGACATGAAGAGCAGATCCTAGTTTTCATCAGTTCTCCTTTGTTACAGACATGTGAAATCAAATCAAAATGTTATGTATTGGCTGAGCTTTTGTTTGAAATAAGTATATATAAGCAAAAACATTAAAAGACTTTGTTGCTGTTCAGTAGTTAAAACATGATGTGCTCACCACTAGCTGTGGCATAACGAAGGACACAGTAAATTGTATCCCAGCTATGTGACTACCACTAAAACACAGAGGCAGATTTAAAAGCAAAATGCTGAAAACCCATCAGAAATTCCCTTTCTTGAATTGAATCAGAGAGAAACACACACAAAAAAACCCTGTTAAAAAAGGAATGTGATCTCACATATTTCTCAACTCACAGCTACACTTACTGCTTGTTTCATGTCAACTTTCTGCTGTAAAGGCTCATTATGGAGTTTTACAGCTCAGCAAAATAGGGGACTGAGGTGGATTAGGTGTCACCTGTGTGTTGTACAGGTAAAGTAAAGGATAAACTCAGAAATGGTGTATTTCTTTTTTCTGACTTGCAGGTTGGAAAAAAAGTAGTACAAGTAAAATCTGGTTCATTGAGCAGGAGGCTGAACAGTAGGCAGGGGTTATGCATCTGGCAAAGTCCTCTCCTTGCCTTCATAAGGTGCTGTGGCTCAGAGCAAGGTGATATGCACTGCCAGGGGCTGTGGACTGCTCTGCTAGCAATGGGTCACTTGCTTGTCCCTTCAGGTCCAGGGGTCTTCTGCAGTCTCACCTTACTACTGCTGGGCCACTAGCCACTGGTGAAAGCTAGGGCCAAGCCTTCCCAGATCTGCAATGCAGGTGAAACCAGTTGGTGCAGTGACAACAGTCAATTGGTGGTAGATTTTTAGGGCTTAATTCAAATAAAGTGTTGGAAGACATGGCCAAAATGAAGTTTGCTTAAGAATCTTAACTTGGTATGAAAACAAAAGGAAACAAACCCTGTGATATGTCACTATAGGCTGCAAAGGCCAGGCTTCTGCAGGAGAGAAACTAGACAAAGCAGAGGTTAGTTTCTCACAAGAGAGAAGTTAGGTAGCCTGAGAGAGAGAGTGGGAGTCAGCTAGCAGCTTTGCAGCTGCACAGGAAGGCTTTGACACCCTGCACAGTCTTAGCATGATATCCTCTCCACAGCTCACAGCATCAGTCTTATCATACTCACATGTCTTTGTAATGCACTGTTTTTATCACATTTATGGTAGCTGTTTTTATCTATTGTTAACTGGTCAGCATCCTTTGTATATGAAAGTGTCACTTGCTAATTTGTCAGTATACTTTGTGTATGAAGGTGTTAGTTACTAATTGGTCAGTGCCCTTTCTGTATGAAGGTAATTGGTCATTATCCTTTCTGTGTAAGAGTATAAATTCCAGCTTCTGGAACAATAAAGTTGATTCTGATTGCCATCAGCAACCAAGGTCCATGCCCTCATAAGCCACAAACCCCCACTTCTCAGCTGCTGCCACTGGGGATTCTTTATTCACAACCACAATTTGCAACTCAAAATGCATCACAATTCCTTGACACCCATTTCCTTGAATTAAGGAGACACATTTTAGGGATGTGATATTGTTTCTGGAAAGGAAAACAAGTGCAGTAATGTAATTAATATTTGTTAATTTCTGCAACAGTTTAGTATAGCTGAAAAGAAATGTAGTATCTTGGTTTGCTACAGTAAGACACAGTTCATAATAGGATGAGATCTCAGCAGAAATTGTAGTATTCAGGAAAAAGTGAACTCAGGAGGCACATGCTAACTTCTTCAATGTGCTATGTGAACCACAGAAAACAAAAGATGAGGTTTATAGTAGTTAGACAGACTAAAGAAGAATCCAATTTTAAGTTATCTGCTAGAGGACAGGGATAAATTTGTGATTTTTTTGTTTACTTTTTGTGTTTGAGATTTTTTTGCTTTGAAAGGGGATGAATATTTGTGCAGCTTATACTTAATTTAAATTTAAATTCTAACCTTTCAGAATTCCATGTGCATCTCCCTGTACTGAAATGAATGGAATATTTCAGGCACTTAATTCACACAGTATTAAGCCAAGCCAAAGCTATGAAAATGCCATAGTGCAATTTAGTGAAAATTTATCTTTCACTGGGAATTGTTCAATTACAACTGAAATGAGATTGGAAATAATCTTTTCTTTTAGAAACCTAGCACCTGGAAGACAATACATCTGTTGAAGATCTTGTCACTTCTATCATTCTGTGGTGCACCTGAAATTGTTCTAGCAGTAGTCACATGAGGTTTCTCTTCTATTTCTTTTGCAAAATTAGCTTAATTATTATGAATAGCTATCATCTATTTATTCCCATGACTATTTTTCTGACATGAAGATGTAGATATCAAGGTTAGTTTACTTAATACTGGAAAACACTTAAGAGCAAGGGAAATGAAATTCTAGGTGATTTGAGACTAAGAAGAAAATGTCATTTTCCATTAGCTAGCCACAACATCTATGGCTCTTAGACATTTTCAGACTGTGTTGGTTATCATTATCTTAGTAATAATGCAGGACCTCCAATAACATTGCTTGAGATCTATGAAAAGAAGGGTGGGGGGGTTTGGGTTTTTTGGGGGTTTTTACTGTTTTGTTATTGTTGTTTTGGGTTTTGTGATTTTTTAATCAAATTAAGATTATAAATACACTGTTAATCTATATTTCAGTACACAATTCTCCATTAATAAGTTATTGCAAGTAAATTATACCTGTGATTATAATTTGATATATATATTTGATATATATATATACACTTTTTGAGATATATATATATATTATATATATATATTATAGATAAATATAAAATCTTCTTTAGACCACTAATATTTTTTTCACTTACACTGGGAAGACCAGCAACTCTGTGTCAACTTACAAATGAGTGAATATGATTGATTGCATCTGCTGCACCTTGAGGGGAATGCTCCAATGTTTTTAAGTGAGCATTCATTTCGTTCTAGTTTTCACTGTTGTCTTTGTTGATCTTCTTTCCCCAGGTTATCTTCAGCACAAGGACACATCCAAGCTGCTAGGTCTTATCAAAGACTAAATACTTCCCTGGTTCAAACACTCATTATCATTCCTAGGTCAGTCCAGACAATTGGTTGGATTCTGTTGGTATAACCCCAGGGTACTTTATCATCCTGTAGCACTGCAACTCCTTGCTGTACAATAGAAATTCAGTTGAGGTCCATGAGAAAGCCACACTTACAGCAGTAAAATTAATATTAAGAAGGCATGATATGAAAATAGTTGCCAGGTACACTTTTGGAAAATATTTATTTTAAATTTCAGGGTAACTTTGCCAGTATCTTACCTTTTCAAGAGCCAAAAAATGTATGTTTTTCCAAGTTTCTTGTTCTATTCCAGAATCTATCTCTTAGGTGAGAGAAACATACATATATTTGCATATATCCTAAGTAATAGTGATTGATTTTATGAAACCCTGAAACTATTGCTAATATATTAATTCTTTTAGCTGTACAAAAAGACAATTTCTAATTTAGCTAATTAATTTTTATCTTCTTAAAATGGCCATGAAATTTGAGTTAATGATATACTTTACACAGTTCCAGTCTCTATTTTTGTTGTTGTTATTTTCAACCTACTTTTGTTATGTCGGGTGCAAAGGCAACATATTTGAGCTGTACAGGCTATGAGGTTAAAAACATAACCACTTCATGCCCTGATGTTGTTATTCCACGTGTGTGTTGATTTCTAGGGGTAAAGCTACAAACAATGATTTTTTCAAGTGTATTACTCAGCTCTCCAGAAAGTCTCACAGGTTTTAAATACTGGTTTTTAAACATAAAAAAGTTCCATCTTCCAAGAAGAAGAAAGAACTCCAGTCCCCCTGAGAAAGAGATCAGTCTTTGCCAGGGCAGAGTTATACCAGATTAAAACTTTGTATGATAAAATCAGGAAATAAACACCACATTCCAGACACAAACATTTGGGAATGGCAGAAGTTTCTCTACTTCTGTTCCTTTTACAGACAGGTTCTGAATAAAACTAGATCCCAAATTCATCCAGCTTTCCATAAGGCAGAAAATGTTCAAGTAGATCCTATTCTTTAAAAGCAACAGGATGAGCATCCACAAAGGTGGTGTGGTAAAGATGTGCCAGCTCTCACTGAAAGCAAACCAACAATTACTGATTTCACTGGACACAGTAAGTCTATGTTTTCCTCTAAATCATACCTGGTTTGGCATTGCAGGCTCTTGATTTACAGATACAGAAAAAGATAAATGTGCCAGAACTACTCTGTAAATTGTTGATTTATTCTGCTGGTGCATAGAGTTAAACTTCTGGTTTCCAGATTTCCCCAGGTATGGAGACAATCCAAACAGGCTAATACTTATTACCTGTCAGCTAAACCATGCAACACAAATACTTTTCCAAGGTTAAGCCTAAAAGCTATGAAATTTCTCTCCAAGATTGACCAGTCACTTTCTGTTTACCTAATTAGGAAAAGTGGATAGTGTATTTTAACATTTAGATTACAGTTGTGGATATTTTGGAACGAAACTCCACTGAAGTTGACAATTAGGAAAAGGTTCTTCACTCAGAGGGATCTGGAACAGACTCCCTGGGGAAGTTGTCTCAGCACCATGCCTGGGGGAGTTTAAGAAGCATCTAGATAATACTCTCAGGCACATGGTGTGATTCTTGGGGTGTTCTCCATGGGTTTAAGAGCTGGACTCAATGATCCTATTGTGTCCTTTCCTTCTCAGACAATACTATGATACTATAATGATAAGATTGGACTTGATGATCTTAGAGGTCTCTTCCAGCCTCAATAATTCTGGGCAATTTGAGATTTCTGCAATTAATTTCCCACTTGATTTGCTACTAGATTTAAACTTCAACTCCTTATTTTGTTTATTTACTGTTGTTCTTTGAAGACACTATCTCTGCTAAATACCAGTCAGTCAGATACAGAAATCTCTTCAACCTCTCTTTGTAAACCAACTGCTTTTGTCAAGTTGGTTTGGTAGGAATATCTGGCTACTTCAGAACAGCATGTGTAAAGTGCTTCTACTAATTGTGTTCACAATAGAATAACCTTCTCACTCACTCCTTGCCACATAGACTTTGCAGGAAATACAAGATATTTCTTAGCTCTAATGCCAGCAGATAAGACTACAGATACACAAAGAGACTTCAGTAGAGCCAGGAAGTAGCTATCTGAATGTTCTTCAGAAAAAAACCCCATAATTTACCATTATGCACAATTGAATAGCATGATTTTTTACTTTTTATTTTACATCAGGCTGGAACTAGTCCCATAGATTTTAAAAGGGGTATTATTATGGGTACCTGTTAGACAAATACAGCTGAGATGTAATATCAGAAATAAAGGATCATTAAAGAACATTTAATTTATGCAAAATTTCAAAGAGATTAAAAGGGCTAGGTTAAGACTGGTAGTTTCTCTCCCACTGGGGGGTATATAACATTTCTTGATTATTTATTCATCTGTAAATTGCATCAGCAGCAATATTGAGACAGCATAAAAATCGCATTCTGAAATATCATTTTCATTATCGAAAGTAATTATCAAGAAACATTTTTTTAACACATTTTTGTTCATCTTAATTATAAGAAGGTTTCTAACAGTTGTTATGGTGGATTTAATTCACCCTGAGTGACAAATGGGAGTCATTATCATAATAAGAAAATATAAATCAGACAGCAGTTTCTCTCTGTACTGTATTTTATGATGTTAGTCATATCTTTATATCTTTTTATTTTCTTAGGGAAAATATAGATGTCTATGGTAAGGTATGATTACAAGTAATTATGGAAGTGTTACTGGAATAAAGGTGATCTAAAATGTGATGACAATCATAACCATATTTTATTGAGAAAATAGTCGTAATTTTAAATAATATTAAACTTATTTGTAATTTCCTGATTATATTAAAACAGTTGTTTATGGGTATATGAGATTCTTGGAGTTAATTTACTTATAAGCATATATGCTTGCTGGTTAGATCAACTTTAACTCTCTAAAGCCATCATTTAGTCTGGCCTCCTTAATTAAGGCATACACCCTAAGCATTTCCTTTTCTGTAACCAAATTCCACAGCCTCTGTGCAGGTCAGTTTTAGACTGTAGAAATGAGTAAAAGCATCTGCTTAAGAACAGAAGTAGGTGCTGAAGTTATTTCAAAATTGGAGTCTTTCAGTCAGGACTGGGCTATGCCTATTCTACACATTTAGAAAAATCTTAAATACACTTCTGAGTTTTCATTTTAACTTTTATCTGTATCACAGAATCACAGGCTGCTAGGGGTTGAAAGGGACCTCTGGAGATCATCTAGTCCAACCCTCCTGTTAGAGCAGGGTTACCCAGAGCAGGTTGCACAGGATCGTGTCCCAGCAGATTTAGAAACTCTCCAGAGAAGGGGACTACACACCATCTCTGAGCAGCCTATTTATACATATAATATATATATATATTTATTTCATTTTGTTGTTATTGTCATTAAAGCTGTTTTAGTTTTCCTTTCCAATCCATAAGTCTTTCTCACTTATTCCATTTATCTTCCTTTTGGGAAGGCAGAGGGGTTAATCTGCCACTTGTCTAGTGGCTAACCCAGCCCTTACCCTTGATACCAGTCTAATAAAGCTGCAGATATGGAGAGTAAGGTTTATTGTTCATCTTCAGACAGCTTTAAGTGTCACCTCTCTTCACTGAGATGCAATTGAGCTTTTCTTTGCAACTACATCCCTCTAATGTGATGCTAACAGCTGTACAAATGACTATAAATGTAGAATAATATAAGCACAGAGTGGCAGAAAATAACAAAAATTACAGATGCTGCAACATGGGGATTAGAAATTATTTCACCACAAAAGTCTGATTGTTCTTACATTAAAACAACAGCTTTATTGTTTGTCCTTTCAGTTCCTGGAGGATTAAGGCTGCAAATGCCTCAGTGCCACGTGGACCATCCTCTGCATGCAAATGGTTTCAGCTATAACACCTGTCCCTGTCAAGCTGTGCTGGGGAAGTGTGCATTGGGGTGTTTAAAAATGACACCATGACAGTTGAGATCATCTAACATGCTCAAGGTAACAGGCTCCTGGCTTAATCACCAGGGGCTGGAGTCAGGGCATAATCAGTGATGGATCCTTAACCGCAGTATTTGCTCCTCGCCTCGGTTCAGCGGAGCCTGAATCTTGCTGATTTCTCAGGCATGCTGCAAGACCCATTTGTACTCTGAGGCTTTTCCAGCAGTGAGAAATAAAATGAGGAGAGCTTTCAGGTGATTTGACAGGATCTGGAGAGTCTTTGTCAGGTTTGCTTTAAAAGTAGTGCATGATAGCATCTGTAAATATGCAAGGAGGAGGAAGACGGGCACACAGTTTCTAGCACAGAGCTCACTGCAGGCTGAATTAAACTCTATGTAAAAGATTTTTTTAGGTTCAAGGGATACAAACCTTACCCAAAAACTTTAGAAACACCCTCCTGCTCGTGCTTCTTGCAGGTACTTAGCACTTACACCTGGTATTGTGAAAGGCAGGGCCAATGTGAATAAATGAAGCTCTACTGACTAACATTGAAGTTTGCTGGAACTGAAGAATTGAGCCTCAATGCATTTAGCTTAGCTGCAGAAGAAACTGATTTTCTGTTTCTTGAAAGAACATGGGTCTTTTTTCTTCATTGCTTTTAAATAAGTCTAACCAAATATTTGCTTAACTTTAGAACATAAAAACTTTGAGGTTCTTTTTTGTGCCCAGAAGCACAAATGAACTCTAGAAATGAAGGAGAGATCACACATCCTATGAAATGAGAAATGTTGAAAACACTGAGTGAAGAATTGTGATGAAAGTGGCCTTACAACCTGTGTGATACAGAAATACTGCTGGTCACTTTTTAAGTGGGACCCAGCTCTAACTGAAAGGTTGACTTAGTGCCTAATCTTGTAACACAAGCTCATGAATTTTTATTTATATTCCCATGAGAACATTGTGTATAAACATGATACTGAAGGCACAACACTATTAAGATCTTTAGGATACAGGTTTTGCAAATGTATCTGTCTGAGGAAGAATGTCTTTCCCTCAGAGCTGTCCTACTTGTGGCAAGGCCTCTAAAAATCCTCAGACCCCCAAAGGAAACACCCTTCACACTTCATAGCTAAATTCACCTGCAGCTTAATTTGTTTTCTTAGCTTGATTATATATAGCAAGTAAAAAAGCTTACCAAATACTTCACTTTAGCACAGATTCTGAAGTGACTGCAGAATGCATGATGAAGACCAGGGGGTTTAGTTGGTAAGTTATTCTCCACTAGTTACTGTTCTCCTTGAGTGGGAACAGTATTTTAAAATGTTAGTGAAGACAAAGAACTAAATTTGTTATTTTTGAGAAGCTTCCTCTTTTTGTGTCTTGGTATATTAGGAAACAAGGCACACAGTGCTGTACTGCATGCCACTGATTTCATTTTTCTTTTTGCATTGCTCTGACAGCAAGGTCATTTATCTTTTGGATAAGGAATAAGAAGCAAAAAGGAAAATAAGAAAGTTACTTCATTTGAAAGTTTGGTTGCCTACTCTTAAGATGAGAACATTCAGTCCCTGCCTACTGCTAATTTTTATTCCACACAAGAAAGAATGCTTCCTCATCAGTAAGTTGACTTTGTGACAGGTTTGGCAGTGAAGTCAAAGTACTGATGAGCATGATCTAGTAGTTTAGGATTACTTGCATTGCAACTGCTTATTTTTTCAATTACATGAAGAACTGAAAAGTGTGAAGAGAAAAAAACAAAGAAAAATGTTACTTTTATTTGCACATTGTTGGGTAGTTCCAACATGCAGTGAAGTGTCTCATTCCAAGCCTCTCTTCAAAGTATCCTAGAGAGTTTTCCAAGTAATGGAAAACTATTCAACCAGGTTCCTGCTGCTTTCTCTGTGGGAAGGTCCTTGAGCTGTGAGATTTTGCAACAGATGTATGAGATGGGAAATGTTCACTTTTATCCCTTCTCCCTATGTCTCCTTCACAGCAGCTCCCCAAATACTTCCAGCTGGAAATCAGAAACTAACATGAAAACAATCCTCTTGAGATAAGAAAGGGGGAAAGGTGTTTGGTGAAAGACTTTAAAGTTTCTGTTTTCATTCCCGCCCACCTCTTCTCTTGAACTGAAATGCAACAAAGTTTCCAAAGGCTTTCATGAAGAAAAAGAGAAAGAGACTTCAATAGAACATCTGAGTAGCCAGTGCTCTTAACTGGAATGGCAAGGGTTTAGGTAAACTGCAAAAATCCATCCTAACAGCTTCTAGACACTTGCATTTTCTAATTAGAAACACTTTGTCTGAAAATATTGTCTCCATCAGCTTCTTTCCTGCACTGAAAAGCAATACATGACTAACAGAAAAGTGATTATTTATTGAATTCATAGGCATGTAAAAAAAACAAACCAAAAATCAAGTACTGAGATTTACAAAATTTGTGAAGGTACATGAGTGCATGAAAGTTTATTAAATTTAGATCTTTGAAATCCCCTAGAGGAGTAAAAATAAGTATATCAAACAAGGTAGGTTGCTTAATTCCCTTTGTTTCAGTCAGAATACGTGTACTTCTGCTTGAAAGACTACTGAGAAAATACAGGTCAGAACTAATTTGAAATGTATATAATGGGAAGGGATTCAGAGCTTTTCACATTATTTTTGGTACTGAACTTAATACAAAACTGGAAAGTTATCAATCTAATCAGGCTTGATCTCTTCTCCTCTGTAAAATGCTGAGACATGTAAGGCTTTATATTCACTTTTTTATTATTATTCCTTCAGCAAAAGCTTTCAAAATCCACTGATGCATATTTGCTATTTTGCTTTCAGAAGAGCTCATATACACATAGACCTGTAAGAGGCAAATTGTAACTCTTCTTCAGATACTGACTTCCCTGATATCCAGCAGCCAGCCTTCTTTCCCTTCTCTGTGTGATGTTTCCCCATTCTGTTTCATGTCACACAACCTAGACTTGATATCTGCCTCAAATATCATTACCTATATTGATGATTTCTAGACGAGTAACTTTGACCCTTGCATTTATCTCCATCAACACATCCCACAGCAGTTCTCAGCTGATATACAATGCTGTGCATCGACTGCCAAGCCACATAGGGAAAGATGTTTAAGCATGAGGAGATATAGACATTCATCTCTCTGCTTTCTGTGTTAGTGTACAAACACATATGTGCAAGAAATGGACACTTAAAGTATAGACAATAAACACTAAACTGGAACACCTTTGAAAATCTTTCCCATGACAGAAGTACATATTCTTTCTGTATATACATACTACTCCATTCAAAAATCTGGTGTTTTGAAAGGATTATCTGTAATCCTCAAGCATTTCATCTCAAGAACTGATGACTTACACTCTATCTAGCAAAGTAAAACTCAAGAAGGGCTTGATCATGACTGGCACTCATTTGCTCATCCTCAGTTCAACCCTGTACTTATACTATTCCACAAGAGCTTTTCTGCTACTTGAAATTATTTGTCTTGCCAGTAGCTCTTAAACCATGAAAAAAAAAGAGAAAATTTTCTACCAGAACTTTAGAAATTACCTTTTACCTTCTGAATCAGTGGGCTTTAATGTGACCATTTAAAAAAGTTGTGCTGATTCAAGAACTTGTTCAATCAGCAGCTCCTTTGATGAATATTCATCTTCTGCTTATCTTAAAATTGATTTTGACAGCTATCTGTTGCCCACTGCTTAGAATCAGTCAAGCACTTGGCATAGGCTTGTGTGACATTTGCACTTTTGGGGGGTAGATTCAGCCTTTTTTTCACAGCCACCAAATGCTTTGCCCATGGCAAAACCAGTAGTCTCTTTGGGTGGGAGGCTGCAGCTTCTCTGCACAAGACAATGGAGCACTGAAAAAGGACTTTCTGAAGATACAAATATATCAGTCAAGCATGAGAACCAGATCCAGTACAACTGTATACTGTATAAATCTGCCAATTGGCATCCTCATACAATGAGAGTAGAGGTGTAATAGCCCATGAGTAGGACTGTCCCACCTCAGGCTTTATAGCTGTTAGAAAAAAAAGCTTTGTGCCCATCTTGTACCTCTTTTTCTTCCATCCAGTATGTGAAGGTCTAAAATCAAATGACATTTGTGATTGGGTGTCATGGTTGAATCTCACCCAGCTGGCAGCAAAGCACTGTGCAGCAGCTTGCCTATTCCTACCCTCCTCTAGTGGGATGGGGACACGAAATATAACAGAAGTTTCCAGGGTCAAGACAAAGGGCAGGGAGGGCTCAATGACCAACTGTGATCACAAGCAAAACACAGGCTTGACTTGGGGAGACAAAACCATCACCAATTTACCAACTGAATCAGAGTAGGACAGAGATAAATACAATCAGATCTTATGTATATCTTCCTCCCACCCCTCTCATCTTCCTGGGATCAGCTGTGTTACCTCCCCCCCACCATCGGTGCAGGGGGACGGGGAATGGAGTTTGTGGTCATTCACACTCTGTCCCACGTTGTTTATGCCACTCATCCCTCTTGAGGGGAAAAGCTCCTCACAGTCCTCCCCTGCAGCAATCTGGTATCCTTCCCAGGGGAGACAGCCCTCTGTAAGCTTCTCCCATCACAGAGGACCCTTTCCACTGGCTGCAATCCTCTCAGTGGCAGACTACTCCAGTGCAGGCTTCCCTCAGTCACAGTCTCCTTCAGGATCAGTCCCCTGCTCCAGTGTGAGGTCCTCCACGGGCTGCAGATGGGATTCTGTTCCACCATTGATCTCTAAGAGCTTCAAGAGCTCAGCCTGACATCTCACCATGGGCCAAAGAGGAGCCACTGTTCCTCCCTACTCCTGCCTCACTGACTCCATGGTTGTCTCTCTCCTGTCCCACTCCTCTCCCAAACTGCTAAACCAAAGGAACTTGCATAACAGATTTTTCCCCTCCTAAACATGTTATCACTAAAACATTAATTGGCTTGGCCTTGGCCAAATCAGTTGGATCTGGCTGGGACCTGGGGTTGCTTCTTAAAGCTTTTTTAGAGAAGCCACACTAATAACCCCCTTCTCTGCTACCAACACCTCAGCAGGCACAAACCCAACAGATTGGGCTAGTCAGCTAAAGGAGAGTTGAGAACATTTTTGCCTTAGAAAGAAGAAAGAGGAAGAAAGAGAATGTGAGATATATATTCAACAATAACACTGTGTTAGAGGAGTGTAAATGACAGAGGTGTTAACACAATACTGTTTGTTACAGTCTTTTAGTCCTGAGTAAAAGTGGATAGAGTATGTCATAGAGCTGGGTGATGCTGGGAACTTTTTCCTAGCCACACACAACAGTTTAATTTAATTTTGTGTTGCTGTTCCATAGTTATTAAAACAGTGACTCAGTGAAAAATGATATTGTCTTTAAGGATATGCTCCTTTAGGGTACACTTTCATAATTTGCCAGAGATTCACTCACTTTAACAGAAGTCCACTCAAATCTATTAATTAAAACTAATGGAGCATCTGACCCAGCTCCACTACCCTGTTTATAATTGTGTCCCCTGTAGAGCTATTAAAAGAGAGGAAGAACAAATTTGAACTGTATATTTGTGTGGCTATAATAACCAATTGTCTTGTGTCAGCATACTTATTAGTGTTAATTCCCAAGACAGATATTCAGATTTCAAGTTGACTTGAAAAAAAGTCACCTAAAAGGAGTCAGGTTTAGCTGGATTTTAAATAGTAAGATTAGCAGGTTTTCAGTTACAGAAAACAAACATAATTAGTGTTTGGTGTTAAACATAAAATATCTCCATGATAGAGAAACATCTCCACGAGGGTGGTTAGACAGTGGAACAGGTTGCCCAGAGAGGTTGTTGAAGCCTCATCCCTGGAAGCTTTTAAGACAAGGCTTGATGGGGCCCTGGGCAACCTGATCTAGTGGATGGTGTCCCTGCCAGGCAGGGGGGTTGGAACTAGATGATCTTTGAGGTCCCTTCCAACTCTGAAAATTCTATTTATTTCTATTTCTATTTCTATTTATTTCTATTTCTATTTCTATTTCTATTTATTTCTATTTCTATTTCTATTTCTATTTCTATTTCTATTTCTATTTCTATTTCTATTTCTATTTCTATTTCTATTTCTATTTCTAATTTCTATTTCTATTTCTATTTCTATTTCTATTATTTCTATTTCTATAGCTTTATTCAGCAAAATTAATAAATAATCATGTTCAAGAGCCATTCACCCAAATTCCACTACTAATTCTGATTAGTCAGAATATTATGAGGTTATGTAGGTCCTGGATTTCTTTTTTTTGTTGTTGTTGCTGAAGACCAGTACTTTGTTCCTGTGTACTACATGACTTGGTCCTGTATGAGATTCAGGACACGCATCAGTGCTGCCAATATTACAGAAAGAATGTGAGTGACTAAGAAAAAAAATTAAGTGAGGTGGCATAAAATCTAGGCAGCTGTGCTAATCACATGTGAGATTTGTCTCACAGATGACTGACCACTAGGTATTGAAAATGGAGCTCACCTCTTTTCTCTCCTGGGTTTTATGATCTTTTTTATGTATTTTACTGTTATTTCAGATGTGTGCTGCTGACAAGTTTCTCTTAATATGTGAAAGCTGGAAAAAGTTTTACTACCTGTTCTCCTAGGGACCTTCTGATCATGAAACATTTATTTATTGGCTTATTGGGAGGTGACAAAAAGTACATTTAGCAGAAACAGCTATGGTGACATGGCCATGAAACTAGTCTCCAGGTCTCAGCAGGTTTACATCTCTTCTCTCTGTAAAATTTAGGTTTCCTCTGAGTATATATATATACAAAGGTATGATCTCATCACTCCTAAAATCTATACACGAGTTGAAGCTCATTTAAGACTACTTTTAGTGCTGGAGAAAAATTTGATGTCCCAAGCCCTGAGGAATTTCAGTGTCACAACATCTACTTTTATCTCAGCTGGTGGTGAGAATTACCTGACAACTATATTAAAATAGAAAGTTTTCAGTTACAATATACTGTAATATATTCAATTTTATTTAATTTAAGCTTGAAAAAAACCCACATCCCCAAAATATTAAGTGGAACATGCTTATGTAATTCAGGTTTTTATGAGTTAGGCAGGGGCCCTGTAACCAGAAATGCATCTTTTTCTAGTGAGTATAGGATGAATACTTTAAGAAAACACTGACTCTGATGGTATTAAAATTGTAATCAACATTTGTCATTTTAAGCCTAAGAAATATAAAAATCAGTAGCAATCCTAAAATGAACATATTCATGACAAATATTATTTGTGATTACAGAACAAATCAACACAGAAAATCAAAAGCTTACTCTCAGAGTGATCAGTATGAAAAATGGTTCTAGTTAGCTTTGATCCATCATGACAACTTTCTGACTTGGAAACTCTTTACATGCTCAAAACTGGGCAATGATTCACTCAAAAGTCATTAAACAAATATCAGTACTTGTAGATATGTTCAGTGCTGTAAGAAGAATGCTAATTTTCAATTGTAGCCAGCTGTTATCAGAGATAAAAAAGTAAATTTTCAAGACTACTATTACATCAGTATAAGCTGTGTATCTTTGTCATCAATGAATTGCTGTAATCCTAGAATACTGACTACTTCCATGGAGCATTTTCAGATGCTATCCATCTCTGTGGTGCATTACCTTTGCAATAGATATACGTCACTAAAACATTTAAAACATTTCCTGCTGTGGCAGGGGGTTGGGCTAGATGATCTCTAGAGGTCCCTTCCAATTCCTAACATTCTATGATTCTATGAATGGCATCACAACCCTCTTGTGTGTCAGCCACCCCTCCAAGATTAACATGCTCTGTTTCTGAACTTTGTAAAAGCAAAGCAGTAGGTATGAAAGTGCCATGTTAAAGTACAAAGTCTCCAGTTCTGGTCCTCAGAACTCAGTTAAAACTACAATAAAAATCACAATTATTACATAAGTTGTGTGTTGTTTCCATGTCTGTTTTGCTGCTTGGCAGAAAGACTTAGGCTTGGACCTGTCAAAGGAAACTTCTCTCCAGTGGTATGACATCTAAATTTTATCAGTATAGAAAACTTTAGTTTGGGTAAAAACTATAAACCCATCTCTGATCTGACAGAAGGTACCAAAAAGACTAAATTTCCCAAAATATAGCAACTAATATTATCTGCTTTATCAGCATAAATTATCCTTGGATACCTCAGTATGTTAGCAACAAATGAAAGCGATTTTGCCTCAACTTCTATTTGTGCTTAGATTTTTTGTCATTTATATAATACTAGCAATCAGGAAGACTATGTATTTGTAATATGTATCTTAAAATATGATTTTTCAGGACAAAGGTGCTTTTGGACACACTTCATATTAAGGCCACGTTTAGAAGTAGTTTATCAATGCTCAACAACTATTGTTGCTGCTGCTTAATTGTGAGTTACAACATCAGACTGGAGAAAGTTTGGTTATAAACCAGATTGATAAGCAGTGGCAACACATTTTGCAGATGAGCTTGTATGTAATTAAAGCACAGGAACTCCACTCTGCAGTGTGCTTATTACAATCTAGGTTAATTATTTATTATCATTTTTCAGAATGTACTGTTCTAATGAAGTGCAAATTGGGCCATTCCTCACAGAGAGTGCAAAGGCTACATGTGCACATTTAGTTGCCAAGCTTATTTTACATGTGAGTTTAAGGATCTTACTGTCAGTTACAAGGAAATTATTCTTAAGAAAATGTTTAACCTCAGTGATTTCATATTAACACAGAATATCTGTTTTGAACTGAAAGTAATGGCAGTCTGCACTTCAAATTTAAATGGTTCCTATTAAGGCCACCCAGAACCATATATTGAAAATAAAAGAAGGGAAAGCACTTTTTTCACAGCCAGTTTCTATAGGATTGTTGCAGGCATTGGGATTATAATATTGAAATCCCATGGCCAGAATCACTTTCTGTCCATGAGCTTTTGCAATTCATATAAATCTGTTTACTTTTCAAGATGCACATAAATTTTCATCTTGAGGAGTACTAACACTACTTATTTACTTTTCCATTCTATCATATTCAATATACCTTTACCAGGAGCCTTTGAGCAAGCTCATTTTTGACCTGTGAAGGGAGAACATGAACTGCAATCTTCTGTCTTGCTCTGAGGAGAATAAACATCTTTTCAGCCATTTTTTTTTTTCAGTTCTAGTCACATCCTTGACAACTACAATTACTATGCTTTATGTGTTAGAAGCCTATCACAAAATCTACTCAACCTGGGTTACTGTCTTCCCAGCAACACAAAGGCAGAGTGTTGAGGTCCAGGAAAGAATTTTTTAGTGGGTCTTTGTTCCTAACATTTCTGCTTTCTTCACAATCCTGAGGTGGTGTTGATCATGCACAAAAATGACACTCATGTTTTTGCAGCCCCTAGAGTCTATATTGTCTTAAAGTCTGAGATAAGACCTGGCCTAGGGAAGCCTGCTGTGGCAGGGGGGTTGGATTAGATGATCTTTCAAGGTCCCTTCCACCTCTCTATATACTGTGATAAATCCACATCACAGTGACCCAATATTCTTTCAAAATGCATTTGATAGTTTAAATATTTTCATAAAAGTAAAGGCCAGTTGTGAATTGTATTAAATGTAGATGTATATTCCTAAAATGTCTGAGGTTGTTCAGATGTGGATTGTTATTGTAGGTCCATCTCTAGTTGTGTTTTAATTAAGTTTCTAAAACTGAGACAGGGAAGAAGGAAACTTTTATTTAGAAAGCACACATATTCAATCCACAGTCAAGAGAAATAAGAAAAATGACCAAAGAAAACCAGACATTCACAGGAAAACTTCAGCTCTTTATATCTTAATCCAGATCCCAAATGCACTCATATGATTTACATGAAAATTGTAAGACATTTTCAACAGTCAAGGCAAAATGAAAGTCAAATTGACCTCAACTGCCTTAGATCAAATAGGTCTAAACCCTTATTTCTTGAAGCAGAAAAAGTGCAGTCATCCCAAACATTTTCATTTTTTCCCCTTCCTCTCCCTCAAGAAAATAATTATTTTCATAGTAAGAATGATTCTCAAAAAGAAACTTTACACATGGCCTAAACATCACCGTAGCCATGGTAACCTGATCTTAACAGTAGGACATCTTGATAAAAAAAGATAGACATAACAGGAGGCAAGCTACAAGGCTCATCTTTAGAGCAGTTCTGAAATAACTTCTCTGAGGTAAAGGATGATGAAGTCTTTGTTCCTGTTAGATGGTTTGAGCTATTTGCCTCTCTGTGTGAAATCAGTGTGTTTGCTCTAAACTGGCTTCAAGGTCTTTACTTTAGCTATATGTGTTTTTTCAGTGGAGAGTAAATATTGAAATCTATCTACATGTCCAAGTTTAACTCCTATGATGTGTCACTAACTGGAAGAACCTGGATTTTCTACCTTATTACTTACCTCCTTGCATCCATAGGTTTCCCTATAAGGAAGAAAAAGATGTGTGTGGTGGTGGTTTCTAGATATATACCTCTTTCTTTCTATGGGTGGCCAATTAGATGTTAAAATGTGAATTATCCAAGTATTTGGTTGCCTTATTTCCAAACAATCTGATTGGAATTAGACTTGGAATTTGAGCCTCTGGGTTCAGTTTCTTATTTAAGAAAGCATAACTCCTAAAAGGATTTGGCTTATCTGACAGTGAGATAAGAACCTTGTCACCTCACCTGTCTCTAGGCTATCTAAAGGACAACCCAGAGGTTTTCAGTTCATTGATCTTTGAAGGTAACCTCCATTTGAATCTTTAAAGTTGATTTTTTCATTTCATCCAGAAGCCTGTGTATTAATTATAAGTGGTTTTCACTAGAGAGATCACTATCCCTGAGGTTAGAGAGAGTCATGAAAAGATATTCAGACTATATTGAAAGAGCTAATACAATTTTAAGCAAATATTGGTTTTTTGCCTTAAAACTCATACATTAACTGAAATGCCATTGAAATATAAATCTAGAGGTTTATCATACTATCTTTTTTTATTCTTATTATTTATTCTTCTCTATATTTACAAATCTATTTTCAGGATCAATAGTCAGAAAAGGTGAAGAATTATTTTCATTGTAACCTAGATCCTTCATCCAGTTAGTACATAAACTAGATTCTTTAACTCTCAAAGAGAAATGGACTCCTGGATTTGTTGTTGCTCAAATAGAGTGGACTATGAGCACATGTGTGAAGGTTTGAAAAACATTTAAAGTGTATAGTATTTTGGAGTTCTTAAATAGATGGTGGTAAAACTCAGAGACCAGTCCTCAGCTGGTATGAATTGAGAAAGATTAACACCTGCTGGGCTCTGGCCCTGAAAAGTCATCACTTCAGAAATAACTATCTCTGTGCTGGCAGGAGAAAGAAATTATTTTCTTTTTCCTACTCTTGAAAAAGCTTAGTCAAAAAAAATTGTGTCTTAATATCTTTTTTGCTCTTCTCCAAAAGTAGAAAAAAAAAGTATGAAAATGTACTTTGTGACTGAGACATCAATAATTAAATTAATTGGTACTCCTATGGGTTGTGTTACAGGATAAGCCAAAAAACAACTGGGCTGTTTCCCCAGCTTAAAGTCCTCTGTACTGCAGAAGGATGGATGGATGGGGGATGGATGGGGAATGGATGGATGGCTGGCAAGCAGTTGTGTGGAATTATGTGTGGAAGCTGCTGAATATGTTTAAATAAGAAAAAAAATACCCAAACACAAAAAACAAAGAAGCAAACCAACAGATAAAGCAAAAAATCAGTTAAAAATAGGGGGAAATTCATTCTTTAATCTTGATGGAGATTGTTTTGCCTGTTCTTTATTTTTTTTTGTTTTATTTACTTTTTTCCTCTTCTTTATTTTTTGGGGGTTTTTGAAATAATTTTTTAAACTTTTTTCTTCTTTTTTTATGTGTTTCATTTTTGTTTGCTAAACCAAATTTTCAGGGCTCTGATTTTCACAACTGGTTGCCCAGGTTTTTACTGATATTTTCTGAGAGGACTGCTGACACAATAACGTTGTGACCTAATATCATAGAAATAGATTCTCTGCTCAAGTTTCTGATGAGAAGCAGTAATAACAAGTGCCATGTAAATTTATTAAAAATGGATCCATATGTTTGACAACTAATAAAGAAATTAAAATAATTAGCAGCCACCAAAATACACTTGCATAAAGTAGGGGGGGTTTTGAGATTCAGAATCGCCAGAGCAAACAGCAACCTGTAAGTCCACTGAGAATGCAAATAAAAGGGAGGGTGCTGCAGATATTGGTTCTGTTTCACTAGAATTTTTCTGTTTAAAGTCTGGGTTTGCATTCCTAGCAACCTTGGTAATGCAGACTTCTCTTGAAAAGTGCTGAATTTCTGCAGGGTGCTGTGGTCTCAGCACCAGGCTAGTGCAGAATGTTCAGTTCTGACAGATTTCTTAGCTGGTCCTTTGCTCCAGCACATTTTCTGTCATGGCTGATAGCAAAACTTTGTCTTTACTTCTTCTGGAATGATTTGACACATTCTTTCCAAAATATAATGAAGTCATTCATGAATTATCTCTCTCTTTTTGTGCTTTTTGGGCTGGCAATGCAGAAGTACTTGTCAGGTATTGAACTTAACAACACCTCTATGGATGAGGTGGTTTTCAGATCTTACTGGAGTTTTGGTTTTTCTGGTGCTGGGTGAGGCAGGAAAGGATCCTATATAGACTGCATCTGCTGTGTTGAGAATTATGCTAGGTCTCACCCTGGTTTAGAGTGATTTCATTCCTATTAAAATCAAGGCAGCAGCTCACTCCATTATAAAGCTATTTTTAAAGCTTCATTCTTTGACAGTACCCATTGGAAGCAGAAAGATGGAACAGAAACCAAGTGCTGAATGTACTCTAAATCTTTGTATGAGTTTGATCAACTTATGATGAGATAGAAAAAATAACTTAAGCCTCACAGCACACTTGAATCCTGACAAAGTCTATTTGCCCTGGTTGAAAGCAGATCCTTGCAGAAGAACATCCACCCACCACAAGACAGAAAAGGCACTGCTAGCTCTACAGTGTGCACCTGTGGGATTATTTGACTTAAGTCAGGCTTCAGTGCCAACAGGTAAATAAACAAACCTTAGTTTCAGCCATCACTTGTTAGTTTCTCACAAATGGCTGAGAAGCAGGAAAACCAAACATAATTTACATTGCTCTCCTACACCATCAGAGCATCATTTCCCTGGTATTTAAATGTTTTATTGCCTGCCTTTTGGAGTTGTCCATGTGTTCCTTGTAATCTAAAGGCTATTTCTTACCAATAGTCCTTTCTTTCTCCCTTAACAATTGAGCTGTCATTATTCATGTTCCTGAAAATACTTTGTCCCATTTGAAATGAATGTTTTCTGCAAAATGCTATTTCATTTTCATTTGATTTAAACCAAGTGGAATTTGCAAGTGGAGTTTACATCAGTCTCTAGAATGGCATGGCAGACAACTAAAACAAATTTGCTTTATTTAATTCTCACAGAACTCAATATTTTTCAAGTAGCTGATGCTTGAAAACATCCATATGTATCAACTGAAGAACCTGCAAAAGCTGAAAATTAATTTTCCTCGGGAAAGCAAAGTAGAAAGTGAAACAACATGCTTGCAAGCTTAAATTGCAGAGGACACACACCTAAACTAATGATAATGCTTTGGTGTTTTGCCATGACAGCCATTTTACCACTTCCTTTGCTATTGAAAATCTCAAGTCATTAATGAGCTGATAAACAGTTCTGTATATATGTGAGTGCGTGTGTCTGTGTCTGTGTATGCAGAGAGAGAAAGAGGTAAAAAGAAACATGTCTTCTTCCTTCCAAAGTAGATATACCACCAGTTAAAAAAAAATCACACAAACTTGGCCAGGGAGACAGCACCTACCTTAATATTCTATCTACCAGATGAGAGGGAAGACAAAGGAGCACAGAAAGTTACCCACCATCATTATCACATCCAAGGTCAAACAAGCATGCACAATATTCTAGAAGCATCGGTACCTAGAAAATTAACCTCTTCCAGTCTTTGCTGTGTTCCTATAAGCATGGCTCCAATTTACAGCTGAAGTCTCAATAGTTTCAATAGAAGCTGAATGTGAAGGGAAAGAGCTAGAGAATGTCTTACTGAAATACAAACCCACCACCAGTACTTCCTAATTCAGCAGGAGAAAGAGAGGCAAGAAAGGAGACTTTAACAACAACATAGTTTTCTGCAGTCCTGGGATCCATTTGCTTGTGTAAATAGCAAATGCCACAGGAAAAGGCCACAGAATTTCTTACTTGTGGTTTCTGAGTCAACTTTCCAAAGCTTTTTTTGAGTTTATGAGTCAGTATCCTGTCTCAAAGATGTTTGGAGTTGCTGGACTCACTGACCAAATGTCAGTGAGTAATGCAAAGTTACTGAAATAGATAGCTATGATGAATGTTAATGTAAAAATCAATGAATTAAAAAATAAGGATTCTGACATTAGAAGAGGAATTGGTGGTACAGATAATTTGGTTTCAGTTAGATTGTGTCAAGGAGAGCAGCTTTCTTAAAGAGTTAGTTTCTGCTTGTATGTTACCATCTGAGAGCCAATACAGGAGATATACAAATATACATATATATATGAGACACATATGTGTGTGTATATATATATATATACATGCATATATAGATGTACACACTCACTCATAGAGGAGTTGAGATGATACACAGTATCTGAAAGAGGTTGGTAAATTCTGCACTAAGCAAGGATGTTAATGCCTGCCAGAGTAGAAGAGGCTTTTGAGAGTACATATGAAATGTGTGCTTTGAGTGGCAGTTTAGGTGGGAAACTGCTCTCAAAGGTAAAATCCATCTGTCAAATGACAGTGTTAAAACAAGGTGAACATGTATTAAATCAAAAGACAATAAAATAGCTCTGAAGTCTTAGTTGTTCTTTATAACATCTTTCTTTTAATGGGATGGCTACCATCCCTTTCCTGTTAATGAGACTGGGGATACTGAAAGGGACCTCCATGCCTAGAAGATTCAAACAGCTTTAAGCAATAATAAATATATAGGTACACACAGTCATTACTACTACTCATTCTCCACTCCTTGGTATATTTGAGCTTATATAGATTGTTACTGGAGGAGTAAAGAAATTAAAAATAATAACTCAGTAGGCATTTTTTTCTTGCTGGTCTTGATCCTACAAATCATTTACAAGAATATCTTTATAGGTGTGCTTAGTAACTGCCTCCATGGTGCTGTTTCCACCAATTAAGATACTCTTTGAAGTCAAGCATTTGCAGAATCACTAGCTTAGATAATAAAATCTTCAGAGGCTTGCTCTGTTTGATGTGATTAGCAAAAAAAGAACAATGAACTAAATTGTGTATTTACTTTTCTTGCAATCTGATGTTCTCATCCAGAAAATGACTCTGGGCAGGTAGATCTCTTGCACCTTACACTGAACCCTTCTGACTCCCTCTGAATGTATGTTAAGGCTTTAAACAGTCTCTCTCTAAACTGTTGAAATCAGGGCTTAAAATGGGAAGAAATCCTGACTTCTTGCATCCTTCATGGTTCAATGTTGATACCAACATTTGTCAGAGGAGCAGGGCAGTTATTCTGATTTATACTGACAAAACATCAAATCCTAAGATTAGACAAAATTGTTTGGAGTTATCTTTTCCATTTCTCAATTTCATCTTCAGAGAAATGAAGACAAGAATGTGCATAAAATTAATCTATTTCTTACAATTCCTTGAAGTGCACAATCAATATAAGGAATTTATTTCCTTTAAATGCTAAGAACAACAGGAACTGATTATCCATGAGGATGAATTATCATTTCTGTGATTAATTATTTTCAGTTTCTGCAGTGAGTGAATTTATATATTGAATTTAAACACATTGCAGCCTTCCTCTTCATCTTCCAGTTAAACAAACTCATAAACACATGAAAACAATTTGTCTTGGTATATGAGCTGGGAGAGGCAACATCTGGGACAGCTGATCCCAGCTAACCAAAGGGATATCCCATACCATATGACATCATGGCCAGTATTTAGAGCTGGAGGAAGGAAAAGGAAAGAGGATGTTCAAAGTGATGGTGTTTGTCTTCCCAAGTCACTGTTACCTGTGATGGAGCCCTGCTCTCCTGGGGATGGCTGAACAGCTGCCTGCTGATGGGAAGGGGTGAATGAATTCCTTGCTTTGCTTTGCTTTGCTTGTGTGTGGCTTTTGCTTTCCTTATTAAACTGTTTTTACTTCAACCCATGAGTTTTCTCACTTTTGCTCTTCCCATTCTCTTACCATCTCATTGGAGGGGATGGAGCAAGTGGCTGTGTGGGCTGAGCTGCTGGCTGGGGTTAAGCCATGATAAGAACATGCTAATTTAATCCTCTTACAAGAAAGCTGAAAGTTTTCATGGATTAAAAGATGCACCTTGCACTGTTACTGTTGTACTACATCTCATGCACCTACTAGGCAATTCTCTCAAAGAAAATAGACTTCTTCCACAACAAGAAATATAATTAACTGGTGATTTCTGTGCACTTAAACACCTCAGTTCCATCAAAATTTGCATTGAAAATTAATAAATTCTGCCCAAATACCTTGAAATCTCTTCAGGTTTAGACAGAATTTGAAATGTATAGTTAAAGGTTGTTCAAGGTGATGAGGTGTACTGTATGCAAAGTTAGAGCTCCTTTTACGCTTAACATTACAACAAAGCTTGGGACAGATATTCTTTTAATTTTAAAAGCCTCAAACCTGTATTTAAACTTTTTGTTTCTGGGTCATAAAATTGACTCTTACATCTGATTACTGCATTTTGCAAATGCTAGATGAAAGTCCTTCACTTCCTGCCTGAAATGTATGTGAAATACTGAAGTCATGCTCAGCTTTGGCTATGTTCTACATAGCTACTGAAGTAAAATACAGGCTAGACCCAACTGAGGTAACCAAAAAATAATTCAACTGTTGATTTAACTTTCTCTAACTGCCTCTAAGTCTGATTGAGCCCTTATAACTTCTAGAGAAGACCTGAAATAGGATGTCACTTCTTTGAACTGAAGTGGGAAGCAGTAAGAGGAAAAGCAGCATTGTTTCACCTACCTAGAAACATGTGAGGCCATAGGGAACTAGTCTGAACATTGACCAAGACTTTACTTTTCTCTTAGGTCTAAAGGCCCCTGGACCATAAGATGACACTTGTTTTCTGCAATCTATTCATCATCAGCATCATATCTCCAGAGAGTTGCAAACATGTTGAGATTCTGAAATTAGTTTTCTTGGGCATGATATATGATGTAAGAATACGACAGCTTGATTGCCATAATAATGGAACTGCCAGGCTCTGGCAGGGAGGGAAGCAGAAGAAGGGGGAAACATGAAACACATTGCAATTTAAATTCTGGTGCTGGTCCAAGATTGCTTTAATTTTGCTCATCTACTCCCAGAACCAGGAAAAATTTTTAAAGCTTTTTTATAAAACCTTCTGATACTAAATAACACTTTGGGGATCTAAACATTATCTCTCCCACAAATTTCTCTGGATCCTGTGTCCATGTTTTACTATGTGAGTTATATTAGCCTTGGATTCATTATTCTTACCTTAAGAAAATATTCTTATTTTCCCCTAATTGGTTTCTCTACTACAAATAATGGAAATTAAAAATGTAACACTTTCCTGTAACTTGACAAGTGTTTAAAGAATTTTGATAGGAAAATACAAAGTTAGATAGATTCCAATTGTTTTTCTTGGGTAACTGTCATATTAATTATTGTTGTCTGTGAAAGTAAAGATGATGAAGAGCTTACATTTATACATAACATAAAAGGATCCTCATTGTCCTGTCATATTCATACACATATAAGATACATGAGAATATGCAAACATATATATTATATAGAAGCAGTAGTTTTGCATTGCAGTGAAGTGTACTAAGAAGGAAAATGATAAGTAGTTCCTTTAGAGGCAAACTGCAGGTAAAATTCCAAGTAAGTAGAACATAATTTCAGTGTTGTAATTCCATTAAGACCACAAGGTCAATATTCCCTTGTGAGATTTTCCACTATCTCTTCACTACTTACTATCCAAAGCCTTCACCCCATGGAGTGATACCAAGGTTCAACAAACAGGTGGCAGAGGTGATTTAGCTAAACTGTATTCATCCCTCTGCCCTAATTTTATAGAGTGATTGGTGGTCAGTAGGTCTGTAGTTCATCACACAGATGGACAAATTCTTCTGCTGGTAGAGAGGTCAGTGACAAACAGACCAATTCTTACAGCTGAAACAACAGTTACAGCAGGTTTGCAGCACTTTCTGAATTACCACCCAAGGTATTAATTCATGGACAGAATAAGGAACAATGATATAAAAATGTAACAAATGTGTCACTCTTTAAGCACATTTTGAATGTGATTCAGATCCAGAAAAAGGGGTTTAGTATATTGAGCTCAAGAAACAACATTGATAAATGAATACCAAACAGTAAAGAAAAAATATTTGTGAGTGCACTCAGATTGGAAGGTCTGAACTCCTTTGGAAGCTGTTGTACCTGTAGTAGTCATTCCTTTAAATCATGATCTGTTCTGATAGGCAAGATGATCAGTTTGCTAAGTCACATCACACTTTGTGTGCACAACTGCTTTATCTCTTTGTATCTCCTGATGGTGTTGCAGAGCTCTGATTTTGCTTCATTATCTAGCTGAGATCTAAGAACAAGCAGTGGTACCCAAGCACTTTATATCCTAGACTGAATTCCAATACACATATCCTGAAATTCTTATTTAAGAAGCCATCATGAGAAAAGAGACTTGAATTTGGATATCATGGCAAAATAACATATTTTCTGTAAGCCATCTCTAGAATGAAGGAATCCTTCAAGATTGTGAATATCCTCTCTTCCTACTTCAGCAGCTTTGACAGAATAGTAACATGTCAGGATTCTATTCAAAGCTGCAGCTTGCAGCATTACATGGCATAAATGCCAGGGGACACTAATGTGTCACCCTCTTTAAGTAACAGAGAATGGGTTAATGCCATCACAAACAATGGCAAGGAATGTGCTCTTCCTCTCTCTATTATAATCCAAGCTGTTTGAATAGTCAAAGAAACTTGATTAACTTAGTGACTACTAAATAATCTATGGTGGTTGAGCCTGTCAATAGCCACTGACAAGGTTATCACCAAGATGTCAATGAGAGATGCTATCAGGATGAACACATTAAAGAGCTTGATAGCTTCCAGACAAGAAATGATAGAGGGGAGAGTGGCAGGGATAGGTGGCAAACTGTTGCACCACTGGGGAAAATGAGAAGAGAAGGGAAGAAAATGGCTGAGCTCCATGTTTGCTCTGATGAAGATTTGTTTGGTCACACCAAGAAACTGACAGTTAAATCAATTAAATAGGAAGCAACTTGGGTTCCCAGTGTTCCTTCTGCTGAAGCCTAAAGGAAGCTATGGCATTGTCTCCAAAAAGTAGTAGAGCTGGCTATGTAATAACTAGGACAGCTCTTAAACAAACAAATAACCTCATGGTTTGTGTATGGCTGAATTTTGCAAGGAAAGATTGCAAAGGCATTTAAACACTCCACTTAATTTCATGGAGGAAGAGATGCATAAAAACTTTCAGTAAAATATATCCTCAAGTTCTTTTCAATCTTTCAATACCTTTGAGAGGTAAAGTACTGTTATTACTCCTCATTTAGAAAAAAATATAATGCACCACAGAAGAAAGAGACAGATTTTTAAAGATGTTAAGATGTTTCAAGATAAAAATGTGAGATTTGTCAAAAGCAGGTGACAGTTAGACATGTAACTCTTAACAGATATTTCAATCATCAGAAATCAATGGAAATTAACTGTGTAGACACTTTAAAAAATACCATTAGGTAGATCATTAGTCAGAGATGTAACTTTCAAAACCCTTGTCATTATTTGACTTTGTGGTGTTACAGAGGAACTCTGGAATGTAAATAGTAGCTGAAAATCTCTGAAAATCTGCATTTGAAACCTCTCCTGGATCCACTGGCAGTATAACTTACTAACTAAAGTCAGTGACAGTGTAATAACATTACATCACTAATTCATATAAAGATAGTTAGCTGAAAGCCTTACAGTTATGAAAAACCCTTGCCAGAAAGACATCTCCTCTCTCTATGTTGCTTTGACCAAGCCTTGTGGGTATGTGCTATGTAAGGATTTGGCAGGCTAGTGTTAAAAGATGTCTCATGAATGAAAAGAAAGTCTCAGGGAATATTTTGCTCTAAATTTTTAGAGGTAAAGAAATCCTGAACTCAGAGAGCTATCATTTTTAATTCACAGAATATTTTTACTTTTTTTCATTTCTTCTCATATTCCTGAGCTACTCCTCACAAATCTCTTACCACCTGAACTTCTCTGCTTCATAATCTTCTTTCATCCTATAAACCAGCTCTCTGACCTCCTATCCTCTTACTGTAGTTTTCTTTCCTATTCCCTCAGCAATTTTTATTTTCTACATGTCCCATGGTTTGCTTTTGTCCTCCCAGTGATTCCTCTTCTCTATTCCCTATATTCATAAAGTTTGCTACAAGCCATGAATAACAAGAATGTCTGAACAGATCCAATGTGCCGCTTTTATGCTCCCCAAAACCACGTGAACAAAAAGAGTGACTGTCTGCATTTCAAAAGGACAAGAAAAACAATGCCCTGTGCACAGAGAAATAGATTATGGTTTGTTTTACTTTGAGTAAAGGACTTCATTGAGAGTGGCAGGAACTGAAGCACCTTAGAGATTACTGTTTGTTCCAGCTGAATCGTCATTGTCACTCTGCAATCTGTGACCTGTCTGCACTTCTTTACTAAAGATGTCTTATAATTACCAAGGCTACTGTGTTTCTAAACCCTGTGAATACTGTCATAAAGGCCATTACTTGGATTGTCCAGCTGGCAAAGAGAGTTTGGCCCTTAGAGGAGCCTTGGGTGTCCTGTTATGCAGGTGACATTGATTAGATGTGCTGTATGGAAGAGATGACATTTTAAAGGTATGAATATGCAAATGATTTTTTTCCCTACAGAAAGGGTAGCCTTATGAAATGTTACAGAAATGACTCTTACAGCTAATAAATAAAAACCTGAGAGAGAAAGGAAAGGCTCATACCTTCCCACATACTCTGTCTCTGAGAAGAGAAAGGAGGAAGCAGGAGCTAAATCTGGAATGACCTGTCACAGATTTATGTATTGAAAACTATCTTGACCACTTCCATTTTTTTTGCTTTTAAATGTGCTTTTAAATTGGCTTTCATGTGTTAACTGTGTGAGTGAAGCTGTTTACTAAGTTGGTACAGTTATGCAGGCTGGCAAGTGCTCCACCCTTCCCCTGTCTGGTGTCTTACACTAAGTAGCTCTAGTACTTCTCGGAAGACCAGCAGATTCCTGAGATTTTTAGTCTCTCTTTGTTGGTGAAATACTGGAACAAGTTGCCCCACCCCTGGAAACACTCCAGGTCAGTTTGGACAGGGCAATCTGGTCTAATTGAAGATGTCCCTGCTCACTGCAGGGTGGTTGGACTGGGTGACCTTTGAAGGTCCCTTTAAACCCAAACCATTCTATGGTTATATGATTTTCCTCACATCCTTCTGCCACCAGCAATGATGATTAACAAGTCTTTCCTCTGCACTGCACTCCATCTCACTGCTCCCTTTCCTGCTTTCCAGGCATGGGTGCAGACCTCTCAAGTCTTGCAGAGTATCAGACTCACATAAGCACTTCAGATGTTTCCCAAGAGTTTCATGCTTTTGAATGGCAAACCCTCAGACCTTTCTCATGAGAAAGAAGCCCATAGGCCTCCTGAAGCCCCTGCACAGTCAAGATTTACTCACCTGTGCTCAGTGTTTAGGGTAGTGGAACAAAGCATCTGCTCTGTATTACAGGTAGGGATGCACAGTACAGTAAGGAAAAAATGCCTTCTATAGGGCACACTCTCTGGTGTACAGCATAGAGCAAGGACACCCATGTCTGGAATTAAGCTTGATTGTTCTGTGCTCCTGCATGGAGAGAATGAAGTTGATGTGTGGGGAGCCATCTGAAAAACAAACAAATACCCAGCATAAAAACTAAACTTGCTTTCATCTCCTTGTACCAATAAGTGAAAAACTATAAATCCATTTATTTGTGTCAGTAGAAGTGTGAGCATTCAACCATCTACTCCTTTTTTCAACCAGATTTATCATTCTTTTCCACTGCAAAAGTAGTTGACACAAGTAATATAAGAATAGAGATGAGCAAGCAGAGACAAAACTAAGCTGTCATGAAACCCAGCTTTAAGAAAAAAACATTCAGATAACCCATATAACTGTGAGCCAAGAGACACAACACATTTATTCTTCAACCTCAAAACTCTTTCCCAGATGCCCAATTACTATACAGTTTCCCTTTTAGTAGTAGCCACCCTGCAGATAATTTTGCATTCTGCCAGGCATCAGCCCTGTAACTTTATTTTGTTTGTTCTTCAGTAGCTGTGTAGCCATTTAGGTTTAGCACTGTGATTCCAAGAAAGCATCAAAGCATCACAGAAGTGATGAGAAGTGAACAGTGCTCAAATTAGACATTGCCAATCTGCTATTTTAGAATAATTACATGAGGGATACTGACATTAAAAAGCAAGCTTTGAACTATTATTAAATAAAAAAGCTTAGCTCTTGTATAATTCTAAAAGAAAAAACAAAAGAGAAGTGGAACCTAAAACTTTTTTTGCCTTGGAATGCTTTACTGGGCCCTGGTATTGCAGCCTAATAGGAACAGTCCTTACCAGGTATTAGGATACTGTCTTCTTAATGCTAGATCATTATTATCATGTCTCATTTAGGGATATCAAACTTAGGATGGGATAAGATGTCAAAATTCAAACCCTGAAGACTGAGTTAGGATCTTTGAGGTAGGCAACAGTTTTTGTTTATGAGTGCAATTCTGGATGGCCCTTGGCAGAGTCTGGACAACCACATTTTCTCCTGGGTGTTCTAGCTGGGTGTTTGGATTGGCAAATGCTGGATTTGTCAAATCAGGCTTCCAGTCTGGCAGGCAGAATTAATGAATACTCCTGAAAGCAGAGGCTTCATTGATCAAAAGAACAAATGCAACCAACAGACAGAACTTCACCTTGGAGGCCCGTCTCAGGTGGTAACTAGAGACATCAAACACACAGAGGATTTTTGCCTTCTCTTCTGGCATTGTGACCAAAGGCTTCAGGGAGTTTAAACCATCACATGTATTCTTTTACATCTTCATCACAGGATCCAGCTGAAACAAGTATTAAAGATTTTATGTGTACTTTTGTATATATATGTAAATATATATATGGGTTTCAGATGTAGCTATAATATGGAACCTTAGAATCATTATGGTTGGAAAAGACCTCTGAGATCATTGAGTCCAATCACACTCCTAACACTACCATGCTCACCATTAAACCATGTCCCCAAGCACCACATCTATAAGGTTTTGTACTCTCCCAGGGATATATAATAGTATAATAGTTTACACATGTCTTTATCATTTGTATATTCACATAGTTATACATATGTGCATATATGTCTACGTGTGCATATATATGTATTAGTATACATATATACAAATATAAACACATAGTTTTTAATACCAGTTTCACATATTGCTGTTTCTAAAATGCAAATTTCAAATGTAAGGTCTTAAATGAAACAGAAAAAGAGAATTTATGCACACTCATTCTGCAAAAGGAAGTAGGATATAGTCATCCCTGCACTGACTTTAAGACTTCACTTTTAACTAAAGTTCACAGTATGGTAATGAGTTGTTGATTTTTGTCTTCAGAAAATGTTTGCATCCAGCAGAGAGGCTTTAGACATCTGGCAATGTCTAATGTAAGCATGGTAAAGAGTTATTGCCTATGGGATAATAGATGAGGGGAGAAATATCTCTCCAAAATACACACAAAAATAATAGGTGAGGTTGATATCTTTGAGGTTGGAAATTGTATATAATCCCTTAAGGTTATCTTAAGCTCTGTCATTAAAAAACACATTAAGACTTAGTTGTCTTTAAGTAATATAATTAAGCAAAGGTTTTAATCATCTTTGTAGGAAAAAATATAATGTGACTTAAGTCATATATCAATTTTCTACACACTTCTGTTAAAATCAACAAGACTGGAAACAATACACTGAGTGAGCCTGGAAGACCAACAGGAACATGTTTTAAAGCTTACTAAAAAAAAAGCCTCAGATACAGAATGCTAGAACACCATGAGATATCTAAATATATATATAGATATAATTTTTTATTCACCTTTTAAAATACTCCTAAGTAATAAAATAGGACTTGGAATATTTAGGTCAGTGGATCAATGTATTTGTCTTTCCAGAACAAAAGTGGTTTTGTATAATGGATGGCTTATCCTGGGAGAGAGAGGGAAGGAAGAAGGGAGATCACTTGAGGATATCCCAGTGTAAATCAATGTGAACCTAAGTACATTCTCCTAGCAGTCATCCAGCCCTCTAAATCCCAATCCATCAGTTATCTGACTTGCAGGGGTTAACAGAGGGGGTGACATTAGTGACTTTTAGCCTTTATAGTTGATTTAAAACTATATGTATATACTGATAGTTATAGTTATATATATGTAAACCCTGAATTTTACACTGATGTATTAGCAAGCATAACTTACAATGTGGAGAAAAAATATTCAGGCTTCTTTGTAGTACTTTGTGTTGATTATTTTCATTTTGTTTTCTTTTATGGTTTTGTTTGTGACTTGGTTTGGTTTTCACCATATTTCTTCCCCTCACTATCTTTGTAACAACTGGGAGGAAAACTCAGATTTTCACTGCCCAGAAGAGTGTTAAAGGCATTTTCTTCCTTTGGAAACTTTCAAGCCAAACAAGTAAGGATAAAACTAGGTGGAATAAATATTGTGATATATATGAAAAGGAAAGAATGAAAGCTGAAAAGCAGTGGGTAGGCTCCAGGCAGCAGGAGAAGGAAGTAAGAGGGTAAGAAGAGCAAGATGTTGATACAGTGAGGGGATTGGTCTAGATGATCTTTCAAGGTCCTTTCCAACTCCTAAAATTCTGTGAGCAATTTGGAAGCAAACTTGCTTTTATACCTGATCTATTCTGGTCATAGAGTGAGGATTCCCAGGCTGAAGTTCTACCCTCAGCACTTCTCATCACTGATGTTCATTACACCAATTTTTGTTTCCTGGCCAGTAGAATTACAATGGCAATTTCTCACACATTTCTTTGCCATTTGAAATAGGTCACTTGAGTATATTTTTTTTCCTTTCCATGATCTTTCTGAGTCATCTCATCACAGAATGTATTCAGTTACCAGTTCAGTAATGATGGTCTGCGGTGGTAAGAAATAAACCAATGTAATTCAGATTTCTATCACATATAGTGCTGTGATACTAACATCTAGACACAGATGCTAGGGGACAGGCATTTTCTGTGCTGGCTAACTACCATTGTATCTTTTGCTTTCTACTCCTCTTCACCAAAATATCTTTGGGAAAGAGTTGTGGCAGATTTCCTCATAAAACCTCATTCTGAAAACATTTCTTTGTTCTCTGGAGGTAAGAACTGTCATTTCCACTCCTTTTAAAAGTATAATTTTCTTAGACAGTTTTCTTAAAATGTATCAAAATAGAGTTTATAATTAATTGATGGCAGCCTGGCCTTTGGCAAAAGAAATACCAATGAGCCTCTAGATACATTTTTGCTGAAATATTATAAATAGTACTAGTGATCTCTGGCAGAATCCATTTCTCTGAAGTGCAGGCTGCATCAGCTCTGTCATGTCTCTGAAAATAAATTTAAATGCAGTTGTCTTTGGCAAAAAGAGCAAAATGAAAACTATTTTAGACAGTGCTCCTGCAGCATGGTGGGTACACTGCAAAATGAACAAGAGAATAAACAGCTTCAAATTCTATCAAAAGCTTTCTTAATTTTGAGATTAAAGAAGCAAATAGATGGCTGTGAGCTTTCCTGTCTCAGTATATCCAGTTTTGACCTAGCCACAAATACATCTTCCTACTGATTCATCATCCAATTTATTTACTTTTTTGTTAATTTTATGACACTTGCTTTTAAAATTAATCATGTTTTGGTAAAATATGCATCACTTAATGAGAATTTTACCTGAAATATCATTCAATGCTCTTTCTAAAAACAATGCACTAGTTATATCAGCATATTAAAGGTCAAAGGCAACCTGCTATTATTCTGAAAATCCAGAAAATACACTTGGAAAGCATGAATTCCCACTCCAACTCAATGGTGATCAGTCAATATCTAGTGACTACTCTCTAAATTAACAGTCATTTTAGTGCCACTAATGTCATCTTACAATCTGAGATGAAGGAGAAGTCTGCAAAAGTCTTGGCAAGTACTCATTTCAGTAGGCAAAATTAGTATAACAAAAGCATCACAAAGCCATAGAACATGCTGAGACATGCAGCAGGGCTGCTGGCTGCACCTCCCATATGAGTCTGGATCCTTCCAGCACTACCATTCCTTTGGCAGTTTTCAATGTCTGACCTTCTCCAGGCCAGGAGAAAACAGAGAATTTTCAACCAAGTAAGCAAACATAATTTTTCTGTGGCTTATTTCTCTTATTTCTCCTCTAATTGGTGAACAATGGGCACAGATACTTATTGTCATACCTGTGGCCCTGAAGTCATCTATTAGTCATCTAAGAAGTGCATCTCTTCATTACAAAACATGGTAATAACTAGAGAGTGATGTCCAGCTACTAAAGGTGTGTTAGTGAAAGAGCACTGGTCAGGACAAGGTGTAAAGAAATGTGAAGGTCCTCTGGGAGAGAATTTGCTTCTAGAAACCTTTAGGTGCTAGCAAGGGAGGAAGGAAGATAAAAGCAGACTAAATCTTTCTTGTTCTTTGGCACTCAGAAAAAGTAGCTGTATCAGGATTGCAGTGCAGGTATTCAGAAGGGAGAAATTATTCCTCATGTAGTAGATGAAGGTAGAGTAGATACCAATGTGCTCCTGGGATTTTTCATGTGATGCTTGGGGTTGGATTAAATTAAAAAAACCTCAAATCTGAGAATACTGAAAATTCAACAGCATTCAAACATCCAAATAGATATGACATTTTGGAAACCAAAAGGGGTTTCCCTCCAGACTTCCAGGGAAAAGGACTTTAGACTGGACCTAAAAATATATTATTTGTAGTTATAAAACAATAGGAAACAGGTCATTTTTCACTTCTTTCTCAACATGCCTTGACAGATGCCACTCAAAAACCTATCACTGTTTGGATTGGATTCAGTCTGCATTTCATGTTTGCATTTGAATTTAGGTCTGTCACAACCGATAAAGAGTGATAAATGTGACATTACTGCATCTAAAGATCATTAAATGTCAGCTCATGCACTGGCAGCAAAATGGCTGGCAGAAAGTCAATGATGCAAGAACTGTATGGAGTGTGAAGAGCAGAGATGGATCTAGGGCAGCAGGGAGTCATGCAAGCTGTGAGCAATCAATCAATCATTTTATACTGTGGAAGAATAAAATGAGACGTAGAGGCAGTTCTCTGTGTACAGGTAGAGAGAAAAACATCTTATTTGTAAGTGTTTTGGTTCATGTCTGAACATCCAGTAACCCTGAAGAGAAATAGCAGGTCAGTAAAAAGCATACTTTGTGCTCCAGCCAATTTCTTTTGATAATTCACCTAAAATTTCATGGGTTTGTGTGGGTTTCAACAATCATCTATTCATCTATTGCTAGAGTATGGATACTTTAATTAATGGTGAACAATGTGCAACTTGATGTTTATGCAGAATAATAAAGCTAGAACTGCTAGAACTAAATATGATTACAAAAGTGTTTGAATTTTGTACAATATAATGCCATCTCCCCTAGGTTTTTGGTTTTCAGGATTTATAACTTGGTTACTAACAGTTGCTAAATATAAACTGCACTTTTTAATGGATAAAATAATGGGTAAAAAGAATATCCATATTTAGAAATTATTTCCAGCCTAAGTTCTTTGTAGTATCATAACCTGCAAAGACTGGTGCAGCTAACACAATGGGCTTCTGGTTTAGACAAAAGACAGTAAAAACCACCAGTAAGAGAAAAAATAACACACACATATAATCCACTTCTATAAGAGTATTTATCAGTAAATAGGGGCTGACTGACTTCATTTCTCCTTCATAACTGTGAACTAGAATAAAAAAAAAAAAAAGGAAAAGCATAGTTTTCACTTTCCTTTTTTTTTGGAAAATAAATCATTAGCAAATCCCTTTAGATTGTTGGCCTATGCCAACATGAAAAATGTACTAACTTCACATAACAATTTTGTATACATAAAAATTACTGAATTTGATTCCAAAAGTTACTGAGTAATGACTGTTGTTAGGTTTTATGCCAAAGATTCCAATGAACACACACAGAAGAGCAAAAAGGAACAAAGGCAAGGGGGCAACCCATATAATAGCCTGTCCTTACTATTCCCATGGCCATCACAGGACATCAATCAGTCCATTAAAAAGTCTCTCTTCACAAACACAGGGAGCACAGAGGCAGGACAATAGGTGGAGAAATCCCAGTCACATATTTGGAGGAGCCCCAGCAACTCCTAAGGGCTGTCCCAGAAGAAGGAGGGACATCAGCACCATGATTCAGATGTGAAGTCCCCAGAATGAGCCTGCTGGAGAGGCTCTCCAGTCAACTGCTGGGCAGACAGAATGTCTAAACCCAAATACTAGAGGGATCTACATTGGATGTGTTCATATTGAGCTGGCAGAGAGGGGAACAGGACTTAATAACATCTCAGATGTTATTAGCAACATCTCAAATGTTATTAAAATGGTTTTTACTGTGCATACACAATAAAATCTTGTGTACACCTTGCAGCCTTTTTAATTTGGTTCATTTTTGGTAGTCTTCATTTTTGCATTGAAGGAGGGACTCTGAATGTCTACTTATTTATCTTTATTTCTTTTATGATTTGGCATGAAAAATCCTCATCTTCTTACTCTTCATACATACTTTTAATGTGGCTGCCATATTGCCTTCTCAATCTTATTTAAAATACAGCAAGATCAAAACTGCTCTGTGAAGACAACACTCCTATTCCTGTGATCACACCTAACTTCTACCAGGCAGAGAGGGATGAAGATTTCTTCACAAAGCCACATTTCTGGAGGAAGCAAAACCACTAGTGGAACAACTTGGCCAACTTTGCTAAAATGTTTCGAGTTTGATTTTGTTTGGGTTTCCTTTTACAACAATATAGATACAAAGTATTTGAAAGAAGTTAGAGCACACAGTGGAGCAGCAAAAATGTTGAATACATTGTGTGTTGTTGTGGTTCAGTTTGCCCTTAACAAATGCAAGCAGTTTTCAGGTACTTCTCTCTGTCATTATCTATTTTTGCTTGAACAGAAAAAGATAAATCGTGAGGAGCTTGAACAAGCTTTTGCTGGTAAACTGCTTCAGTGTGCTTTCAAGTGGAATATTCCATCACTGAAAACACAATGTTAACATTCTTCTGAAAGAAAGATATTTCTGGGTTTGAGTTCCTTTCTACAACTCCAGTCAAGACAGAAACTCTTCTGATAATTTCAGGAAAACACCTTTTCAATTGGAAAGTGAGTTATGTTTAAACTCTTGATGAAACTTCCACCATTGACTAGTATCAGATATTTGGGTTACATGTGAGATGAATCACCCACACATCATTCAATCACTTACTTGAGACATGAGAAACAGAGTTATGTTCCTTTTCCTGTTTCAGTTTAGGGTCTTTAGTGTGGCTCTCTTGCTTCTTCCTACCTGTGGTGTTCTAAAGTGTGGTATTTTTTCACTCCAGCATCCCAAAATAGAGCAAGAAAAATTTCTTAGCTCTGTTTTCAGAATATAAAAGAGGTCATTGAAGTCAATGCTTACTCTTAAAACAGGATTGGAATAAAGCTGAATGAACATTTAACATGCAACTGTATATCATAATATGAAGATAAGGAATAACAAAAATTCAACTAATGAGATCTTCATTGACATGACATCCATTAATAAAATGCACACAGCAGGGGGACAAGGCTAAATTATAAAACAGAACAAACATAAAAGGATGACATAAATATGTAGGGACAAAAATGAGAAAAGCTAAAGAACAAAAGGAAATTGATACAAGAGACCATAAGACCTCAGCCAGGTCAGTGTGTCCAAACAGGACATCAAGCTTCAAAAAAGATGTTGACTTTCTCCAGCTTATCAAGAGAAAAGTGAGGACAGTGTTGAAAAGCAAAGAAAACATGAAAGTTTTCTGTGAGGAAAGAGTTAAAGACTTAAGGTCAATTTTATCTTAAGAAGTCTGAAGGGAAAACATGATAAGAGTCTTCAAACACACATGAAAGTTACTTTTAAAGAGGATAGGAATACTTTTAAAGAGGATAGGGATAGAATAAGATATAACAGATTTAAACTTTAGTCAGCAGAATTGGGTGAGAAGTCAAGAAAAAAATCTTCTAAGAGCACAGGTAATTAAACTTGGAAACAGATTGCCTAGGACAGTCCAGAAACTCCAGTCATGTGAGTCCTAGGAAAAGGCTGGACAGGCAACTGCAAGAATGATATAGATACAGTCAACACAGTTCATGACAGGGGAATGGGATTAATTACCTCTTGGAAAATACTTTACCTGTGGTTACATGCAGCTAAAATATGTATCACTTATTCCTATGTACAGGAGACAGACTAAAGAGTGATTCCCTTGTGCTCAGAATGGAATAACAATGCCAATACTTTCCTTGTATGCTATAGCAAAATATTTATCTATTGACTATGTGTTGTAAGCTTCCCTTTTCATTCTTTAAAGTCACTAAAAAAGTCAAATGGCAATAAAGTTCTCAACTATGATGCCAATAGGCCTGATTACTACTAAAAAAAAATCTTTAATGTATCACTCAAAGGAGGGAAAGCCTCCAAGAGTCTTAGCACTCAGAGGTATAATATATTGAATGAATAACAGGAGCAAGACACTGTCTTAGTAGAAAACTCATAGATAAACCTCTTATCTTCAACAAAGAAGGCAGGATTCTATCTTCACTTACAAAACAAGTTGTGTAGAAAAGTATGGAATAAACCTCATTTTTCTTACTTAATTTTCTTTGCTAATATGTAATATGAGGACAGAAAGGGAAGGTGAAGCAAAACCAAGGTTAAACTTGACAGTTAACTGGTTTTGACTAGTTAAATGTGTTTTTAGTGATATTTTTTACTCTTCTAAAGCACCAAAACTGTTGGCTTCCACAACTGTGAGAAGGTCATTCTTGAAGTTTTTATTATCTTCAGCAAGCATTTGCTTTCTCTGTTGTCACAACATCCATATGTCCCACAGTTTATTTTTCACAGGAATTTTCTTTTAGGTGTTCTCTCTCAGACATAAACAGCTGTTCAAGTTAGCCATACTATAACTTATTGGGGAATATCAAGGGCTGCTTCCATGTTCTCATTCCCAAAGGACTTACTTGATTCATTAAGATCATGGAGTGTTTTGCTCAAGAAATCAAAGAAATGGCCACCCACCTCTCCTCCATTTATTTTTGTGTTATAAAATGATTTATATTTGTTGATGATAGGGCTTTATGTCTGACTTGTGCTATCAAGGCTGGTTATGCACAGAAGGCATTAACTATGTGCCTTGGTGTTAAAAGTTCTCTTTACCTATGAAGCTTCAGTTTGTCTTCACAAGCTGGCACTTGACTGTCAAACCCTCCCCCCAAACCAATCAATATTCTCATTTGCAAAACCTGTGCCATAAGATTCCTTCCTTTGTCATTGATTTTACAGTTACTCAGTTGTCAGTGTACATTGTTGATCACAGCACTGCCAAGAGGGAGGGCTATTGGGTGAAGGGAGGAGAAAGAATGGCTTTTTTATTCATGCTAAGATAGATTTATGGAGTGAGGAAGTTATTTTCCTCTCTCAGGCACTTGAAAGAAGATGCACTGCAGTTTATGCAAGCCTCTCGTTCTCTGTGTTTTACAGCTACCCAGATGAATATGAATATGAGGCATGGGGAAAAAGTTAGGAGAGTTTCTTGTGAGCATTGGAAACTCTTTTTTAATACATTTTAAAAAGAAAAAAAAAAAAAGAGAAGGTTCACTAGTTTTCATTTTAAAGCAAATGCATCACTTCTGCTTGGTGTAGCAAGTAAAAAGTTTGAAAGAAAACATGCACTTCCCAACAATCCCAAACTGTGCAATGTATTAGAAAATAAAGGTTTTAATGTCAATTATCATTAAAAAACTTATTTTCAAAAGCACTTCACCGTTTATTCATGCTGAGAAGTGCTTCTCATCTTTGAAATTTTCAGCTTGCTACACTGAGCAAAATGGGTGCAATTTTCTTTTAATTGTTTTGAACACCATGTGTGAGAGAACATGACAGAATGCAAATTGCTTCTACAAGATGCAAGAGGCAGAGAAGGTTGTTGAATTTTGTGGCATCCTCTGTTAGCTGAGAGCATGAGATTCTACCTTCTTGGGTCAGGGTGGAATTTCTGTCTCCCTTAGTTTGTGCTCTTCCTGTGGTTTTGGTTTCCAATGCAAGGCAAGAAACCACAGGTTTCACAGTCATGCTGCACTAACAGTTCTGTCCTTAGTAGCAGTAGCTTAAACCCTGGGTGAAAACTGAAGCGGATTCACAGCATTTGGGGGATTCTTTTTGAAGTATCTTGTCTGCCTCCCAGATATATATAGATATATATATATATATATATACATGAAATATGGACTGCAAAGCAGTCTGTTTTCTTTTGTCTGTCTAACTGGTCAGGCTGAACTTGGCAATTATTTTGGATTTAGCTGCAGCAATGTAGGAGTCATCTTGTGGTGCCATACTTTTTTACACAACAGGCTGTTGTCTCATGGGGAAGTGATCCTTCTTCTGTCAGCATTAAACATCAAGACCTGAAAAATAATGATGAAATATATTAACTGTTCAGCTTTTTTTTCCCAGAACCTTTGCAGGGCTAAACACTTGGTGGATGAATAGTTGTACAAGAGGCATCAATGCACCCCAACAGTCTAGAATGCCAATGGTATACAGTGCTGCATCAAAAGATGAGTAGGTAGATGGTTGAGGGACGTGGTTTTGCTCCTCTGCTTCACTATGGTGAGATCCTACCCGCAGTGCAGGGTCCAGCTCTGGAATTCTCAGAACAGGTGAAACATGGACCTGTTAGGGCAAGTCCAGAGGAGGCCACAAAAATCATCCAAGGTCTGGAACTCCTCTGCTGTGAGGACTGGCTGAGAAACTTGGAGTTGTTCAACCTGGAGAAGAGAAGGCTCCAAGGAGACAATCTTGTTGCTTTTCTGTACTTAAAGGGGCCTGGAAGAAAGATGGAGACAGCATTTTTATCTGGGCCTGTTGTGACAGGACGAGGAGTAATGGTTTTAAACCAAAATATGGATATTTAGACTAGGTAGAAAGAAGGCATTTTTTACACTGAGGGTGCTGAGACACAGGCACAGGTTGCCCAGAGAGGTTATAGAAGCCCCATCCCTTTAAACATTCCAGGTCATATTGGACAGAGCTCTGAGCAACCTAATCTAGTTAAAGATGTCCCTGCTTACTGCAGGAGGGTTGGACTAGATGACCCTTAAAGGTCCCTTCCAACCCAAACCATTGTATGATTCTATGATTTCTATTTTACACAGCTATTAGGAACCTCCTCATACACTCATACTATAACAAAATCAGAATACAAAGAGGACATAACTCAGAATGTCTATGAAATGAGACAGTGAGGCAAATTGCTGCAATGAAACAAACACTTTGATACTATCTTGTAGGACCAATTAGACACTGTTGATTAGGCTACCAGAAGATGTTTCTCTCTGCAATACTTCTCTGGCTTTGCCTAGCTACTTTACTTTCTGTAGCACTGCTATAAGGCACAGAGGTCAGATTTCTCTTTGAAAACCTTTAATGATCTGACAAAAGTTTTCAGTGGAGTTGGAATAGATATTCCCCCAGGATAATATGACATTGCTTTATTATTGGAACAGTTTCTACAGATATTCCAAAGTCAAATTAATGTAATTTTTTCAGAAATAAATGCCTTCTGCAGTGTGGTTTTTAGTGAAACATGACAGAACTGTCATACTATTTTTTATTAAACTTCTTGTGGTTTCAGACCTTTTCTCTTTTTCTTTCTTTGTCTAGGAAGCACAGGTATTCCTGGACATCATTTTGCACTTCAGCTGTATGGAAGAACTTTCAGTTTATGATTTTTTAATTCAATTTCTGACCCTTAACATGGAAGTTCCACGTGAATTTCAATACCTGCTCTCACTCTTACAAAGGTGAACAAAATGAAACACGTAACTGGATACACTCATGAGAAAAATCCACTGGGCCCTAAGATAAAGTAGATCTTCATATAGGTGAAAATCTGTGTAAGGATTGCTGGACTTCACCATTAACATCACAGGAAAGGGTTACTCTGCATAGCACAGTTGCTGGAGTCTGTTTGAAGAGGAATGAAAGCATAGGCCAGCAAAAGGCTGGTCAGTTAATTATTTGGTAGAAACCTTGAGCACAAAGATGCTGCAGGTATTCTTGAGTGCTCTTTTCCTCTTCTTTCTCTCCTTTGCCCCAAAGCCAAAGAAATGAAACCATGAAATGAGTATTATTCTATTTTTTATTTTAATTATTATCTACCTGCTCTTCCTGTTTTATTTACTTAAGTCTGACCACTACTCTTTCCCTTGGTTTCTTCTCAAGCTATGTCCACACTATAAACATTTGAAATCAGGCTAAAAACCTTATACACTAAACATGAAAGGAAGCTCTGTTCACCTTGAGCATAAATGCCAGAGCTGAACATTTTCATTAAGTTCTCAAAGGCAAAACTGTTGAGGAACTTTTTGTACTATGGTTGTGTGTGTGAGCAAGCCATGATTAAGAAACAGCATAGATGCACCCAAATGGCATAGAAATCCATGTGGCAGAGATAGTTTCAAATATCCTGTCTGGCAACAGTGGGACAAACTCTACATGAGGTATCATAAATAGAAGTGTTTAAAATGAAAAAGGAGAGAGAGAAAGAAACTATGTATTAAAGATATACATTTATGGCCATTTTGTTGTCTGAGCGCTGTAAACTGAAGACACATTTGTGTATACTTTGTGTTTCCTGTTTTAAGTCACAATGTTTCTTGAAATTCTGGGGGTTTTTCACCATATCAAACACTACCTCAAAGGAATTCTCAACCTTTGTGGTAAAGATTGTTTTCTTTTCCAAAAGATACTAAAGATGTTCATGGGTGCAGACCACAGGGTTTTCATTTTTGGTTCAATCTCACAGATTTTAGTTACAGTCCAAATAAATGGACATTTTTGGCCGTGATCTAACAGGGAGAAGGGGAATATTTCATTTTAAATAAAGTCTTATGTTCAAGCTAATCAGAAAGGAAGACATGTCCTAGAGGCACATCAAGATAAACAATAAAGGAAAGTGTACTGTGGATGAAGGCATGGCTAAGAATGAAAGCATGGCAGAGCTTTTTGAGACTCTGTATAACTTTGTGTAAAATACCTTTAGGGATTCTTGACATGGCCTTTTTGTTGTCCTTCCAGTCTGTACTCTTGCTGAACTATAACTACACAAAGAAGCATGTTTAAGTTTTATATATATTTTATACTTCACTTTTCACTTTGGCATCTAAGCTAGATTGAGATTATTGCTTTTAATAAGAAAAAAGACCTCAAAGAAGTAGGCACAATTTATTCTAAATAAAGTCATCTGGTCAGATACCAATGTAACCAGCCATAACTTTGTCATAGAAACACAGAATGTTAGGGGTTGGAAGGGACCTCTGGAGATCATCTAGTCCAATCCCTCTGTCAGAGTAGGTTCACCTAGAGCAGGTTGCACAAGATGAAGAATCAGCAGATTTTAACACCTCTCTGTTACAAATAGTCAAAAATATTGTGTTATTAATGATAGCTGTATATTATATGTAATTATCCATAACATTCACATAAACATCAGTCACATTACATATACAACCAGAAACTAACTACAGCTTGGGCTCATTCTGATATACAAATATGAGAAAAGGCATGCAAAACACTGTACAACTGCAGCACTGAGGAGTAAAAATGTGCTGCAAGACAGGTAGAAAGCCTCAGGTAGGTCTAAACCTAACATGAGTGTCTGCTGCAATGCAAACCTACCTTCTCTGACAGCATCTTGTTCTCCAAAGCCACCATTCTCATCAATTACCAACACAGATGTAGACAAGAAGCCTTACAAGTGGCCTAGTGTGCCTTTTATACATTGAACAAACCATAACTATTTTAGCTTTTTTAGAGTAGTGCAGGTAAATTATATGTACAATTCCACTAAGGCATACTTGAGAATGTGTTCTTTAAGAAGCTTGATGAGTCAGTGAAATTTTCAACCTGAAAATATGCCCTTGGTGGTAGAAAGCTGAGCAGTGTTCAACATTTCATTTGCTTTGCACATCTTAGTGTCCTTCAGTTCAAATACTTTCTTAGATCAGCAAAGGTCTATGCTGTAAGTGACAGCACTGAGCTCCCTACACATGCATGAATTATTCATTTCCTAAATAGATACATTAAAAAGAGAGCTATTTAGAATTTAATGAATATTAATCAGACCATTCACCAACATACCACATATATCTATGCTAAAGAAATCAATATGGAGGTGTAGTTTATTACCAGCATGCCTGCAAACAGACAACACAGTTCCACTAATATCAGGAAAAAAATTCACTTTCAAGACTAAAGGTACTTCATCTTTAGCCTTCTGAAGGCACACAGGGATTTTACCAGATTGAAAGCAGAATATTACAGAGAGAAGCAAGGATTAAGAAAGGCCCTATTTGCTTAAGCCTTGTGCAAAAATTGGTCTCTAAAGGAAAAGCTAATTTCCAAGTAAATCACATTCATGCAAAGATAAACATCCTAAACTACAGAGTGCAGATACAAATATCCACACTACAGATAGTCAGATCTGGAGTTTTAGTTTATTTTACCTGCTTCTCTTGCTCTAAAATTGCTTGTCAGACCATAAAAATAACAAATGATTTAGCAGCAGATAGTTATGCTGAAAACTACAGTGAATGGATTTCAATAACAATCCTAAACAAAACCTTTAATTTCCTAATTAACTCTCAGAAAAAAACTTGGGGGTTGAAATTTGCTTTTAAATTCATACAAGTATTTGTGACAATATTTATTCCACTGGTCACTCAGCCCTTTCCAGTCTTAAACCGGTCAGATGCAGAAATTCACATTATAGCATTTATTTTTCTCCTGAGTCACCCACAGTATCTCAAAACACTTCTGCATACAAGCTAAACAGTCACACTAATTAAAATTGACACAACTTCCAACAAGCACTATACTGTTTCTTGGCCATAAGATACTATCAGCACAGTTACACAAGCCTGCTGTAATTACTCCGTTGCAGGTGGTCGATTTGCCCATCAAGAATGTGTACTGCTAGCAAATCTTTCTCCTTGCTCCCTTCCTCTGTGATGCCCTTATTTTTCTCTCCCCACCCCAGTTTTTAAGTCCAGTGACTACATTTTGTCTTTGGGGTGGATGTCCTCGACAATTTTTCCTCAGATTGACCTTTGTGTCTCCAGGTGTCATAATAGCTCAGTGGCTCCATGTCAAGATGCTAAGAGATCCTTCAGGTTGTCTGGATTTTCTTATTACTGTCAGCATGGGTTACAGCAATCCTTTTTCTTGCCAGTGACCATCACCTGAGCCAAAATTAGTTGTGTAACTCTCAGGTTGGCTCAGATATAATGTGCTAAATAGAGTAATTGTATTGATACGAGCACATTAAGAAATCAATTTTGTTGTGATCTTAGCTGAATGAAAGAAGCTGATTCATCTAGTGCAGAGCAGAAATAGGTGGCTGCAACAAAAGTAACTAGGAGTCATGTAAGTGGTGTTGTGGTTTCTGTAAAGTGACTCACTCACCTGCCAAAAAGGCTGAGATCTCAGCAAGAAAAGATCACTGAATTCATCAGAAACTCTTACCCCGTGCTTTCAAAATCTGTCACAAAGAGAAGAAAAATGATAGAAAATAGAAAGGCTAGCACTGCATCAAGGTCACAAGTAGGAGTCTTTCTTGCCAAAAAACTCTGCCCAAGACCCTGCTGACATTACACATGATAAATGTGAGAAGACTTCTGACAGCACCAAGATGTCATCTGGAAGAGTATTTATGTTCTTATTAAAGAAAATATGAACCTTTGCTTTAAGAAAAAAAGGTTCTCAGCCTTAGTAATGTCAGGAATACAGGTAGAGTAGGCATCCTGCAATTTGAACACTGTTGTTTCCTAAATCTGCCCACTTATTGCCCTTTTTATCTTTGTGCAAATCACTTTACACTCCCTTATAATCCTACAATTGGTCCCTTGTCAAAAAACTGCTGCTTAAGCATCCGCAGTTTAAAATCCCTCTCCCCTTTGCCTCATTTCAGATGAAAAGAAAAAAGCCCTCCACTTGCTCATTTAGTTTTTATTTTCTTGCTCTACCAGCTCAGATCCAGCTGAATGCAAGGACAAATATGGTTAGAAAGTCATCTCCTAGACTGAGATCTGGCAAGGGCAATGACAGTCCCTAAGCACAGCTTCCTTCTATGCACACAGGTCTGGCAATGTGAACTAAAGGGCACTGTGTTTATAGTGATTGTCCATCTGTACTCCTTGCTGGTGAGGCTGCATCTTGAATACTGGCTTCAGTTTTGGGCCTCTCACTACAGGAAGGACATTGAGGTGCTGGAGTGTGTCCAGAAAAGGGCAATGAAGCTGGTGAAGGGTCTAGAGCACAAATCTTGTGAGGAGCAGCTGAGAGAACTGTGGTTGTTTAGTGTAGACAAAAGGAGGCTGAGGGGAGACCTTCCCACTCTTTACAGCTCCCTGAAAGGAGGTTGGAGCAAGGTGGGGGTTGGTCTCTTCTCCCAAGGAACAAGTGATAGGACAAGAGGAAATGACCTCAAGTTGAACCAGGTGAGGTCTAGGCTGTATATTAGGAAAAAATTTTTCCCCAAAAGGGTTGTCCAGCCCTGGAAAAGGCTGCCCAGGGCAGTGGTGGAGTCACCATCCCTGAAGGGTTTTAACAGATGTACGTATGTGGCACTGAGGGACAAAATTTAGTGGTGACATGGCAGTGTTGGGTTAACAGTTGAACCTGAAGATCTTCAAGGTCTCTTCCAACCAAAATGATTCTATGATTCCTCCTTGGCCATGTAGCTAGCTATATCAGGTAATCTGGTTCCTCCAAGTCTAGTATTAGCTGTATATAGAAGAGATGTAACAACAGAGTTTTGGCCAATTAATGCCCTCAAGGTGCTGCAAGATTGTAAAGTGTTAATTACATTTCTTTAGCAATTATTAAGCACTCAAGTTTGGATTTTATAAATCCTCCATGGAAAACATTGCTGTTTCATTTAATCCAGAGTGCCTAGAGGAGATTCCATCTTGCTGCTCTCAAGTTACATTAAGCACTTATTCCAGAAATCTATGGGGAATTTCTGCTACACAGGACATTGAAGTATGCAGTCAAAGTATATTGGATTAAATGAAACTTGAAAATATATGAATGATTTATACTAGCATATATATGTATAAGGATTGTTCATTTAATAGGCAGACATGTTTTTCTGACACTAGAGGATTTAAAGGCTCTCAGCTGAAGTAGATTTACTGGAAAGCTGAAAAAAAATGTTTGTTGAAGCCAGTGTCTTCTTTTTTGACAGCAGTTCCATTTTTTCCTGGCTGAAGAGGTATGAATGCAAATTCTTGTCTTGAAGTGTCCATTTAATAAACATCCTCTATCAACTTTTATGTGGGAATCATTAAGAAGTTACCTTTCTTTGGCCTAAGACATTTCCATCATTTTCAACCATTCAAATATGATTCCAGCTGTGACCAAGATATTTTGTTCCTTATTATATTCTCAACAAACATTGCCTTTCATCTTAAAAGAATTATCTGTGATTCTGGATTCTGGACACACTGGTCAGAGAATTGGTGTCCTTCTGGAGAAATAGACAGCTCATACTCTCTACTTATAACTTGAGTGATTTTTTGCACCTTACTTTCAGAATATTTTGCATGTTCCATAAAGAAACAAACAAACAAACACACAAAATTTTCTACAAACATCTTCCTAGATTGTATCAGACTGACTCTGAGGACTAATAGTTAGATAAATGATTGTCAGAAGCTGCTGCTTCTTCCTTAAATGAATTTTCACATAGTGATCAAGGCATGTAAATAAGAAAGTCATATATTACAGTCTAGGTTAGAATACTACAAAAGCTTTTAATCAGCTATATATCATACAGACTGTTATGTGCTTGGTTCTTTTATGTGGAACCCACAACAATCTGTCAGATTCTCACATTCCTAGCAAGACACTGTGTGGATTCCTAACTAACAGAAATGAATTTCCTTCTGTTATGAATATATCTGAATATTTGAATAAGGAATAGAAGTCTCATTAGGGAAATAAGTATATTGTGTATCTGAATCTTAAAAAGTGTTGGGGGAGGTGGGTAAGAAGGCAGCTGAAAAGCAGTGAAATGTGCATACATATCATGATATCACCTTGTTAATTGTCATGTTGTTCAAGATCCTCACTAAACCATGCAGTTTCTCTAAGGTGGCTCTCATGGTAAAGTTTCCTTTCCAGGGATACTGGTATATAGAAAATAATACTCCTGTGCAGGGCTGTCTTTTGAATGAAACTATGTTTTTGCAGGGTCCACAGTCATGATTCCTCAGAAGTATTTCTAGGTGTTACAGTTTTGCTTTGCCCCTGTTTTCTGTCTTTGCCATTAAGTAACATAAATTAGCTCTAACTCACCATACACTATGAAAAATTCTCTTTAAAGCTTCCAGAAATGGTTATTCTACTGTGTCTCCAGAAAACCTAGTGAATTCTACTGTGGTCTCAGAAAGCACTAGACCCCTATGGCATGGCTGTTTTCTATGCATCTGAATAAACATGGAAGTGAATCTTTCATAGCAGTTGTAAATCAACAGTAGAGCTGCTCAGAAATGTGGGGAGCATTGTATCCAGTCTTGTAAGTATCTGCAAAGAACATATAATCCCAGATTAGCTTTGGTAGTTATTCCAACAGGTATACTGAGCTCTTTGTAGTTTTAAATAAACATATCTGAAAGGAAAACTTTACTGATAGAAATTGTAGATGGACAGAAACAGACTGTCAGAGTTCATAAGAATTCAGGACACTGAGAACAGAAAACTATGATAGAGAGTTACCATTCAGCAACCCCAGGCAGCTTCAGTACACAGTAAAGCTCCTACTTTTGCACACACTGTCTGTGAAAGACTGAAAAGCAACTCAATTTTATCGCCATAAAAAACCTAAGCACTTCCACTTTGATTGATTCATGAAGGTGATCAGAAACAACAGAAAGGAAAAAATAATCCTCTGTAATTAATTGGAAGCTTCTTCACACTGAAAGAAGCCTTCTTTATGTGAGGTCATTTTCATGATGGTGTAACCAGTACATTAGTACTTTCACAGAATCACAGCATAATAGGGTTTGGAAGGGACCTCTGGAGATCAGGTAGCCCCACCCACTGCAAAAGCAGGGTCACCTAGAACAGGTTGCCCAAGATTGACATCTCTTCAGAGAAGGAGATTCCACAACCTCTTTGGTCAGCCTGGGCCAGTGTTCCACCAGTCTCCCAGGAACAAAGCTTTTCCTTATATTCAGATGGAACCTCCTGTGTTCCAGTTTGTGCCCTTGGTCATTTGTAACACTGGACACCACTGAAAAGAGTCTGGCCCCATCCTCTTTACTCCTGCCCTTTAGATATTGATAAACATTCAGCAGATCACCTCTCAGTCTGTTCTTCTCCAGGCTAAGCAGCCCCAGGTCTCTCATCCTTTCCTCTTCAGAGAGATACTCCAGTTCCCATGGCATCTTCATAACCTCTGCTGGACTCTCTCCAGTAGTTCCTTGTCTCTCTTGTACAAGGGAGCCCAGAACTGGCCACAATACCCAGATGTGGTCTCACAAGGGCAGAGTAGAGGGGGAGGATCAAACAATCTTTGCCAAAAACCTCAAATAGGTCATACTGTCAGAAAATGAGTAGTGATCTACTTGAGCATATCTTGCCCATGAGTTAACTCCTACAATGTGGAAATGTGACAGTGTTTGCCTTGCAGTGGCAAAGTTCAGCAGCCTCCTCATGCAAGACAAGGGGTCTAAACTAGTCCTTTCTATGTGACACAGAAGGCAGATTTCATTCTTACTGCTGCTACTGTTCTCCATGCTTTTTCCTGGAGGAAAATATGACATTTTAATATCTTTTACAGAAATAAAGTGTATATACCTGGCAGTTATTAAAATATACCTTTTACAGAATAAACTGTAACCTTCTTGTTAATGTGCTTTAAAACTTTCAAATCTTACTGCAAAACCCTTTCAAACAAATCAAATATTAATGCTTAATAAGAAGTAAGAAAATAGTGAAAATTGTAAAGTTTAATTTTTAAAAAATATGAAGTATTAAAACCTAATTACTATTAAATATTCATGGTTAAATTATTAAAATCATTATTAAACCCCCAAAGTCTCAGTCATCAATTCCCAGGCTCTGTGTAATGGAACTTCACCAACTGTATTTCTTTTTCTGAAGGCCCAAGGATTGCACAGCTTCTGTTGATCAGGTCATGCACCTGCTACAAGAGGAGGACCAAGCTGGTCTCAAGTTATCTGCTTCCTGAGTGAGAATCACAGAATCACAGAATGTTAGGAGTTGGAAGGGACCTCGAAATATCATCTAGTCCAACCCCCCTGCCACAGCAGAATTCCCTAGACCAGGTCACACAGAAGCATGTCCAGATAGGTTTTGAATACCTCCAGAGAAGGAGACTCCACAGCCTCTCTGGGCAGTCTGTGCCAGTGCTCTGGCACTTGAACTGGGAAAAAATTTCTTTGTGTATTCACACAGAACCTCCTCTGCTTCAGCTTACAGCCATTGCCCCTTGTCTTGTCACTGGGCTTCACTGAGAAGAGCCTGAACCCAAAAAGCCACATCCAGGCTCACATCCTGCTCTTGTTCTCACACATTTTGTTCTCACGTCCTTGAGAACAAGACAATCATGACTTTAAGGTACTAGAGAGTCCATATTTCTTCCCTGAGTTGCTTCTTATGCAGAAGTGTATGGAGCATAAATGAATCCATTTATCTGCTTGGGCCTCCTGACAGCTCCTTCCCCTTCTTGGTAATCTATATTCCTTTTGCAATAACTCCAAAGAACCATGATCCCACAGGTTGACAAGGCTTTGTTTTCCCAAAGTGATGTAAGAAGGCAGCAGGATGGTTGCCTTTGAATCCAAGTCTCTGACTGAATAATAGCAAAAGCTTATAAAGCAAATTCTAAAAATACATACAAAGCTCCTAACATAGTTTTCTATTGATTTTTAAATATTGTCCAGTTCAATTTAAAGCAAAGACAAGGGACCTGCAGATGCCATTTTTATACTTCTGTAGCATGGCAATCTTAGAATGTAATGTGTTATGGAGTTACATCAATCATCAGCTACACTAATACCCAGCATATAAAGGCTGCTCCTTCAGTGATCATAGAATCATAGAATTATCAGGATTGGAAGGGACCTTAGAGGTCATCTAGTCCAACCCCCTACAGTGAGTAGGCAATCTCCAACTAAACCAGGTTGCCAAGCACCCTGTCCTGCCTGGCCTTGAACACCTCCAGGGACGGGGCCTCAACTACCTGCCTGGGCAACCTGTTCCAATGTTCCACCACCCTCATGGTAAGGAACTTTTTCCTAATATCCAATCTAAACCTGCTCTTCCCTAATTTAAACCCATTACCCCTTGTCCTATCACTACAGGCCTTTGCCTACAGGCAAGATGATGCAAGAATTGAGTGTCACTAACAAAAGAGAAGGAGATCTAACAAAGGTATGAATGTTTTTTTCTCTTGTCATGATGAGAGCTTTTGCTGAAAGGGAGGTGGAAGGACAGAGTGGGAATGCTTTATCTAGCCCACAAATTTTAAGGGGGGGGGAGGGAAATAAGGAAAAAAAAATGTTATCCCTGGGCATCATTATCTTTGAGCAGCCTGGCACATGACAATTTTTACAGTGATACATTAGCACAGAGCAGTATTTGCAGTCTTCCTGCACAGTGCTCATTAAACTTTAATGAAACACAATTTCCAAAATTCACTGCCAAATGCACTTATCCTACAAATGTCACTATCAGCAATTTTACATACACTTTTGGCTGAGGAAAAAAATAGTCGGTCCAAGCATTTCCATCCTTTTTCTTTTAAATACCTGAGAAAGGTCAGCTACAATATCACATTTCTGAGTACTCCCAGTCACTTGGACTTTATTCTATCCTTTCTGCCCTTGATTCTGCCTTAATACTGCCCTCACTTAAGATAGTTTCATGAAATTCAAATTGAGCTTGATGAACACTCATGACAATCCCTCACGTAGAGTCTAGCAACTACTTCAACATCTTTAGTTATTGAAGTGATGGATTATATTTTGGTTTTAGCAAAGTAACAAAAATATTGATACTTCACATTATAATAACTTTGGTTTGTTTTTTTTTTTGGGGGGGGGGGTGTTCTTTACTTCTTTTGGGTTTTTTTTGGTAATGGTTTGAAGTGATCCAGTAGTTTTTCATTTATAGTACACCTGCACAAGTGTGAGCAATGAGACAGGAGACTTCACAGATTATATTCCAGCCTATAACACAAAAGAAAGGGCTTTGCATGAAAACAATGAACAGGGAAATTATATTTTAAAGAACAATTAACATGTCAACTTGCCACCCATTAACAAAGACCTTATTGACAGCTTGTTTCTCAGCATATTTTTCCTGCATATGGTTTTCCCTGATGATAATTACCTTTCTGAAGTCATGAGACATACTCCACAACATTAGAAATTCCATTATTCATTTCTGAATTAGCATTATAGGCAGATGAGATGGACAAAGAACTCCACTGGTTCAGTGGACTAATGATCCTCTTTTTTTTTTCTTTGTTAAGTTTTCCTTGCAGATATTTGAAGCCTGTGGCTATCAGCCCATGTTAAGAATTATGGATACAGAAACAAAAATCAGTTTTGTTCAATCATATTGATGTTAACTGTATCTGGTTTCATTCCTTCAGTATGTTGTACTTGAGCAGATGTAACATCTGCAAATTTTCCTCAAATCAGAAAGACCAGTGTAGATATGAGTCCCTCTGAAAACTCAGCACATGGAGTGTATAGCCATTCAAGTGGTTGTATTTTGCTACTTGAAGAAAATTATATGCCATATGTAGAGAAGGTAAAGGAAAACCATTAAAATGATAAGAGCAATGGAACACATCCTTTATAAAGAAAGGCTGAGGGAGTTAGGGTTGCTCAGCCTGGAGAAGAGAAGACTTCAGGGAGACCTTATAATGGCCTTCCAGTACTTAAAGGAGTCTATAAGAAAGCTGGGGACAAACATTTTGGCAGGGCCTGTTGCTATAGGAAAAGGGGTGATGGTTTTAAACTGAAAGAGAGGAGATTAGACAAGACAGAAAGAAGATTTTTTTCCTATGAGGGAAGTGAAACACCAGCACAGGTTGCCAAAGAGGTGACCATTCCAGGTCAAGTTGTTTGTATCTCTGAGCAACCTGATCCAGTTGCAGATGTCTTTGCTGAATACAGGGGAGTTGGACTAGAGGACCTTTAAAGGTCCCTTCTTACCCAAATCATTTGGTGAAGCTAATAATAGATTTTTTTTCCTCTTTCTTTTACTGTATCAGTTTGATGAGCAGAACTCAGTGCTGTTTGTTCTTTCATTTTTATACTAGGTATCCAATGTGTCCTGTATTTGTTGTTAATCTAATTAAAACAACAAAGGGGGCAGAACACTTTTCTTTTTCTGTTAAATTTTCTCTAAGTCAGTTAAAAAGACACCACCAAAGGCAGCGTATTTTTACAGTGCATCTGCCTGTTCTCTCTACAGGTGATGTAAAAATCTCAAGTTAAACACTAGAGAATGTTTTCTTTGCATTTCTTCCTGCTCACAAAAAGTTGCAAACAGAATTTCCTCTCTAGAATCTAATTTTTTTTTTTCACTCAGTCTTTAGCTTTGTTTAGTGCTATATGACAGGTTTTGGTTTTGGCCTCATTACCTTGTGAGTTTTGAACACTGAAGTGCACTGAAAAGCACTAAATGTGCTGGCTTTCCCTTTCTGAATTTAAATACCATCTGCAGTAGAATAGATGCTTATGATTCTTCAGCACTTTTTTACCATCAGTACTTTTCATTACCTTGCTCAGCATAAATTAGCAGCAGAAGCAGCATCATTTTGATGAAGTCCCTGGTGCCACCCATGTTGCAGTAACAAATCTTTTACTGATTCCTTAGGCAAATAAATAGGACAATCTCTTAAAATCATCTGACATTCCTTTGTAGAGCAGAATTGTCTCCTCTTACTGCCACTAGATCTGCAATTTGATTCCTTTTAATCACCATGAATTTCACCATTTAAATCTAGTTCTTGGTGTACAGTTTCATGTATTAAAAATACAGATGGATATAAGAAAGATTTCTAAGGAGTAAACTTCTTCTCAGAAGTAAGAGATACACAGGCCTGACTGCTGCTTACCATCCCACAGTGTTCAAAGGAGCATGTCAGAGAAACCTTAGGAGGAGATCATGTTCTCACTCAAAAAATGTAGTACATTGTTATATACTGTGTTGTATAAGACACAAAGACACCAACATCAAAATATGTCATTTCAAGTAAGCTCCTACTGTTTACTAACCATAATTGTATTTTAAGAAAATCCTATTATTTTTCATATTTATTCTGTAAAAAATCCTGTTACCACATTACTCTTATTCATAGAATTCATTGAATTCATAGAATGGCCCAGGTTGGAAGGGACCTTAAAGATTATCTAGCTCCAAGCCCCCTGCCATGGGCAGGGATGCCACACACCAGACCAGGTTGCCCAGGGCCACATCCAGCCTGGCCTTGAACACTGCCAGGAATGGGGCAGCCACAACCTCTCTGGGCAACCTGTTCCAGTGTCTCACTACCCTCTAGGTAAAGAATTTCTTCCTGAGATCTAATCTAAATCTCCCCTCCTTCAGTTTGAAGCCATACCCCCTTGTCCTATTACTTTCTACCTGGGTAAAGAGTCTCCCTCTCTCCCCCTTCTACAGACCCCCTTTAGGTATTGAAAGGCTGTTCTAAGGTCCCCCAAAGCCTTCTCCTCTTCAGGCTGAAAAATCCCAACTCTCTCAGCCTGCCCTCATAGGGAAGATGCTCCAGCCCTGTGATTATCTTTGTGACCCTCCTCTGGACCCTCTCTAACAGGTCCACATCTTTCTTATGCTGAGGACCCCAGAACTGTATGCAGTTCTCCAGGTGGGGTCTCATGAGGGCAGAGCATAGAGGCAGAATCACTTCCCCTGACCTGCTGTCATTCCTCTCCTGATGCAGCCCAGGATACATTTGGCTTTCTGGCCTGCAAGTGCACATTGCTGGCTGATATCCAGCTTTTCATCCACCATGACCCCCAAGTCCTTCTCCACAGGGCTGCTCTCAGTGAGTTCATCTCCCAGACTGATTCATGTGTTCCTGAATCCAGTTCCTGAATCCAGCTTCTGAATCTCATTTCCATCTGCTGCAGAGTCCAATCTGGGACTTTCCCAGTACTGCCACAACATCAGTGATGATGGGACATCATTTCCATAATGGGTAGGGTGGGTTCCATATTTGTTTTGTACATAATTGTATATATTTTGGTTTTTTGTTATTATTTTCATTAAAGCTGTTTCAGCTTTCTTTTCCAATCCATACATCTTGTTCCCTAATTCCCTTTCTCTTCTCCTTTCAGTGTAGCATCTTGCATTTGTTTAGTAGTCAGCCCTAAGCCTTGACAACAAACAACTCTTCCTCAGATTGTTCTTATAACTAGCACTGTTGTACTTTGTACAAGTATAGTGCATTCTGAATTTCCATCAAAAGCATAACAGCACAACCAGGAAAATGATAATATCTATCTTTATATCCTCTAAAGGTGAATGGTGAAGCTAAACTCATTAAGGATCATCTCTCATCTCAGTGATACATTTGTAGATCATTTACAGGACTGGACCTAATGAGTTTCCAGTATTATAGCATAAATCTGCAGAGATTGATGAATTGTCTTCTGCTTTTTTGACTTCTACACTGAATTGGGAAGTAGTTCTTCAGTCTTTCTTCTACCTGCCTAGTGTCAAATGAAATAATATTATGTATCAGTCCTGAATTTGGCACCACAGCTGTAAATTGATTATCAGAACATTCAGACCAGAATTTTGTTCTAAAATTCCTACAAGTATTTCCTATGTGACAGCCTACCTACATCTGATGTATTACTACAGTGTAGTATAATTCCCTTAGTTCTGCTAAACTACATGAAGGTTTAGTGATCAGGAAACTCACCTGCACATTGGTATTCCAGCTTTTCCCTGGTAGAAGACACTTCTCTTAAATCTTTCTCCTTTTGTGATGAAAATTTTTGATCCTTGTGTTCTCTTTGAAGCTCTGTC